>CM021766.1:98735707-98767051 GCA_011076525.1 Nettapus auritus | reverse complement strand
TCCCCATCCCCATCCCCATCCCCATCCCCATCCCCATCCCCATCCCCCTTTCTACCTAGTTTAGAGCCCTCTCAATGAGCCCTGCCAGCTCTTGTGCTAGTGTCTGTTTTCCCCTTTGAGACAGGTGGGACCCATCTGCAGTTAGCAGGCCAGGTGCCCAGTAAAGCGCCCTGTGGTCAAAAAATAAAAAATAAATAAAAAATAAAATGTGTTGGCACCAGCCTCCGAGCCACCTGTTTATTAGGTAGGCTTTCTGAGTCCTCTCTGTACCCCTCCCTGGCACTGTAGGGATGGAGGAAAGCACCACCTGTGCTCCCACTCCATCTACTAATCGTCCTAGTCCTCTAAAGTCTCATTTGATAGCCTTCAGGTTTCTGTCTTCAATATCAGCTCTGCCAGCCTGGACTATAAAATGAGAATAGCAATCGGAGGGGCGTTAGAAAGCTTTCTGGCAATGTCCCTAACCCTGGCCCCAGGGAGGCAGCAGACTTCCCTGTGGCTAGGGTTAGGTTGACAAATAGGGCCCTCCATTCTCCTGAGATGGGAGTCACCTACAAGGATCACCCTTTTTTCTTTCCTAGTGGAAGCAGTCCTGAGGCGTGGAGTAGACTTCCTCACCCTAGGCAGCCTCCTGGGTAGACTTTTCACCTCATCCACACCCATCGGTCTCCCAAGCTCCAGTGCCTCAAACCTGTTGTGTATGGGCACCTGGGGAGGAAGGGCAGGTAGGGATGGGGGTTGCCTGCAAAGTCGAGCAGAGACCTCTTTCCATTCCTTCTCATCTTCTAGGTCCCCTTCCTCTGCTCGGCAGGACAGGGAGTCCACCACTGTTCGGGGTGTCTCACCCTGGTTCCTTTCCCTCAAGCCTTGCAGAGAGTTGCCCCACAGGCCTATCTCCCGCTCACACTCCCTGATGGCCCTCAACCTCTCCACCTTCTCCTTGAGCTCCGCCACCAGGCTGAGCAGGTCATCCACCTGTTCACACTTCACACACACGGTGTCTCTGCTGCCCTCAGAGGGCAGCAACAGGCTTAGGCACTCCATGCATCCAGAGACCTGAACTGCCCCATTTTTAACTAGGCACTTAGTCTGGGTGGCCACAGACTGTATAAAAAGAGCTTTCCGTCTCATGATGAGGTCTCGGGGGCCTACCAGTGTAGTCCCCAGGGGTCGGTGTTGGGGCCCATCCTCTTAATATATTTATTGATGATTTGAATGAGGGAGGTGAGTGCATCCTCGGTAAGTTTCATATGACACCATGTTGGGGGGAAGTGTCAGATCTGCCAGGGGGTAGGAAGGCCCTGCAGAGGGACCTGGACAAATTGGATTAATGGGCAGAGGCCAATGGGATGAGGTTCAACATGTCTAAATGCCAGGTCCTGCACTTTGGCCACAACAACCTCATGCAGCGCTAGAGGCTTGGGGGAGAGTGGCTCGAAAGCTATGCAGAGGAAAAGGATCTGGGCATGTTGGTCAATGTTCACTGGTTGATGCTGGCAGTGTTCCCAGGTGTCCAAGAAGCCCAACGACATCCTGGCTTGTATCAGGAATAGTGTAGCCTGCAGGACCAGGGAGGTGATAAACTGTACTCTACTCTGGTGAGGCTGTATCTTGAGTACTGTGTTCAGTGTTGGGCCCCTCAGTACAAGAAAAATATCAAGGCCCTGGAACATGTCCAGAGAAGGGCTACAAAGCTGATGAACGATCTGGAACAAAAGTTATATGAGGAGGGAACTGAGATTGTTTAGTTTGCAGGAGTCTCAGGGGAGGCTACATTGTTCTCTACAACTACCTGAAAGAAAGTTGTGTAGAGCTGGGGGTTGGCCTCTTCTCAAAGATAATTAGTTATAGGACTAGAGGGAATGGCATCAAGTTGTTCCAGAGGAGGTTTAGGTTATAAATTAGGAGACATTTCTTCTCAGAAAAAAAGTATCCAGGCATCAGAACGGGTTGCCCAGGGAAGCGGTGGCATCACTGTCCCTAGGGGTGTTCAAGGAAAGGTTGGACATGGTCTAGTGGGTGACACTGGTAGTAGGGTGATTGTTGGACCTGTTGGATCTGGGAGGTCATTTCCAACCCTAATGATTCTATGATTCTGTGATTACTGTCAAGTACGCATCAAACAAATTCTGCCTAATGAATGAGGAAGGACTCCTGTCAGATGCAAAGATTATTATATGATCATATACTCAAAGTACTAATTCATGCAGTATCCCAATTACCACTAGATGCATCACTCTACCCATTTTCATAATTTGGTTTCTTATTGCTTTGCAAACTTAATATTGCCTTTAGCATAGCTTAATTGTGACAAAGTGTTTTAATTGAAGCCTATCTCTATACACCCCAATTAACATGAGACTGGAAACTCCTCATTTTAAATACTGGTAATCTTTACTCCTGCTGAGAAAAAGTTCAGATCCAGACTTAAACTCTACAACTGGTCTGTTTACTTTTATGTCATGTATATAAACAGAGAAATAGCTTTTGTCTTTTCTTGCCAGGAAATCTGTAGTAGGAAAACATGTTAACCAATACTGCTGCAAGCTGCTTGAGGGTTGTGCACAAGACGACTAGTTTAAAACTGACTTGTTTATATATTGAGGAGTTGCAGGCTTATATTTGTATGTGTATATGTATGATTAATTATAGTGTTGCTACCAGTATGCTGTAGCTGGAAATGACTTGATAATACCTTTCAGAAACTGGAAGCTGAATTTAATAAACATCTTTCCAGATGGTGGATCCCTTAATTAAATTCTACTTCAAAAAAAAAGAGTAGATGCCGCAAGAAAAGAAGATCCCTACCAAAACCTGTGTATTTTATGTTTCAGAAAAAAATAATTAAAAAAAAATCCCTTCAGGTCTTGAAGACAGGTATATTACCCCCCGATCCCCATTAATGAAAGTAGCATTCCTAGGGTTTCCCTAATATGCAGACATTTTTTGTCTTATTTTAAATTATTTTTATTCACAATTTTTTTTCAAAGATCTGTTAGAGAAGTGGAGGTGGTTATCTTTTTCTATTATTATTATTATTATTATTATTATTAATAAAGCACATTTTAAATATATTTTTTAATCTTCAATATGTTCTACATGGAAATGGCTAGTCATAATTGTTATTGGAGCTTTCACTAACATCTTGCTAGAGGAAGTCCAAGCAATAAAGGATGAGATGAGGAACTCAAATATACTTGAAAAGAAATCTTAAAACTCTACAACAACACTTCATTTGTTGTCTTAATACTAGAAATGATAGGACATGGTGAAGAAAACTAAATCCTTAAGTAAGATAGATGTATGTTTTTCACAAAACTTGCTTAAATGGTCTAATAAATATTTTAAAGGTTAATATTTAAAAGGTGATTAAAATTAATTTTAGAGAACCACGGGTTATAAGACCGATTGAATAGCACACAGCACTTTAAGCTTACATTAGATTTTACTAATGTCATACTGGTGTCAAACAAATAAAGAACAGGTAGCTTTTGAACACGATAAAGTCTTCACAATTTTCTCCCACCATTAAGAAGTAAAAGAGATTTTTCTATTTCCATCCAATACTTAAAACTCTGAACTATACTTATACCACTTATACACATAGAAACACACCAACACACAAATAAGTAGAAGATAATTTGACATAATATTGATTCCAAAAGTCAATGTATTCTTGTAATTGGTGGTACAAAAAGTGGTATTGGAAAATCCTCATTGTCTACCTGTTTTTAGAACATCACAGCAATAGATATTTAGTTAATGGACTCAAATCAGCAAGAACACTGTTTCTGAACAAGTATCTGGGATGGCAAGTAGAAATGAAAAGGCCTGCTTTGCAAGTGAAATGTGATATTCATGCACAGTGATAGTCAGTGTTCAATTTTCACTCACTTTTCTATTAAAAAATAAATAAAAATGAATACTGTACCTATTCAGTCAGAGGACAGAACCTTAAGTAGTCAGCCATGTCTGTCAATCACATACCATCAACAATATAAGAAATACAGGAAAAAAAAGTGAACACTTTTCAAACAGACTCTTGAGCATACAAATTATTTAGCAGATCCCGAACTGTGGTGCTTAAGAAACCATTTCACAAAAGATCTGTATGCATGGAAGTGCAAGGTTAAATTAATCTGACAAAATTTTCAGTGTTATAAAGCAAAATAATTTAAGAGCTATAACACCTTGCCAAAGTCCCCCTTCTGAATTCAATCTGTGCTAAAAAAGTCTCATAAAAGAAAGACTCTAAACTTCTAAAGACAATAGGCCAGACTATTGAATACAATAGGCCAAATTTATCTTCAGTGTCATCCTGTGTTGCGCTAGAGATTAATTTACTCTGTTGTCTATGTTGGACAGCACTAGAATGAACACATCAGCCCTCTAAACCTGAAGTGTCACTTTAATGCCATAATCACTTCCTAGTACTGTGTCTGGCTTAAATCAAGAGTGATGGGTTAGGTTTACTAGTGGGTATTTAAACAACAGACACTTGACAAAGAATTTTTTGCACAGGAATGGTTTACTTTTTTAGTAGCAAGGTTTTGCAGCTTTGTTTACATGTCTCTAGTGTTGCCTTCTACGGCAGTGGCGACCTGGTTCAGGAACGGCACGGCGACCAACCCCTGGCCGCTCGGGCCATCAGCTCACAGACACCAATATGGTGGATGGCAAATGGCGTTTATTGGTGGGTCACATGGTGTTATATAGCTTAGGCTTGCAGCGTCACTTCCGCCCGCCCACAGCACAAACCACATGCCACTGTCCATCAAGGGAGGGGCTCCACCTTCCCGTACAACGCAATATCCTCCGGCCGCCAGACCCTAACTACCTACACTCTAGAACTGTATATATAAGCACTGCTAAATCTCCCAAAACAGCAAAGAACACCGATGTGAAGGCACCTCTGTAGGTTTTCCATCTGCTTACAGCAATACATAGTACACAGAAGATAAAACCAAAGGATGCTTAAAATACATGCTCCAAGATAAAAACAAGTCATGCATTCTCTCCTCTTTCATCAGATGGATTCAGAATTTACCTGCTGATGTCCATGGGCTGTCTTGAAAAAATGGTACATAATGCTTTGAAAAGACAATAGAAGTTATTCTCCCATGATATATATGTTAGAATTACCCACCACATTGATAATAAACAGGTAACATAGTTCCATTCTCTGTTGAATAGTCTCTATCATGGCTGTTACTGCCCCCGACTAGTATCCTGATAAGCTTGTATATATATAATGTTTTCCTCTAGCAAGAAGATGTTAGTATATGGATTCCCTGGTGATCATGAACACTAGGCACTATCAATAGGTTAGAAACTGAATTGATAATTCCAAAATATTTGTGTCTCTCCTATCCACTCAGCTGGAACAGACAGTGTCTGGATCTGTAGAGATATGTATTTTTTTTTAATTAAAAACTATACAAAAACAAATACTATACTATGTCTCATACCGAGATCTAGAGAATACCTCAAGAGAACTGTAAGACTGTTTTATGACCTTTTGAAGGAAAAAAAGGCTGTTTCTTACAAAGCTGTATATTAGATTTCTTTGGTCTAGTCAAAATAAAATTACTGTTGAAAATAAAATCCTGTTTCTCTCAGAAGTCTCTCAAAGTATTACTGACATTCTGTATGAAAATTAAACTCTATAATCTAGAAAAAAAAAAATAGTTTCTAAAAAGGAATTTTTTTTTTTTTTGCTTTTTTTTTTTTTTTTTTTTTTTTTAGGGAAGGGTGAGTAGCAAGGGCGTTGTAGGATAATTGTAGTTGGAATATTTTTTGTATTTCAAAAACAGACTCTTTGAACCTAACATAAAATTCATATATATATCAGAAGAGGCAGAAACCTCCTTTTCCCAATAACCAGACAAATGTCAACAGAGTCCATCTCACAGCACAAAAAGCGGTGTGGAGAGGAAATGCCAGAATCGGGTCCTATCCACCTACCTCCGAAAGCAAACATTAAAGGATAAAAGGGTTTGGTGGAGAGTTTCCCTACCTTTCCCTGTCTGGTCCTGATACATACCTGCCAAAGGTTTATTCTTATGCTATCACTCTATATTTCGTAGAATCATAGAATCGTTAAGGTTGTAAAAGTCCTTCAAGATCATCTGGCCCAACCATCACCCTACTACCAATATCACACACTAGAACATATCCCTGAGTTCCAGGTCCAACCTTTCTCTTGAACGCCCCCAGGTACAGTGATGCCGCCACCTCCCTGGGCAATCTGTTCCAATGTCTGACTACTCTTTCTGAGAAGAAAAAGCTCCTAATTTACAAGCTGAACCTCCCCTAGAGCAACTTGAGGTCATTCCCTCTAGTCCTATCACTAGTTACCTGTGAGAAGAGGCTGACTCCCTGCTCCCCACAACTTCTATTCAGGTAGTTGTAGAAAGCAATAAGGTCTTCCCTGAGCCTGCTCTTCTCCAGACTAAACAACCCCAGTTCCCTCAGCTGCTCTTCACAGAACTTTTGTTCCAGATCCTTCACCAGCTTCATAGCCGTTCTCTAGACATGCTTCAGGGCTTTGATTTTTCTTGTAGTGAGGTCTTGTGATGAGTAGATTGAATCCTCTCCCTAATGTTCAGCACTCATAGTTACCATGTCAACCTTAATGTCTTGATATTAAGCATTACCATATAAGAAATAAGAAGTTTCCTAATGCCTACTGCAAAATTAAGAGACAAAATCTGTGGCTCTAACGATAAGGATGCAATTGTTATTAACAAGCCAAAAAAACAGGTATAATAGCTGAAATCATATATTAAAAAAAAAAAAAAAAAAAAAAAAAAGCAAATTAAATAAAGATATGAGGAAAAATGTCTCTGAAGAGACCATTGTTAGCATGTTCTGCAAGGTCACGAAGACTGAAAGAGTTCAAACAGGGCCTCCTTCATTCATTGGTTGAGTATCAGACAATATTGTTCAGTGTGTTTCTTTGTCCAAAAACACAGGTTTTGTCTGCATCTTGTGAATGCCTTTTAAAAGAGCACACTTAAATACCCCAACCAAAATACCAGTTACACTCAATAACAATATAACACATTTTGAATACAAAAAAACAACTTAATATTCAATATTCACCTATTTCAAGGTCACAAAGAGCTCCAGTTTGACCATGATACTGTAGAGGAATGCACTGATATCTGTAGGCTATCTGGTTTGGAATTCATTTATTGTGCTTCTGTAGAGATGTATTTACAACAAATCCTTTGAGTTTTTTTCTACACGTGATATTAAAATCTACCTCCTACATCCACTGGTGTCACACAGTCTAGATGTATGAGGGATGCAATCTTCTGTAACCCTCTTCAAGATACCTTGTGTCATGGATACCTATACATTTGTATGGTCTACTGTACCAGTCACAGACGTGAATCATTCTCTTCAGGTGAAATGGCACCAGGAATCCCATGGAGCAACAGCATCTCAAAACAGCCTTTTCTACTAAGAATGCCATCCATGTTTTTTCACTGGGACATAGCTTTCTTTGGCAATTATAAGTAGTATTTTTTCCTTGTACATTTTATTTTTTTTCCAAATAAACAGATCAGATTGTTATTACATCTTTTACATAACTTCTACTTTTCTGAGAGTTCAACATAAGTAATAATTTATATATATAATATATAATCCAAAAAGCACTATGTGCACAATCACATTAAAAATACAGTGGCTTAATATCCCATTAACAATTGTGGCCTTTCAGTCAATCAGTTTATAATCCACCAAATACAAGCCAGGTTGATTTGTAGTTGTTTGGTTTCCTTAAAAAAAAAAAAAAAAAAAAAAAAAAAATGTAACTAAAGCCAACTGATCATATAGAACTATTGCATCAATTTATTTTTGTTAACTAGAAAAATAAATAATTAAATAAAAAGCATCAAGGTAGTTTGACAGACTATATTTTTTTATAAATCTTTGATGGTTTGTATTCATAATGTAAGACTCCTTAGTATCTAATGTGGTATCAAATATAATTTTCTTTTGTATTGATATGAAAGAATGAGAAATACCTAGATTATGAAGATTATCTCTGAAATCCTGGCTACCACCTTGCTGTATATTATTTGAACTAGTATAATAAAATACAGCTATATTAAGTACTAAATACCCTTAGGAAGTAATTTTAAAATATGAAGTGTTTTCTGATGTTTACATAGTGTTTTGTTTTGTTTTTGTTTGTTTGTTTTTATATAATCCAAATAAAGACAAAAGCATATTTTCTGAAACTTTTGTCTTTAGATATGATTATTAGAGATTTCATCATTTTTATTTCATAATAAGCAACAGTTTTTTAACACTTTTTTTCATTTAACTTAAGCTAATAAAAACTCACATGCATACTGAAAATGATAATAGAAAATTGAAAGTTTACTTTAGATATTCAAATCAAAGCTCAGCTGCACTGATTATTGTATGTTACTAAATTTCTAAGGGTGTTAATCTGACTCAACTCTCATGCCTTTGCTGTTTCTCCATCAGAATCCATAAGTATCTAGTAGAAAAAAAAAAAAAGAAAAAAAAAAAAAAAGAACAAACAAAATATCACTTCTTCCCTGACTCTCCAAAAAGCAGCTAAGACAGTAAACAAATAATTCTCTGGATTTTAATCAAAATACTTCATGCTCCTCACATAAAAGTCTGCCCATATTAGTTTCCAAAAGATTAGAAGTACAGTTTTTCTTTCTGCAATACTTGGAGACCAATCTTAACTGGACATTTCACTCTATGATTTTTTATTTTTATTTATTTATTTATTTATTTTTGAGAAAGCAGACACATTCGGAAGTCTCAGTTAACTTGTGTGAAAAAGAGGAATGTGCATACTTGTATTATTTCAGTTTCCAGACCTCAGTGATAGATTGCTGAAAAAAAAGATGTCAAAAATGTTTTTATTTTTATTCAATTTCTCCAGCCCTGAAATGTGCTTAGATTGCAATTGTTTTGTGAAATGAACGTTTTGTTTTTTTAATTTTGTATATGCTTAGTGTCATTGTGCATAGCAGGCACTATTATTAGTGACACCGAATATTCTGAACATGCGTGTATATTAAATTATCAATAATCACTAATTTACACTGCTAGTTTGTTTGTTTGTTTGTTTTTAATGGTAGCCATCAATAAGGACTCTTAAATTAATGTTTCAAGTTTCATTCATACATTTTAAAATACAAAAGAAATTTCTATGATCTTGATAATAACTATGATTATGCTAATAAACCATTAATTTCTAGAAACATAAAGATCAGATTTAGCAATCGTTATTTATAGGAATAATCCTGAAGAGAAACAAGTGTAGAAACACTACACTTGTGTCTTTTGTCTACTCCAATAAGGCAAACCTGATAGGCTTAATCCCTGGAATGATATACTATTTTGTATTGCAAAAATTGCTGCCATGCATAAGCTTTTGCTTATACTCACATATAACATCCTTAAGGGTACATTTATAGGCTAGTATAGTCTGATTCACTTATTGGCATGAAGAAAAAATAATTCCTTTGAATCCTTTAATTTGCAATCTAATTCTATAATCCAAATAGATGCTGTTGCTGAGCAACAACATACCTTAAACAGCAGAAAGGTATCATAAAATATGCTTTCTTGCAAATCTTATTTTATTGAAATAACACAAGATATTTACTGCAACCCTTATTTTTAATAGTTAATGGGTTTTACAGACTCTGGACATAATGCCTGCTATAAAACTAATCTGAGATTTGCATATACAAAAGTATAATAAAACGTGGTCTGCTAGGGATAATAATTTCAACATTAACAATTGTATAGGCATGGGAAAAAATTTCACAGTACCAAACAAAGCCCCCAAAGTACTCACAGTTATAAATAAATAGATAAATAAATAAATGTTTTTCCTTCTCTTGGAAAACAAACAAACCAAAACAAACAAACAAACAAACAAAACCTATGTTTTATGCACTTCCTAGAATAAAATTATTTTTAAAAATTACAGTGACATGATCAATGAAAAGAAAACTATTTAGAGAGAAAAAAAAAAAAAAAAAGAATCAGGAGGGGATAAAAAGTCTTTGATATATAGGGCAGTAATGCTTCCTATATCACTATTATTTCTACTTATATCAATAAGTGAAGTTAATGATATCATGAGAAGCTAAACAACAAGCTTCATAAAAGAGACCTAAAGTAATGTTATGAACAGATTCAAGGAAAGATGTTCAACCTCAATAAAGATTGATGCAAATTATTATTGCTCAAACTCGTAAGCATCATATCTGTAACTTATACAGGCATACACAAAGCAAAGCAACAATAAACAAAACAAACAATAAGATCACTGCATCTACCCACAAGCTGAAGTAAAGACAGAAGGTCCTTGACCTGGCCCTGCAGTTTATCAGAGAACAGATGAGCGGGGTCTACCTTCTTCCACAATGCGGTGGAAAAAAAAAAAAAAAAAAAAAAAAAGGAAAAAAATAAAAAGCAAAATATTTTCCACAGTATTCACTGCCTAACTTTTACATTTCTGGAAGTCTTCTGGTAGGTGTCAGATTAAGACATATCAGCTCATTTGCAGCAATACATTTTCCCAGCATGGGGAGCCCTAGAATCCAAACTTCTTTTTTCAGACTATGTAAATATAGCAAAAATAATAAATAATAATAATGAAGTGCAGAATTAGTTTCAATATAATCATTTCCCATTTTTTCTCTCAAAATTAAACAATTATTTTTATATGTAAAACAAAGATAGATGTAAGAAAGGAATAGTGTGTAACCCTGTGGAATGCAATTGTATCAGTAAATATATTTAAAAGTCTGTTTCTCTAAGTAGTTAGATTATTTTCACAAAAGACCTACCGTCTCGTCTTTAGCACAGAAAGCACTGCAATTTCAAAGCTATTTGGAATGTTTTTATTATGTAAATTAAATGAGGTTGATAATTGTCAACAATATGTAATGCCAGATTATCACAGCCATATTACTGTGTATTATATTAAAATACAGTGCATTCTCCATTCTTGTGTATTGTCCCAAGAAACATGCCATCAATGTATTAAATTACAGACTGGGTTCTTTGGGGAGAGACCATAGCTTTGTTAACAACAAGATTTAGTGAAACAGTGCAATTTTCATATTAAATTCAGCGTCATTATACCACATAATCTTGTAGGACTTCTCGATGGTTCCACAATTAAAAGCTTGTTAGTAACATCATTTGTAACTCACATAGCATAGTTAGCTACCTTAGACATATTTATAGGCTGGGGAGTACAGGGATAAGACTGGATGGAGGAGGAAGGAGAGAGGTTAACTTTGCCTGACTGGAAATGGTCCTCGCTATAAGCAGAACAGCGTTGATCATAGTGTGTTGGATAGGCAGAAGCATATATGACGCAAATAGTGCATGTGTATTCTTTCACACACACATCTCAACTAAAAGAGCAGAATAATTGTATCTTGTGTTTTCTCATGTTTTTGAACCTTAGATGTGTAGAGCTGTGATGTGCAGAGATGTTCATGCTTCATTTACACACCAGTAACAACCTCCAGTCTGAAGATGACCATATATGATACAAAACTGAAAAGGTGTACTAGAAAGGCAGAGAAGAGGTAGGCTACAGAAAAGTTTACCTTATAGCACAGCATGCTTCTGGAATCATGTGTGTTTGTGTTTGTATAGATTTATGTTAGACAGTCTTTTTTTTTTTTTTTTTTTTTTTTTTGGCACATATGGTCCCTGCTACAGGGAAACAGTCTCATGATAAATCATGTCAGAAGTATGAAAGAATCCCATAAATAACATCTCTGTATTTCTGTCTAGATTGTTTCAATTAAGAAAATTACTTTAGACCTAACCTATAAACCAGATGGTAGGATTTATCTTTTGAAAGAGAAGCTATCAGGAGGAAGTGCACACTCCTTAGAGCAGACTGAGACTGCAGAATATGTCAGATAAGAGGTAAAGCAAAAGTCATTTTTTTTTTTTTTCCCCATTCTAATCCCTTCATTTTGGCACTGTATTAAATCCAGCTGGCAATCCAAGCTCTGCAACAGTTTCCAAATCCATTCATTCTCTTCTATTCCTGATGTCAAAAAGAAGCAAAAGAAACTTTTTTCCTTGACCTTGATTCATGAAAGTATCTCCTACCTTCCAAATACAAAACCGATCAACGTTACCTAGTGTGTCGCTAGTGTGTCCATGTGGCTAGCCTGACAACACAAAAGACAGCATGAAACCTTTTTTTGTGCAGTTTAGCAACAGACTGAGGAGGTTATATTTTCAAAGTTGGGTTACTATATACCTTACAGACCTGCCTTCCACTCACAGGGAAACAACCAGATGAATGGGCTTCTGGCAGAAAATAAATAAATAAATAAATTTATATAGAGAGAGAGAAATTCAGAACAGTGCTTAACACTTTTCCATAATAAACATATCATTATAACACTCATGATTAGTGCAGGTAGTACGACTTTAAGTAATTGGATTTTTTTTCTCCAGTCACAGCAGTGACCTATTCTCTCTTCATCCTTCCAGGTATCTCTGTACTGCAAACAGCCTAAACTCTCCTGTAGTACCAGCAACTGCCACACTGCCAGGGAAAAATAAAGTCCCTTTCCCTCTCTGCCTCCCCATTGTTGCAGCTGTGCCCAACCACAATTTTCTTGCATCTGCCAGGCTGGGATTTCTCAAAGGAATCCCATGACAAAGAGATGTGAATTCTCACAGGAGTTCACAGAATCTTTCGCGCTCTATTTTGTTTGCTTTAACACTGTTGCTTCAGAGCAAACTATTGGCCAACAATCATTCACTTGCTCCAAGAAGTAGTGCCTCTTATTTCTTCCAAGTTTGCTGTAACAGTCCTGATTTTATTGAGCTCTATCACCTGTTTGCAGAATAAAGAGTTCTGAGCTTTGTAAACTTATATTTTAATAAAGCCAGTTGTTGTTCTGTGATATGAATTGCTGTTTTCTTTACTTTTTACCATATCCTCTTGAGAAGGGTGGCAGAAATGATACAGTTTAAAGTTGTGGAACCCCATGGACACACTGACATAATAATTATATTTTGTTCCCATTTCCTTCCCCTGAAAATCTCACATTAATTTTGTCTTTTCGACTTGTCAAACTGAGTACATATTTTCAGAGGATTTTCCTTGTCACTTCAAAATCTCTTTCCTGAGAAAAAGAACCTCTTTAGGGTCTGAATTTTTGTGTGAATTTTCCTCTTGTGTGCATTACTTTTCATCCCTGTTTGATAGATCCATAGATGATTCAAGAATTTGAGCCTTATTTTGCAAGTTTTTGCAGTCAGTTAGAGCAACCCTCCTGTTGTTATTCATCAACATCATAAAATTTAGCAACTTTGGTCACTTAATTTTCATGATTATGAATTCACTCAGCAGCACAAATTCCTGGAAATGTCTTGATATGTCCTTGATAAATATATCTGACAAAATTATTAGTAAAGAATTTGAGATTCTTTCAGCTAGGAATTTAAAGTTGAAACTAGACAAATACAGATTAAAAAATGAGCTAGTATTTAAATTTTAAAAGACAATTAACTGAAATTGTGGGCAATTTATCGCCAGATGGCTTACTGAGGCTACTGATGGACTCTTTCTGTTATGACCAATTTTTAAGTTAATAGTGGAAGGTGATTAATTTCATGAAAATTGTTTTGTTCAGTGCTATATTCTATTTAAAACAATTATAACTTATGGATCCTGCATTAATCCAAAAGTCAGACTGTGTCTCTTACAGTCTAAAGCCTGTAAGGCTATGTCTCCAAGGTAGGTTTCATGACCTGTAAAGGCAATGTTAACTGCCAAGCTTGCAGATAGTCATGGTAAAAAATTACATGGAAAATTATTTATGCTAATGACATACTGCAACATACAATAAAAAACTGCAACTAATGGTGGAAATGAGCTACACTTTCTTGCAACAAATAACTCTGAAACCTGTAAAACATTCTGGTGTCTCTTTTCTCTCAGTAGTCCGCATTGCTTCAACAAGGTATAACAAGCAGTTTGATGCTTATGTATTCTGTGTCTAGTTAGAGTTACTGAAGATCCCCCTTCTCTGCCCTTGTAAGATCCCACTTGGAGTACTACATCTAGGTCTGGGCCCCCAGCACCAGAGAAGAGCTATGAAGTTGATCAGAGGGCTGGAGCACCTCTCCTATGAAGAAAGATTGAGAAATCTGGGGATGTTAAACTAAAAGAGGGGAAATTATTAAAATAAAAGAAGGGAGATTGAATTTAGAGATTATGAACAAATTCTTCACTCAGAGGGTGGTGAGGTACTGAAACAGGTTGCCCAGAGAGGCTGTGGATGTCCCATCACTAGAGGTGTTCAAGACCAGGTTGGGTGAGGCCCTGGGCAACCTAATTTTGTGGGTGGCATCCCTGCCTATGACAGAAGGTATGAAACGGGATGATCTTTATGGTTCCTTCCAACCCAAGCCATTCTATGATTATATGATTCTGTGATTCTGTGATGAGTCTATGTGTCTATGATCCTATGATTCTATGATTATAAAGTTGGGGAAGATGGTGTACCAGCCAAAGACAGCAAGTGCTCCTGCATCTGCCAGCCTGTTTTTTATCCAAGGTTGAGCCTGCCTATGTAGATGAAACAGAAACCTGCAGTTTCATGCATACAGCCTTGGTGGAAGCAGGCTGCATTCCTGAAGCCCATGTTAGGCATGGGGCAAGTCTGAAGCAGGATACAGAACCACGATTTGGGGTACTTTTGAATTGGTCTTTCAGCACCTATGAATGTGTTTTCCACCCTTATTATAAAATATGGGATAACTGAAAAGGGATTAGGGAAAAGGAATCTCATTACAAGTAAGATGCAAGATCTTAAGTAATTCAAAGAACATATTAAACAACCCAAACACAAAAATAATCTTACAATTCTGTTTTTTGGTGTTTGTTTTTTTGGTGGGGGGGGGCGCCCCCCCCCCCCCCCCAAGGGAGTGCTTGTTATATATTTAAAGGATTTTTTTTCCTCCTGAATAGTTTTCAATCTCATTTTGTTCTTCTGCCTCTGAATATGCTTTTTGACATAAAAAAAACAAAACAACAAAAAAAAAAAACCTCTAATTTATACTGGTATTATCATTTATATAACACTTAGATCTGGACTTTTAAAAAAGTCTAAAATGAAAATGTAAAAAAGAAAAAAAAAAGTTAATAAAAATATAAGAATTACATGAAAACTACTACTACTACTACTACTAATAAAGTAAGTTCATCTGAGGGCACTATCCCTTTTTTCCTTATCTGGCATCCTGCCCTTCCTTTTTGTTCATTCAGTCATCGGGGCCCATATTTATTGGCTGTTGCTATCTAACTTAGATTGCAAGCTGTTTAGGGTAAGCAGCTCATCTTCATAGAATCACAGAACATTCTGGTTTGGAAGGAACATTGATGATCACCTAATTCCAATGCTTCCTGCCAGGGACACCTCCTACTTAACCAGGTTACCCAAAGTTCCTTCCGACCTGGCTTGAACACTTCCAAGGATGAAGCATCCACAACTTCTCTGTGCAACATGTTCCACTGTCTCGCCACCCTCACAGTAAATAATTTCTTCCTAATGTCTAATTTAAATCTAATCTAAATGTACCTTTTTTTTACTTTAAAGCCATTACCCCTTTTCCTGTCCTTATGCTCCCTTGTAAAAAGCCCTTCTCCATCTCTAGACTGAAAAAACATAACTCTCTCAACCTGGGAGAGGTGTTCCAGCCTTCTGATTATCTTCATGGCTCTCCTCTGTGCTCACTCCAACAGGTCCATGTCTTATATGTCTGAAATGTTCCATTAATACTTTTAGAACTAAACAAATAATAAGATCTGCAGACTCAGTTTAGCATCCATTTCAATTTGTGGTGAAGGCTCAACATGTCTTCATAATGTGAGGTTGATTTTTTTTTTTCTCTTCATGGCTGATGCCAGAATAGCATAAAGACAAATTCATATTTTTTTCTGGCTTCTATTGCAGCAGTCTTGCTCATTACAGTCCCTGCTGACAGTGACCCTAGGCCAGTCTAGTCAAATCCAAATTTTGCCAGTTAACATTTTCTTGCAGTCAAAATTCACTGTGGAGATTTCTTTAAATACCCCTCTTTTTTGTTTGTTTGTTTGTTTGTTTGTTTGTTTTATGGTCATCTGTTACTAACACAGTTTTAAGTTAGAATAATGAGAAGATCCCCTTCCAGCAAACTCTGATAGCCCATAAAGAATCTGGAAAGCACTTTTCAAATGATAAAATAAAAACTGTCTGTTTTAGTCACTGTTTCCTAGCAGTCATTTCCACATGGTGATAACAACAACAATGAGCTTTCCTGACTATTTAGGAAATGTTTAATTTATTAAGCAGCAACGTTAATGATTCCAGGAAATATGTAAATAAGTAGCTATAAAGCAACAGCGACTTCTTTCCTTTACTTGGAAAACTCCCACTGTATGAGACATTTCAATTGTTTTGATCAACTTACTCTCTTATTTATTTATTTTTTTTTTTCCAAAAACAGAATATTCAGTATGCAAAGCTTCCAGATCTTCAAGAAAAACAAACGACTACCATAAGTTCTTACTAGAATACCATGAACCCTTTGACATTTGATTGTGTGACAGGATGGTGGCAGGCATGGGAGAAGGGGGATTTCAGTTTCTCCAGCTAAAATTGACTGTGTCACTTCAGAGTCAGTTTGATGTGGCAGCCCTGTCAAGGTCCTACAAAAGAAACTGCACTGTCTCAGTTGTCACAATGATGCATGTAGGATGCTTTTGCCCATAAGGTCCAGGCTTAAATCAACTACTGCCATAGTCCACAGATGAGGGTGGGAGGATGGGAAGACCTTAAAATGAAAATCTCTGTTCTAGTCTTCTCCTTATTCTGCATACTTAGTGGAATGTCACTATATTTCTTCAAAAAATATCCACCGTGAACACTGAATGTGAACACTACTCCAGGGGGATTTCTAAACTTTCAAAGTGGTGAACCCCAAATTTATCATCTTGTACCTCTCTTCCAGACCTGAAGAAGTAGACTTTCAGAAGGCATTAGGAACGGGTGGCAGCTCTCCCCAGACTCCCTGCTCGTGTGTGGGCTCCTCTCCACGGGCTGCAGCTCCGGCCTGGGGCCTGTTCCTGCGGGGGCTCTCCATGGGCCACAACCTTCTCCAGGCCACATCCACCTGCTCCGTCGGGGCTCCTCCAAGGGCTGCGTCTGCTCCATGTGGGACCCATGGGCTGCAGGGGGACAGCCTGCTCCACCAGGGGCCTCTGCACAGGCCGCAGGAGAACTTCTGGAGTACCTCCTCCCCCTCTTTCTTCACTGACCTTGGTGTCTGCATGGTAGTTTCTTACTCCTTTCTCTCCTAGAGGCTGTTAGGAAGCTTATTTTTTTTTTTTTTTCCTTTCTCAAATCTGTTCTTACGAAGTGCAACCAATGTTACTCATTGGCTCAGCTGTGGCCAGTGGCGGGTCTCTTTTGGAGCTGGCTGGGGCTGGCTCTGATCTGACATGGGCAGCTTCTGGGCTCTTCTCACAAAAGCCACCCCTGCAGACCCTGCTACTAGGCCTTTGCCACATAAACCCAATACAAAAAGCTATTGAGTAATGTACTCTTCGTAGATTCTATAGCAGAAGAATAATTGTATATATATGTATAGGTATATGTTCATGGATTTCTGTAGAATTATAGCAACAGCCATTATCATACAATCAGGAAAGTAAAAAGCATGCATACGCAACAGAGATTGGCAGGCATTAATGAACACATTAGTGTCTATCACTGCTGAGGAATGGGGAAGTAGGAGACTGTTTTAAGTCCATAGGTATCCTGAGTAAAATGTGCTCAATAACTTACTAATCTACAGAAATATATTGGTTTGGAAATGACTTTGTGAAATGTCAATATTAAATTATTTGGTCAATATTGCTAACTTAGTTTGGGTTGTGAATACCCTGATGTACTCAATGACCTGTTTATCACATTGCTTGCCACTTGATACGTCACAGCCATTGTCATCAACACATTATTTTCCTTCTCTGAGAGCCCTAATTAATACATTATTGTGATGAATCAACAGCAATCTGTAAATGTTTCCTGAGAAATTCTGAAAACAGACCGATATGGATTTGCCATTTTTAATGGCATTCTATTGTTTCACTTATTCATTATTGTGTAACTTTCAGGGGTGAAGACATGGGACACAGTGAACCGTCAATTGAACTCAAAACCTTTCTCTGAAAACACTTAAAATAGAAAATACTATTTCCAGATTTTCAAAACAAAGCAGATCTCTTCGTTCTGTGATGGCTGCCAAAAAACTAAATGTAATTGACAGAGAGAGATACATCTTGGCAGGCTTTTACCAGTACTGTGTATAATTCTTATGAAAGTTAATATCATTTATTAATTTTTCAAGTATTAATCATATCACAGAATCACAGAATTGTAGGGATTGGAAGGGATCTCAAGAGATCATTGGATCCAACCCCCCTGCCAAAACAGGTTCCCTAGAGCAGGCTGCCCAGGTAGGCATTGAGATGGGTCTTAAATATTTCCAGAGAAGAAGACTCCACAACCGCCCTGGGCAGCCTCTTCCAGTGCTCTGTTACCCTCACTGTGAAGTTCTTTCGCATGTTGGTGTAGAACTTACTGTGCTCCATTTTGTGGCCATTGCCCTTTGTCCTGTCCCCACAAACCACTGAAAAGAGGTTGGCCAAATCCCCCTGTCTCCCACACCTCATGTATTTATAAACATTGATATGATCCCCTCTCAGTCTTCTTTTCTCTAGGCTGAACAGACCCTCTCAGCCTTTGTTCACAGGGAAGATGTTCCAGGCCCGTCTTTGAATAAAGAATATCATCTTTGTGGTCCTCTGCTGGACTCTTTCCAGGAGATCCCTGTCTTTTTTTGTACCAGGGAGCCCAGAACTGGACACAGTACTCCAGGTGAGGCCTGACCAGGGCAGAGTAAAGGGGGAGGATCACCTCCCTTGACCTGCTGGCCACATTCATTTTAATGCACACCAAGATCCCCTTGGCCCTCTTGGCCACCAGGGCACACTGCTGGCTCAAGGTCAACCTGTCATCCACCAGGACCCCCAGTTTTCATTAGATTAGATTTTTAGCCTTAATCTGTAGAAAAGAACATGGTTTCCTCCAAGCATTATTCCAAGTAGACTTTTTGGTGTAACAATAACCTGGAAATAACCTTCGTTTCTTCTTTTCCTGTTACTTATAGATGACAACTTCTTTTTACCTATGTTTTAATCCCACAGGAGGATAATGGGGGTATTTTTGGCTTTTGATGCCTAAGAAATATGCTTTATGGATCTTTCTGGGGTAATCCCTAATACATAAATTCTTCTGAAAGTGAAACCTGCCTCTGGAAGTCAGTGCTACTTTCCAGCCCCAACTGGTTTAGTTTCACAGCTGCACATACACAGATAGAGATCTATTCTATAGCTATAAACTAATAGGACTTAATGGGGAACAAAACTGAATGTCAGTTCAAATTAATGAAAGTTTATAAACTTTGATCTTCTTTCCTTGAAATACTTGGATATAATATGTCACATGCAAGCGATGAAAGTGATTTCTGTTGCACATGTTTTTAGATCACAAGTGATTTATCACAGTAAAGAAAATGATTATCTTTCAGATGAACTGGAGAGAACACAGGAGCTTCTCTCCATCTGAGAGACAACTATTTGGCATAAAACAATGATCAGACTGACATGAGACAAAATTTACTATGTCAGTACTCAGAATTTAATAATACATATGGGTCTAAACAAAATCAAAAATCAAAGCAGCCCAAATATTTAGGTCTATTCATATACAGACTGCTTATCTTGTGTCTTAATCTTGAGTAGTGAATTTATTCTTAAGACACTGCTAGTAGCCACAGAAGCTACGTTTTCAACTAATGCATAATATATGCTACAGGAATCCAGGAAGCTATTCTGAGTAGAAAAAAATCCAACAAGCACCCAACTTCCCACACAAACAGAAAGAGCAAAGAGAGAGAATGTATAAATAATTTAAAATAAAATGCTTATGGGGTAAGCAGTTATATTATTTTTTGGTAATAAAACTGAAGTTTCTAATGATATTAAAATGATTTAAATATGTATAAAACATCTACATTGAATTACTACATTAACTACCTCTGTGTTTTTTTTCTATTTTTTAAATTGTTCCAACACAGTAACTTATGACTTTTTATATTGATTTTAAAATAAATAAATCAATAAAATGATAGCTAAAAAGGAAAACTCTCCAGCCATCTATATAAAAAACTTCCTCACTTCAGTGGTCATTTAAGCTGTGTCATAGAAAATTAGACTCACAGGTGACTGGGAGTTTCTTTCTCTCACAAACTCAAGAATTGCTAATTAAATGCAAAGGGAAACACAGAAGCCTAGAAAAAATAAAACAAGACACTAAAATTGTTTAACAAAAACTACTTAACACAGACTTAAAAAAAGTATAAAAACCTTTCTTTGGAGCTCCTGCAGTGGAATAACTTCCTAATAAATGCTTTTATCTGTTGATTCTTAATACTAAATACAAAGCTTCATTGTAAGCATTCACAGCAGCGACTAAAGGGTTATTACAAGAAGAAAATAAATTTATGCATCGATAGAGTTTTTAGTAGCTACTGTGCTCTCTGGAAGAACCTTTGAAGGGAAAACCAGCACCTCTTTGTGTGTGGCTACATGTCTGCAACACTTCTTTCAGGCTAGATACCATATGGTAACATATCTGTGACATTTGCCTGTCACCTTGAGTTAATTTTCAGGAAATATACTGCTATGACAGAGAATTTTATAGGGAGTATCATCAGATTAAAGTGTAAATTCAGAGTGGATAGAAACTACTTAGTGTAGCTTACAGTAGGTGAGAGGTATTGCTGAAAACCAATAGTACATTTCTCACCATTGTCCCCCATGTCCATCATCCCTGTGAAGTGGAAATTACTATTTTAAAATTAAATGGAGAACAGAGAAAAGCCAACCAACCTTCAGAATGATAATTATCTAACTGGAAGAAAACAAGTTAGAGAATTAAGACAACAAAATAGTGGGCTAAGAATGACAATAACTGCATTTCCCAGATTTAAAAGTGTCATCTATGTATGTGCCTGTAGTGCATTAGATCACTTCTGCTGCTGTTTCTTTTTCATTCTCTGTTTAAGACATCCATTTGCAGAACATGGGCCAAGGAGCAACTTTTTTTAATATACAAATACAGCTAGAAAATAACAAATAGAAGGGAAAAATATCTTACATCTGAGAAAATAAATAAATAAATAAATAAATAAATAAAGGAGAATGCTAAAGAAGAACCAATTTACCACCTTGTTTTGATTTTTAAACTACTAGGACCAAAAGATGTCATCTGGACTTTAGTTTCTGTCATTCCAGGTCCCTGGAGCCAGATGCCAAGGATTTATTCTAGCAATCAAATGGAAAAGCAGGCACATCCATGACAAAATAATCCTCTCCAGTGCTGTACGCTGTCTGCTGCTTACCACTTTCCTCAGCTTTTAAATGAGCTGTAAAGTTTTGTGTTGGTTGGTTGGTTTTGTTTTGGTTCTGTTTGTTTTTGTTCTGGTCAGATCTGTGTTTGTTGTTGTTGTTGTTTTTCCTCCCTTTTGTTTTGTTTGCTTTGGTGGTTTGTTTGTTTGTTTTGTTTGTTTTGTCATTAGTTGTTGGTTTTTTTGTGTATTTGTGTGGGTTTGTTTTAATCTTGACTAAGATTTGGGCATGGATGCCTCTTACAATACTGCAGAAGATTTCCTTTATGGAGATGGCTATTGCTTTCACCATTCCCCTGTCCTCTGCAGAAAATGACCTCAGCTTCTCAGCATTAGGAAGCAGCTGTAACATGCTGGTACAGTTCCTAAGCATGAGCACTGCATGAAGTGTTTGGGAGCAGAGGTCAATGCAACTGCTCCCTGGTGCCAGAACTCATCTTCTACAGCAGGAGTGAAGAGCCCTGAACTAGAAGCCAGGTGGGCTGAGAAAGAAATGCTGCCAAAGGATCGTTTTCACAAATTTGTTTTTCCATTGCAACCTAAAATCTTTTTTTTTTTTTTTTTTTTGGTTTGTTTTAGAAAGGTTGTTCCCATATTGCTGCAACAATCAGATGGCCCCTCAGCTTCAGATTGCAAAAAGCTCTGTAATTAGAGCAGTGACAATAAATAAAGATATATATATATATATATGTCTATGTATTATTTATTTATTTTTCCCCTGGTGTTAGTTATGATATCTGAATCAATCCACTCTCCTTGCATAATTTGATCCTTACCTTACCAATTGCTATGTACCAAAAGCTCTTAACTAAGCAATTGTATACCTGGTTTTATGTCAGTATCCAATTAGGAATTTGCAACTTGTTTTCAAATTTGTTGCTTTTTTACTATTTACATCTTTCATCAACTGCTTGTAAAATTGCCAGTTATTCCTTAAACAATTAATAAGCATGGCAGAAAGTACTGTGCAGAACCAACACTTTGTTTTTGAAGAAAACAAGAAGAGATTTCCATTAAATTCTATCTCCAAATTCTATCTATGGAGCAGCAGAGCCACCTTTTTGTTGTACATCATCTAGATTCTTATTTTACAAGGTTTTGTAGGATGTTTTGCCTATAGAATTGCCATTCATATAGGGTTTTGTTGTTGTTGTTGTTGTTGTTGTTGTTCACATTTCTTAAAAAAAAAAAAAAAAGTTAATTAAAAAAATAAAATTTAATTAAAAAATAAAAGTTTTAAAAGTTAATGTCACTTTTGTTAGCTAAGAGTAGGACTTTATATCATGCAGATAGAACGTATGAACACCTTGTGGAAAAACAGACAGTCTTTTATCTGATTATGGATGTTTCTCAACTCCTTGTGCAATGTGGAAAGATTTATTGATTATGAGTCTCCCATTACTGAGATATACTAATTAGTGACTTGTACGAAAAGTAGAAAAGGAGCTCCAGGAATTAAAAACAAATGTGCTTTGTTCTGAGGGCTTCTTTCTTTCGCATTTAATTTTCATGTTTTATCTTTCTTTGCAATAGCACCAAGAGTTTCTTGACAGTACTTGTGATAATTAATGCCAGTTACTGCACTGATTACTGTCATCTATATAGCAAGATAACTGGCAGAGTAGAAATAGATGGAAAATAAAATAAAACAAAACAGAACAGAACAGAACAGCAAAACAAAATAATAAAATAAAATAAAATAAAATAAAATAAAATAAAATAAAATAAAATAAAATAAAATAAAATAAATCCTGTTGAATAAATTCCTCATGGGTGTCTTGTTGCTCACCTCCAGCTTGACTGTTAATTGTTTTGTCTCCCAGACTCACTGAAGTATGCAACTAAAAGACTGCTATTGTTGCAATAATAGGAAAGTTGTTCTCATGAGGTTAAACTCTGATTAGAAAAATGTCTTTCTGCTTGCTCTGAAAACTTTGCAGTTGTTCACGGGTGTCATGTCAGATGGCTATGTGAGTTTTATCTCTATTATCCATAGTTAAAATCCATTCAGGTTTTTGAGATATGCACAAAGAAAAATATCTAGTACTTGTGAAGCTAGTTTGCTAATGGCTGATTTAAGTAGCTTCACTACCATTACACTATCCAATGAAATATTATGAAAAAATTAATATATTAAAAATAATAATAATAATATTTTGTTCAATTAACGACTTTTTATCATACCTTTCCCCACCCCTCAACATTAGGATTTGATTAAGATTTGGTATACTGTGTAAAAATATTTTTTTCCTAGCCACCTCATGTACTTACCATGATATTCACTTTTATTGCTCACAATAACTTCTTGAATGTTAAATTTTAATTATATAATTTCTTTGGCTATAGATTTCAAAGACTTACTGTATTTTACCATATTTCTGTCTAATTCCTAGAATTTCCCACACCAGTGAATCAATAGGGTATCAACATATATTTGTTTCTTTCTGCAGTGATCAGAAACTCCTGCAAATTAACATTAGTAGCCAAACACCCTTGATCAGCTGAGACAGAAGAGTCAGCTAAGAAATAATACCTGTAAAATTTTCATTGATTTGAAAATATGTTGGTATACCATTGCACGTCTTGGTGTATTTGAACATATTCTGTTAACAGAAATTAAAGGGACCCTCTAGAGAGTTGAAGTACATGTCTCTAGAAAGCTATTGCATTATGGTAGATTTGACCACACAAAGCTCATTCCCTGAAGTACATTACAGGAGCTTTGAACACATAAAATGAATTCCCGAAAGTATAAAGCAGAAACAGTAGTAACAATAACATTCAGTATATAGTTGTCAAGTGAAGGTTTGTCACAGTTATTAAATTTGTAGCTCCATGAAATCCAAGGAAAATACAGTGTAGTAAAAATAAAGCAATTATTTGACAAAACACAGGGCTTAAAATCTTGGGTTCCTATTAACTCATTATAAATTTTTGTACAGTGTAAATGAGGAAATTGTATTCTTGCATTGGAAAAGCATCATTTTTACATTAGACATACAAAAATACAGAAGGGACTCAAAATTGTTTTTCAGAGTGTGAATGTTCTTACAGCATAATTTAATTAAATAATTGTCCTGGTTTCAGTTAGGATAGAGTTAATTTTCCTCCCAGTAGCTGGTAGGGTGCTATGTTTTGGATTTAAGATGAGACTAATGTTGATAACATACTGATGTTTTAATTGTTGCAGAGCAATGCTCACACTAACCAATGACTTTTCAGCTTCTTGCTCTGTCCTGCCAGTGGGCAGGCTGGGGATGCAGCAGGAGCTGGGAGGGGACAGACCCAGCTGGCCAAAGGGGTATTCCATACCGTCTGACATCATGCTAAACAATAGATAGGGGTGGCTAGATGGGGCTGGGGATGCTGGCTGCTCAGGGATAGGCTGGGCATCGGTCAGCGGGTGGTGAGCAATTGCATTGTGCATCACTTGCTTTGTATATATTATTATTATTATTATTATTATTATTATTATTATTATTATTTTCTCTCCTAATAAACTGTCTCTATCTCAACCCATAGGCTTCAGTTTTTTCTCGTTTCTCTCCCCCATCCCAGAGAGGGAGGGGAGAGGGTGAGAGAATGGCTGTGTGGTGCTTAGCTGCCAGCCAGGTTAAACCACAACAATAATTCATTACACCTTACCTTTTCAAGCTTGAAACTGGAATTTACCCTCTGACACAATTATTTTGGTAAGTCACTGCCTTTTCTGACTTTTCCAACTATGAAATGGAATTGTCTCATCAGTTACAAAAATCTCTAGGATATAGCTGCACATTCAAACATTAGTTAAATGACATAAACAATAATTTTATGTTATCTTTTATTTCATGGCACAGTTATAATTTTATTAAAGGTTGTCAGACAGGATTTTAAATTCCACTGTTAAATTGTTGAAGGTGTAGAATAAAAGCAGTTGCTCTGGAGCATTTCTAATTCTACACTTAAACTGTAAATAAAACAAAAGATAGAAATCTGAGAACCTCCAACTTTCCTGCACTTGGAAATATTCTGGGTAGCACATGTTTTGAATAAATAGAAATTGTAAGGATATATATTAATAATCAGTATAAACTGAAGGTAACACAATATTTATTTTGATTTAAGGTAATATAAATCTTGATAAAATTATTAACTTATTTTAGGAATTGACATCTGGTATATCAAGGCATTTCAACTTCATAGTAAATTTTCACCACAGGGAATCTGATACTAATAGAATATCAAAGTTGAGATCCATCTATTGGACCCGAGGAAATAATTTTCCTGTAAAGACATGCCAGAAGTAAACCAGTTTCCAGAGACAACGAGAGGGAACAATAATCAGGACAGAGATTCTGAGAGATTATGCTAAAGCAGGAAAAAACATACACAGCAGAGGAGGTCTTGGACTGCAAACTCCTTCCCAGCATTATTTCATCTATCTGACTGCTGTTAACTTTGTTTTGATTACTTGAATACATTTCTTGTCACCTTCACTGAAGTTCTCAAAGCATCTCACACCTCCTGTTCTATTAGAGAAGACCTGATGAAAAAATTTGCTCCACTTCACAACAGAAAGCTAGAAATGGACATGTCATGGACTTTTCTGTCCTTCACAGAACTTCTGCTCTCAGGTTCTTTTGCTCTAGGCTGAACAATAAGGGATACATTTGTGTGTCTGCAATCCAGACGGTGGCCTATGTTAAGATTTGTTTCACTTTTTTTTTTTTTTTTTCTTTTTTTTTAATATATCTTTTAAGGTATCTTAAATTCAGATTTTTCCTTCTTTACGTGAAAGAAAGTTAAAGGGATCAGCTCATTGCAGAAAATGAGTTATTAATGATAGCCTGAAAGGATCTGGTCATAGTTGTGAGCTAGTTTGTTTCACACAATCATATATATTTTATTTTTTTTTAAGTGAGTGGTGTATTCAGGGAATACAGTTTGCTAATGAACAATTTCCTTCTGGCACTGTTTAGGAGTTACAAAAATAAATAAAATAAAAATCACAAACACAAAGTCTAGAAATGTCATAGATTTCAAGTACCTTTTGATTATACCATCTTCCCTAACTGTTTAGGCACGAAATCTAAGGCATGATAAGGGAAACAGAAAGGAGATATTTACCTCATGTGACTGTGCCTTACATATTACTCAGTCTGTTAATTTCTCACTCTTCTTTTTTTATCAGCTTGCATAGTTCATGGCATCTAGTATGTTCATGTCCTGAAGGCCACAAAATCCCTTGAGTCATACACAAAAATAGAACATGAATATTCTTCACAAAATATGAAAAAAAACTGTTCTCTCTGAGTATATACATATATATATTAAATATATATATATATATGAGAGATGTGTGACTGAATGTATGCATTTCCACAAAAAACAGTATTTATTTTATTTAAGTTTGGAGCGGTCATTTTTTTCACAGGCTCACTCTTACAGTGAGTTTGCCTTTGTTGTATTACTGCTTTCTTCTTTTCAAATATTTTCCTATCATCCCAATAAGTCAAGAGGATAAAGCTAGTTTATATATTAGTATAGTTTATAATATTAGTACAGTTCTAGGGAACTGGCTGACAAGAGATGCTCTGACAGATACAGTCTCTGAAATTCACAGTGTGTTAGAACTTGGTCTCTGTTCTGCACTGTACACAGTCACCACAGGACTGGGAAAGCAAGAACATCCACTATCCCCTAAATCCATTCTAAAAAGTAGCTTTAGTGTTTCATAACTTGCTTCTGGAGACCAAGACCAGAGAAAAACTATTTCATCAAACATCCCAGATGATGTGTAAGCACAAAAGATTAAAAAACAAAATCAAAAAACAAAACACCACATACAACACTTGCTTATCTATATAACAAGGTCTAGAGGATTGTAGCTCAAAGTTTTTCTTATTTATTGACAGCATCGTTTCCCAAGTCAGCAAAACTACGTGCAGTAGTAAATTCTCTCCAACACCTGTAACAAAGTTTGATCCAGAATAATTGAACAAGCAATCCAAAATATACTTACAACTCATTAAAATTCTGTGATAAAGCATTTTTTTAAAATGTAAAATAGCATAACTATTCTGAGGATCAAAAATGACTCTATTCGTTCCTGAACTACATTTCATTTTAAAAGAGCAGCAAGGCAAAATTAAATAAATAAATAAATGTAAACAAAGCAGCAGAAATTAGCTTTACCACTGCACTGTATTTATAATATGAAGGTGCAATCTGTGCTATTGGTGTGATGGAGTAGATCGAAAAGAAAAAGAACCAACAAGGATCTATAAAACTGTAACACGGATTTTTATTCTTTACAATCTTGTCCGACTTTTCTTGAAACAAGTGCTTAGTGCTGAATATCTAAAAGATATCAAAAGCAAAGTGCATATATTCCATGAAAGGAAAGTGGATGGCAATTCTAGGAACATACCTGTATTTTTAAAGATTAGGGCCCAGCTTCAGCTGGGAGTTTTCTGGGGTTACATTTGTACTAAATGTATAGGAGAATTAGATGAAATTATAAAAAAGTATTTAAATATAAAATCAAATTAAAAGGTTTAAATTAATTTCTATATAAATTTAGAGTATTACAATAAGTCTCCTTTGGGGAAGATGAATATGTATCTAGTACTATAGCATATGTAAGATTAGGAAAAATCAGACAAATAAATACATCCAGATGTGCGTTTCTATGGAACTACAATAATCAAAAGCCAGAGCAGGCAGTCATTTGGCATGTTGCAAATAAACAGATATATCATCAGAAATATGTGGAATATTTGTGATCTCAAATTCAGACAACCCTTACTATTTATGCTCTTTGTTTAGTTGACTGTTTGTAAACCAATAATCACCATTTGTTTTCAGAAGAAATTTTTGTTTGTTTGTTTTGTTTTTATTTTGCTTTTGAGTCATGATATAGAGCCTCTTTGGAATCAGTTGAAAGAACATTGGTTCTTCTTAAAAGGATTCCAAGGGTTTGAACATGTGGCAATATTTCTTTTCACAGGAAGTTTTCTTCTTTTCTTATACCACAATATCCAAATTGTTAAAGACTCATTTGGCAAAACAACCATGTAATAGAGAAGCTGGGTCACCATTTCTTATTTATGTCCTCTGATGTTAGAAAGGAGTAGAAAGGCATGCCCCAACTTCACTTCAAAATCTGCAGCATCTATAATGTGTGGCAAGGAATATTTAGCAGCAGACAAGGCAACACAATCTTCCCTATAATACTGTATGTTCAGTATCCCTCCCTTCTTATATAGGAGATGTTAAGACCAGTCACGATAACAACCTTACTATATTAAGTGTGAGAATAGCTATCATATTTAAATTATAACCATGCAAATCACATTTGTTCTTTAGTTACAGCTGAGTTTCTGGTATCAGGACTGGGCTTATTAACACATGTGCTGAGTGTATTTATATCATTAAGTTCTTGGGTGGTCCAGAAACTGCACAGATGATCTATGGGACACTTTTTAGATTAATTGGAGACAAGGTGACTGAATAAATCTTCAATATCAAGTATTTAACTGATCAACAGGATCTCTCTTGATGGGAATTTTGGACAGTTCTTCAAACTTCCTGAGGATGCTCTTGCTCAGTTTCATCTATTTTTTTCATGGGTGAAGTTTCCAAAGGCTTTCCTGAGCAGTCCCTGCTGCAGAAGTGGTCACACTACAGATAAATAAGATACTTGTAAATCATAGCATAATAGAATTTTAAGGTTGGAAAAGAACTCCAAGATCATCTGGTCCAACCATACCCCTACCACCAATATCATCCACGAAACCATGTCCCTAATCACCAGGTACAAACATTCCTTAAAACCCCCCAAGGACATTGAATCCACAATCTCCCTGGGCAACCTGTTCCAATGCCTGAATACTTGTTCTGAGAAGTAATGTCTCCTAATTTCCAACCTGAACCTCCCCTGGTATAACCTGAGGCCATTCCCTCTTGTCTTATAGTATAGGGGGATGATCACCTCCCTGGTCCTGCTGCCTACACTATTCCTGATACAAACCAGGATACTGCTGACATTCTTGGACACCTGGGCACACTGCTGGCTCATGTTCAGGTCAACCTCGACCAACACCCCTAGATTCTTTTTCTTGGTACAGCTTTTAAGCCACTTTCCCAAGCCTGTAGCGCTGCATGGGGTCGTTGTGGCCAAAGTGCAGGACCTGGCATTTAGACATGTTGAACCTCATCCCATTGGCCTCTGCCCATTAATCCAATTTGTCCAGGTCCCTCTGCAGGGCCTTCCTACCCCCTGGCAGATTTGACACTTCCCCCCAACATGGTGTCATCTGCAAACTTACTGAGGATGCACTCACCTCCCTCATCCAAATCATCAATATATATATTAATGAGGATGGGCCCCAACACTGACCCCTGGGGACAACACTGGTGACCGGTCGCCAGCTGGATTTCTCCCCGTTCACCACCACTCCCAGCTGTCCAGCCAGTTTTTAACCCAGCAAATCATGTATCTGTCCAATCCATGGGCTGCCAGCTTCTCCAGGAGAGTACTATGGGAGACCATGTCAAAGGCCTTGCTGAAGTCTAGGTACACTACCTCAACAGCCTTTCCCTCATCCACCAGGCAGGTCGTCTGGTCATAGAAGATGTGGTTGGTCAGGCAGGACTTGCCTTTCATGAACCCATGTTGACTGGACTTCATGCCGTGTTTGTCCTGTATGCATTGTGTGATTGCATTCAAGATGACCTGAGGTGACTGGTAACTGGGCAGATGCATTCTGCCATGGAGCGGGGAAGAGAGGCGGGCAGGGCTTTTTTGCAGCATCGAGGCCACTCAAAGCAGCCAAGGGAGCCGCTAGGACCCGGCAGCCCTCTTGAGGGAGGCTGACGAGGCGTAGGTGCAGCCAACAGCGTGAGCGACAGGCCATTTAAATTGGGAGTCGCCGCCATTTTGCAGCTGCTCGCTGAGGTGACCGGTACGAGGGCAGATGCATTCTGCCACGGAGCAGGGAATTGAGGCAGGCAGGGCTTTTTTTGCAGCATTAAGGCCACTCGAAGCAGTTGAGGGAGCCGCTGGGACCTCATCATGAGACGGAAAGCTCTTTTTATACAGTCTGTGGCCACCCAGACTAAGTGCCTAGTTAAAAATGGGGCAGTTCAGGTCTCTGGATGCATGGAGTGCCTAAGCCTGTTACTGCCCTCTGAGGGCAGCAGAGACACCGTGTGTGTGAGGTGTTAACAGGTGGATGACCTGCTCAGCCTGGTGGCGGAGCTCAAGGAGAAGGTGGAGAGGTTGAGGGCCATCAGGGAGTGTGAGCGGGAGATAGGCCTGTGGGGCAACTCTCTGCAAGGCTTGAGGGAAAGGAACCAGGGTGAGACACCCCGAACAGTGGTGGACTCCCTGTCCTGCCGAGCAGAGGAAGGGGACCTAGAAGATGAGAAGGAATGGAAAGAGGTCTCTGCTCGACTTTGCAGGCAACCCCCATCCCTACCTGCCCTTCCTCCCCAGGTGCCCATACACAACAGGTTTGAGGCACTGGAGCTTGGGAGACTGATGGGTGAGGATGAGGTGAAAAGTCTACCCAGGAGGCTGCCTAGGGTGAGGAAGTCTACTCCACGCCTCAGGACTGCTCCCATTAGGAAGGAAAGAAGGGTGATCCTTGTAGGTGACTCCCATCTCAGGAGAATGGAGGGCCCTATTTGTCAACCTAACCCTGGCCCCAGGGAGGCAGCAGACTTCCCTGTGGCTAGGGTTAGGTTGACAAATAGGGCCCTCCATTCTCCTGAGATGGGAGT
>CM021766.1:98684555-98726503 GCA_011076525.1 Nettapus auritus | reverse complement strand
GGAAAGGGAAAGGGAAAGGGAAAGGGAAAGGGAAAGGGAAAGGGAAAGGGAAAGGGAAAGGGAAAGGGAAAGGGAAAGAACAAACAATTTAGGGAGCACAGTAGATCTTAAACAGCAGGAATGGAGAAATTACAGTTTTCTTTGTTAGTACAAAGAAAATCAAAGACAATGGATAGCGGAGGAAACACACACACACACAGACATTTTAAAAATGTTAGAAAAATAAAAAAGGTTTTAAAATGATTCACAGAATCAATGACAATTTGGGTTGGAATAGACCTCAGGATGTCATCAGGTTCAGCCTTTTGCTCACAGCAGAGACAGATGTCTTTGATGTCAGACCAGGTTCCTCTGGGCTTTGTATACTCAGACTTTGAAAACCTCCAAGGAAGGAGACTTCATAGCCTCTCTAGGCAAAGTGCCTCACTGCTGGGCTCTCCTCATGGAGAAATTGTCCCTTATATGCAGTTTAAACCTCTCTTATTTCAGCTTTTGCAGGTTGCTTCTCATCTTCCTACCATTCACAGCTGAGAAGAGCTTGGCTCCATCTCCTTGAAAACCTCCCTGGCACTGGGGGGTTGCTTGTTAGGCATCATCAGAACTATCCCTGCTGCAGGCTGAAATAACCCTGGTCCCTCAGCCTCTCTCCACAAGGCAAGTGATCTATCCCCACACCACTCTGGAGGCACTTAGATGAACTTGCTCCAGTTTGCGTGTTTTTTTTTTTTCTTTATTAGGGACCAAAGCTGGACACAATATTACAGATGTGGTTTGTTAACACCTTCTGTGCTTAGCAGAGGAGAATAATCACCGTTTGTATTGGCTGCCTACTGTCCTGTTCATGTAGCCTAGAGACTTGTTAGCCACCTTCTCTGGATGAGGTTTAGCTTGCTGCTCACCAGGCCTCAGGGCCTTTTCTGTAGCACTGCCCCACCCTATCAGTCCCAGTCTGTGGTTTTGTAGGAGTTCCTCTATTCCAAGTGCAGCACTTTGTATTTGTCTTTGCTAAATTTCACGAGGTAACTGTTGGCCCATTCCTCCAGCCTGTGCAATTCCCTCTGGCTGAGACCAGATGCATTCTCCTCCAATGTATCAGTTAGTCTCTTCTAACTTGTTATATGATACCAAGCTGATGAGTGAACTTGATAAGTGTGTGCTCTGTTACATCCTCTACCTCAGGTGTTAACAGATAAAAGTTTTAATCAGTACAAGTCTCAGTACAAGTCCCTGTGCTACCCCTCTTCTGCTGACCTCTGTGTAGTTCATCATGACCCTTTGGGACTGACCATTCAGCTAGCTCTTCACCACTTTTCCATCCCTCTAGACCATAATGTCCCAACTTGGATACAAGAATATTTTGGAAGACAGTGTCAAAAGCCTTGCTAAAGCTAAGGTAAAGGACATGCTTCTTCCTTTATCTCCAAATTCAGTCATTTGATCGCAGATGACAGTCAGCTTCATCAGTTATTATTCATCCTTGTTTATCCCATTCTGACTGTTCACAATCACTCTCTTGTCCTCCACATGCCCAGAAATGTGTTGCAAGGGGACTCACTCCATTATTTTCCCAGGGCCCAAACTAAGTCCATCCAGATTGTATTTCTCTGGCTTTTGTTGCTGTTGTTGTTATTGTTTGTTTTGTTTTGTATTGTTGTTTGAAGATATGTACAACATTTGTCTATCTTCAGGGATTGCAGGCTTCCCTTGCTCTTCACAACATTTCAAACTTTAAGGTCTTGGAAAGATATGAGCCTGTTCTCTCACCTACCAGCTGAAAACAGCAAGAACTGAACAATCAATTTTTGTAGATCCAAAAAAAAAAAAAAAAAAAAAAAAAAAAAAAAGTCAGATTTGGAGGTACTCAGTCCTTCAAAGAGCCACACCTTTCCAAAAGTAGCAAGAGAGGAGTCATTCTTTCCTACATGGGAACAGTTCCGACCATCTTAACAAAACTGAGACATGATTTTGCACTTTGGTTTAAGTTTTCTTCTGCTATGGAAATAAGCTTTCATTCAAAATAATATTTATGAGAGAACCTCAGTGTGAGAAATATTTGTGGTTCAGTGAAAAAAACCATACAGACACACAATCAAACCTCAGTTATACAGATCTGTAGTAGACATTTTATAAGAAAAAAGAATCCACCAAGTGGATTTGAGCACTAGGTGCTCAAACATTAGTTTGGCAACAGATCAAGGTGTTTTATATGAGACTAAAGGACAAGTTCTTCCCTAAGGAACAAAATCAGCTGGAGAAGAGACAGCTCATTTGTTACTTCAATCATCAGAAGAGCTCAAAGTGACAGTGGACAAATTATGACAAACTGAAGGACTGAGGTCAACACTTCAGTTATTGCTTACAACATGGATTTAGTATTACACATCTTTGGCTGAAAAATCACCAGTATTTCTGATAGTTCTGGTCAGTGTCTGTAAATAACCTGTACTACAGACACGTGGATTGTTGGTTTCCAAATCAAGTACTGTATGAAAATATATACATATATATATATATACATCATAGACAAACACAAAACAAGCCAATGTCAGTTTTGCAGAACTGGGAAGGAAGAGCAAAATAATAAAACTGAAAGATTGTAACAAAAAACACCATGACTATCTCATTGTCACAGATAACTGTGACTCAGTCATTAAATACGATAGGTTTCTGGTCATGTCTGGAATTGCAAAAAATCTTCTCACTTCTACCAGCAGAATTCCAATATAAGACATTTTTATGATGGTAGAGACACCTAATGCCATTAAAATAATATCAAGCAAATGGCTCAACAGTATAATCCAAAATGTTTAAAAGTGCCACCATTAAAAAAATAATAAAAATAAAGTTAAAAAACAAAACAAAAACAAAAAACAAAAAAAAAAAAAAAAAACAGAGATGTTCTAAGAGTGCAGATTATCTTCTTTTCATTGTTGAAAATCATCTAATTTGTATAAATCTGAGATAATTTTAAATTATTGCTAAAGAGATCATCTAAAAAAAAAATCAACATTTGCCCAGTCAAAAATGTAAACAAACATACAACAAAACTTACTGGGTGAAGACAATTTTTGCAGAAAAAAAAAAAAAAAAAAAAAAAAGGAAATTTAAATTCCTTATTTTGAAAAGAAATTAAAAAAAAAATACAGAAGCCAAAGCTCATGAAAATTTTATAAATAAAATTGCATCAAAGAAAAGTATTTTCTTGTATCATACCAATACCATAAGGTCAGTGAGATGACTTGCTTTCAATATTTTCTCAATATTCTGCTTTCAAATTATCTGCAGCTAGATTTAGAGACCTAATTATTCAGTTTTAAAAGCCTGAATAATTTTGAATATTTTTTTCTTTCTGTGAAAAATTAAAGGCAAATTTAGCTGAGAATTGCTTCCAATTCTGTATTTAGATTATACAACTGAGTAAATGAATGCACAAAGTGTAAAGGAGCTACAAATTTCTCTGTGATGCTGTATGGTTTGTTGTGTTTTTTGTTTGTTTGTTTGAATAGATGTTTCTGAAAATTCATTTGACAATAACAGTTTGGTACATTCACAAATAATCTAGATAAAAAGTCATACATTTTATGTAAAAGATGGACACTAAGATAAGATAAGATAAGATGCAAAATTATGTGTCTATCTCCTAATCAGTTCAAGAGCAGGTAGGCATCCAGATAGCTTTCAATACATGGGCTTAATATCACTTACTCAAAGCCACAAAGGAAGTTTTTGGCAAAGCAGGAAATTAAGGTGTAGTCCAGCATAGCAGCACAGCTGTTTTTATGTAATCATATATCATGTACATGAAGTGACAATTTTTCAAAGAAACCTACAAAAACTACATTTGATAATGAAATCTGTTATTTTGGAACCAATCTCTTGGGCTCTGCCATGTACAAAACTCTCACACGGCAAGCTGTTGAAATGACAGTCACTTATATGCTTCGTTTGTCTTTTATTCTATAGGTCTAATTTGGCACTCATTCATTCTTATAGTTTATCAAAGCATTGTTCTGAAACTCTGACAATACATTATTGGTCACACATTGTGAAGGCTCCTGGTGTCTTCTGTGCACTTTTGTATCTGGGCTGCAGTGACATTATTTGCGGACTGATGTTTCAGTGAAGACTGATAGGAATGCTGAGCAGAGTTGCCTTCAGGGCAAATTGTGTTAATCAAAGTTCATTAACCCTAGAGAATGGGACCTTGAGTCAGATACAACTATGAGGTGAATCTGTCTAGACCTTTTCCTAATTCTGTATGCTCTAAAGAATACTGAAATGCTTATAAAATAAAATAAAATAAAATAAAATAAAATAAAATAAAAAGTTGAAGTTATCAGGTTTGAGAGAATAGAAACAGAAGATTTGTACCTGCTTTAGCTGCCTATTGGGATCTTTCAGGCAGATGTTTGCTCCCAGGCTTAGTTTTACATAACTGAATTACTTTCTGAGCTGAGCTAAATAGTGCTGAGATTCCCTGTTGTCCCTCAGACTGTCCTTTTCATTAGCTCTAAGGTTTACTGCTCCATTCGCAGCTGACAGAAGTTGCGAAATCGTCAGCCCTTGTTCTCGTGGGGGACTTCAACTTCCCTGACATATCCTGGAAGCACAACACAGCCCAGAGAAAGCAGTCTAGGAGGTTTCTGGAGAGCGTGGAAGATAGATTCCTGACGCAGCTGGTTAGTGAGCCTACCAGGGGTGGCGCCCCGCTAGACCTTCTCTTCACAAACAGAGAAGGACTGGTGGAGGATGTGATTGTCGGGAGCTGTCTTGGGCAGAGTGACCACGAAATGGTGGAGTTCTCTATTCTTGGCGAGGCCAGGAAGGGGACCAGTAAAACTGCTGTCTTTGACTTCCGGAGTGCTAACTTTAAGCTGTTCAGGACACTGGTTGGCAGAGTCCCTTGGGAGGCGGTTCTGAAGGGCAGAGGAGTCCAGGAAGGCTGGGTGCTCTTCAAGAGGGAAATCTTAATGGCGCAGGAACGGTCTGTCCCCACGTGCCCAAAGACGAGCTGGTGGGGAAGAAGACCAGCCTGGCTGAACAGAGAATTGTGGCTTGAGCTTAGGAGAAAAAAGAGGGTTTATAAACTTTGGAAAAGTGGACAGGCCACTAAGGAGGACTATAAGGATGTTGCGAGGCTGTGCAGGGACAAAATTAGAAAAGCCAAAGCTCACCTGGAGCTCAATCTGGCTACTGCCGTTAAAGATAACAGAAAATGTTTTTATAAATACATCACCACAAAAAGGAGGACTAAGGAGAATCTCCATCCTGTACTGGATGCGGGGGGAAACTTAGTTACAAGAGATGAGGAAAAGGTGGAGGTGCTTAATGCCTTCTTCGCCTCAGTCTTTAGCGGCAATACCGGTTGTTCTCTGGATACCCAGTTCCCTGAACTGGTGGAAGGGGATGGGGAGCAGGATGTGGCCCTCACTATACACGAAGAAATGGTTGGTGACCTGGTACAGCACTTGGATGTGCACAAGTCGATGGGGCCGGATGGGATCCACCCGAGGGTACTGAGAGAACTGGCAGAGGAGCTGGCCAAGCCGCTTCCCATCATTTATCAACAGTCCTGGCTATCGGGGGAGATCCCAGTTGACTGGTGGCTAGCAAACGTGACACCCATCTACAAGAAGGGCCGGAGGACTGACCCGGGAAACTACAGGCCTGTCAGTTTGACCTCAGTGCCAGGGAAGCTCATGGAGCAGATTATCTTGAGAGTCATCACGCAGCACTTGCAGGGCAAGCAGGCAATCAGGCCCAGTCAGCATGGGTTTATGAAAGGCAGGTCCTGCTTGACGAACCTGATCTCCTTCTATGACAAGGTGACACGCTTAGTGGATGAGGGAAAGGCTGTGGATGTGGTCTACCTTGACTTCAGCAAGGCTTTTGACACCGTTTCCCACAGCATTCTCCTCAGGAAACTGGCTGCTCTTGGCTTGGACTGGCGCACGCTTCGTTGGGTTAGAAACTGGCTGGATGGCCGGGCCCAAAGGGTCATGGTAAATGGAGTCAAATCCAGTTGGAGGCCGGTCACTAGTGGCGTTCCCCAGGGCTCGGTGCTGGGGCCGGTCCTCTTTAATATCTTCATCAATGATCTGGACGAGGGCATTGAGTGCACCCTCAGTAAGTTTGCAGATGACACCAAGTTAGGTGCGTGTGTTGATCTGCTCGAGGGTAGGAAGGCTCTGCAGGAGGATCTGGATAGGCTGCACCAATGGACTGAGGTCAACTGCATGAAGTTCAACAAGGCCAAGTGCCAGGTCCTCCACCTGGGGCGCAATAACCCCAAGCAGAGCTACAGGCTGGGAGATGAGTGGTTGGAGAGCTGCCAGGCAGAGAAGGACCTGGGAGTGATGGTTGATAGTCGGCTGAATATGAGCCAGCAATGTGCTCAGGTGGCCATGAAGGCCAACAGCATCCTGGCCTGTATAAGAAACAGTGTGACCAGCAGGGCTAGGGAGGTGATCGTCCCCCTGTACTCGGCTCTGGTGAGGCCGCACCTCGAATACTGTGTTCAGTTTTGGGCCCCTCGCTACAAGAAGGACATCGAGGTGCTTGAGCGAGTCCAGAGAAGGGTGACGAAGCTGGTGAGGGGCCTGGAGAACAAGTCCTACGAGGAGCAGCTGAGGGAGCTGGGATTGTTCAGCCTGGAGAAAAGGAGGCTCAGGGGTGACCTTATCGCTCTCTACAGGTACCTGAAAGGAGGCTGTAGCGAGGTGGGGGTTGGTCTGTTCTCCCACATGCCTGGTGACAGGATGAGGGGGAATGGGCTTAAGTTGCACCAGGGGAGTTTTAGGTTGGATCTTAGCAAGAAATTCTTTACTGAAAGGGTTGTTAGACATTGGAACGGGCTGCCCAGGGAAGTGGTGGAGTCACCGTCCCTGGAGGTCTTTAAAAGTCGTTTAGATGTAGAGCTTAGGGATATGGTTTAGTGGGGACTGTTAGTGTTAGGTCAGAGGTTGGACTCGATGATCTTGAGGTCTCTTCCAACCTAGAAATTTCTGTGATTCTACTGTCAGTTGCTCTGCTTGAGCTGCAAGCTTGCAGCTCCGTATTGTGAATTTCCTACTTGCTACATCTCCAAGTTTTTTCATCCTGCTTGACTGCCCAACAGAGTTCCCTCTTTTCACAAGAGATACAGTTTACCCAGCCACTCCTCTCTTTAAAAGATACATAATCAAGAAAAAGTTAAAAACAAAGAAATAAGGAAAAAGAAAAAAAAAATCTCACCCAGAACAAATAGGTATTTTAGAAATTCCAGTATCATCTTTTAGAAATTCCAGTATCATCAGTTCATTCTTAGCAACAAAGGCACATAACTTGCAAGCAAGAATAAACAACAGCCCTGCAATTCCTAATGTTAGATGAGTGAGAAGTACCAGAATTAGTTAGGTAGTAGGGGTCGATATCTAGACTGGCATAGCAGTATGAGACAATTTATTTACATTATCAAATTACTTCTATATACTCCACAAGAAGGAAATGCATGGGCAGTGGAAGTAGGGATATGTGGCCTGAGAAGAGTACAGGGATGCAGTCCAGATGTGTGGGGATGGGATTAGGAAAGCCAAGGCATAGATGAAACTGAGCTTGGCAAGGGATGCAAAGAATAACAGCCATTCTATGATTCTATGATAAGATCTAGGTTGCTCTGAAGTAAATCTCCACACTTCAAATAACCTCTTTTCTGATGCAGTTGTCAATGATTTGACTCACTGTTTTGGTAAGCAGCATCTCCTTCCTCCTCAAATCTAAAAATAGATTTTCTTTATTATTTTAAATTTACCTTTTACTGTAGAGAAAATCAGAATATATATATATACATATATATATGATATGTGTGTTTTGCTTGTTTGTTTGGTTTTTATCAGTGTACTGGGTCTGGCTGGGATGTTAACTTTCCCTGCAGCAGCCTTGCCTGCACTTGTAGCTAGAACAGCAGTGGTATCACACCAGTGTTGTGTCTGCTGCTGAGCAATGCTGGCACAGCATCAGGATTCTCTCTAACCCTCCTAGGGGGTGGGCAAAAAAGTGAGAAAGAACCATCACCAGGGCAGCTGACCTAAACCAACCAAAGGGATATTCCATACCATATGATCTCACACTCAGCAATAAAAGGTGGAAAAAGGAAGAAGAGGGGAGGGGTGGGCTCTTGTTGCAAAAACGTCTGTCCTACTTGCGAACACCAGCTACGTGCGTTGAGGCCCTGCTTCAAGGACGTGTTCAAGCATCGCTCATTTGTGGGAAGTAGAGAGTAATTTCTTTCCTCTGCTCTTCCACATAGCCTTTACTTCTTTTGTTTTGTTTTTCCCTTTCCCCCTCCCTTTTCCCCTTTCCCTTTTTTCCCTTAGTTAAATTGTTTAATTAATAATAATCTTTCCTTAATAATTATTTTTTTCCTTTAATTAAATTATCCTTATCTCAACCCATGAGTTGTTCTGTCCTTTACTTTTTCCCCTCCTCATCTAAGGAGGGAGAGTGAGAGAGCGGTTGTGATGTTCAGCTGCCTAGCACGGTAAAATCACCACAATCAGTAGCTTCACTGAATCTGCATTTGTTCTTCAGTTTGATGACAGAGAAGAGTCAGTAATATGCATTATAAAGTTAGTTCTGCTCCGTGCTGCAGTTACTGAAAATAGTAGGTTATGCTGAAGCATAGAGTTAAACAGCTCACTTGCCTAAATGATGTATTTTCTTCCTTATTGCAAATCACAGCTGAGAGGTGGATAAAATACCTTTAATAAGATACACTGGCTATGACTTACCCACAAATAAGACGCTCTCCAGTGTAAGTTCGTTGCTTCTTAAGGTATACAGTATTTCTCCTTTTTTCTTCTGCTCAATACATAGTAAGTTATGTTTCTCTATTCAAGACATCAAAACTGTTCTCACATATGTCTTCAAACGTGACATATTTTTAGACAGGAATACATAAGAATACAGCACTAAAATAAGATCAGAAATGGCTTCAATAGAGAAAAATGGTCTCAGAGATGTTCATGTTACACTAACTGTGCAGCTGTTTTTACTCGCGCTTTCTATATTGTGATTATTTAAGCTTCTTATATACCATGATATGTATAGTGCTCTGAATGAAACATGGTAATCCTCACTATGTTATCTAGAGAATGGCTGTATTGCAGCTATCATATCTCACTAATACTGCTTGTCGTAATGTGTTCATCTTTTGAGATACTGAATAATTTAATTTGTGCAAAGAACTTAAGCTACTTGTTTAAAGCATAGTTAGAAGTGCCTGATTCCACAAGAGTTTCTGTTTATTTCACTGAACAAATCATTTAACTAGCATTTCTAAAGATTTGCAACAAAAAGTCTTGAATGAAGAGATGCATGCTTTGTGTCTTTCCTAGCCTACATGCATTTATCCACTTTTTCTTTATTTCTTTTTTTTTTTTTTTTTTTTTTTTTTTCAGTCTCTTCCATGTATGTCTCCTATTTTAGGTACTTCACAGCAATTTTCTTAGTACTGCATCTGAGGTGGGGACTGATGTACTTCCCCTCACCCATTCCTGTGATGATCTGATGCTTCACATGGTACCCCAACATCCTTCTGCCTTACACTCCTGGCAGGCATGCTAATTTATACCAGTTACTTTTCAATTTACCTCTTAGCTACTTATTCCCATTGGAGCCTGGCAATGAGATCCTGTACAGGGGTACACCATCACGCCTATCAGGTATGAGATTACAGAAATTCCAGAAGTTGCTTGATTTGATTTTGTAACTCCCAGGTAGTACTATATCTCTTTAGATAAAGAGAAAACAACAAAACCAACAATAATAATAAACCTAATTGTATTGTATGAGAGATTCTGTCTCCCTTTCTGTCAGTCTCTACCTTGGCTCCATGAGTTGTGTCCCTGCTGCAGGAAAGGTGAATACAAATTACACAGAATCACTGCTCTCCTGAAAGGTTTCTGGTTCCTGTTGCAGATTATTTTTATTTTTTATTTGGCATTAGTAAAAGAATCCTGAGTATCATTACCTTACTTAGACCTCCAATGAGGTCTCACCAATGGTGATTCATATTAATCCCTATTGACCACATAAAAATCTAGGTATTCAGGGAGATATTCTGAGATATTCTATCACTGCTTAATCATTGTCAATGGGGATATTGGGTTCTGCTTTTTCTCCTTTGATCTGTCACTTTACAACAGAAATTTTAGTTCTGGATAAAAAGTCCTGAACCAGGAATACTTGATTCATTACTGAAATTCTCAAGGTTACTCAGTTTATTCTTAATACTAAGGCTTTCTGTAGTATGATCTTCTGCAAATTTCACCAGAACACTCTATTTTTTGTTTTGAGGTCATTAATTAGAATGTTTCAAAATATCAGTATTGAGATATTTTATTTTTGGAGATCCTGAAGAATGTTTCTCCTACTTATTTTTCCTTTTGGTGTAACTAAATGTCATCTGTTCTTTAGCCAGATTCTTGTCCAATTTACATTTCTGGTAATAAATTATTTCATGACATTGAAATGACATTCATTTTCTCAAAAAGAAAAAAAAAATATTTTTATTTTTATTTTTATTTTTTTAAGAAAAAGAATCCATGTATTTCCTGGCTGAATTATCTGTGTTCTCATTTTCAATACCTAAATACCTGAATGCCAAAATTTTCATTTGTTCAATAGGAATTGCATATGAATCACCAGATTTTTTTTTTTTTTTTTTTGTGGTCCCATCACATTTAAAATCTTTTTTTTTTTTAATGAAATTCTTCTGATTAAGTATTTAAACTTTTTTTTTTTTTTTTTTTGCAAGCACCATTTTTTAGCTTGAACATTAAAGTATCATTTTTTTTTATATAATAGTTACTAATGTCTTATATTTTCACATTTTGCTATGTGACCCATCAGACATAAATAAATAAATAAAACATGAAGAGAATTGCCAATAGAAAAACTTTGGAAAGATGTGTGGTTAAGGAATATAAGTAAGTTTCAGAAGGGAGGAAGAGAGAGGAGTGAATAGTTTGCTGACATTCAACTAAACTATAATCATTCTTTTTCCAAAGAGGTAATTGCTATTTACAGGAGTTCTGGGTCATGACACCATCTTGCACCCAACTTAGAAGAAATACCTGAACAATACAGCACACCATGAGACCTAGGCTGTGAATGAGCAAATCTTCAGGCTTCCAAAAGTGCACCGCATCATTAAAAATAAATCAAAGCCTGTAAAAGTTGACATACTGTAGCTGTTTTCCTCACCCCACTTGCTTTAATTTGACATATTTTCAGAGGAAAGTCACCATCCATTTCATATCTAGACTTGTCAAATCCTTTTCCTTCACTTAATACCAGTGGAGCCAAGATTCTTACCATGGCTTATTGAAAATCTGTAACGAGCAGACAGCTGATTGTATATAATAATTAAGTGGGGAGAAAATAAAGAATATAACTGAGTAAATATTAAAAGGTTTAAATCAGAAAAAAAAAAAAAAATCACCATTCAAAGTATTAGAATTCTATGTTTAATGGAAAATTAAAAGTAACTGATAATTTTCAAAATAGAAATCTAACAGTATAATCAGTGAAAGCTTTGTACAATCTTGCAGTGTCACAATTGGCAAATATCTGAAAATAACCCATCAGCTAATTCCGGTGTGCAGTAAACATTCCTGTAATAGGTAAAGGAGGTTCAAGAAGCAGGGAAACACAGTTATATCACCTGAGGGAAAGAAGAGTAACTACTTTTGACAGTTAACTGCAGTCAAGCCTTTTGTATGTTAGTATGGCAGCAAAATGACAGCTGCTTAGGAACGGATGGCTCTCAGACTTCAGTCAGCAAATCCATCATGGGCCTAATAGATAAAATTTGTCAGGGAAAATGAAAATTATTATTATTTTGTGAGAAATATATATATATATATATATATGGGTTTTGAAAACTACTGTATTGGATTTAATTCACAAAATTTTGATAGCAGGGGTACTGCAGCAGTGGCCTCTGTGAGGAGTCCAGCAGCTGCCTCGTGTCAGATCAGAGCCAGCTCCAGCCAGATCCAAAAGGGACTCTCTGCTGGCCGGAGCCAAGACAGAGAAACACTGGTTGGGCCTCTGGGAGTGCAGATTTTAGAAAGGGAAAGAAAACAAACAAACAAACAAAACAAAACAAAACGAAAACTGCTGCACCACGGCAGCTGGGAGAGTGAAGAGTGAGAAGCAGCCCTGCAGCCCCAAGGTCAGTGCGGAAGGAGGGCAGGAGGTGCTCCAGGTATGCAGCAGCAGTTCCCCTGCCCTGTGCAGAGGCCCCTGGTGGAGCAGGCTGTCCCCCTGCAGCCCATGGGTCCCACACGGAGCAGAGCTCCACGCTGCAGCCCGTGGAGGAGCCCCGATGGAGCAGGTGGATGTGGCCTGGAGAAGGTTGTGGCCCATGGAGAGCCCCCACAGGAGCAGGCCCCAGGCCGGAGCTGCAGCCCGTGGAGAGGAGCCCACGCAGGAGCCAGTGATCTGCCACACATGGGGGACCCCTTCTGGAGCAATCTGTTCCCAAAGGATTGATGTCATGGTACAGACCCATTACTGGAACAGTTCTTGAAGTTCTGCTGTCTCTGGGAAGCCCACTTAGCATCAGTTCAGGAAGAATGGTGTCCTGTGGGAGGTACCCACACTGGAACAAGGGAAGAGAATGTGAAAGAAGGAGCAGAAGAGAAAAAGTGTTATGGTCTGACCCCAATCCCCAGTCCCCAGTCCCCTTTGCCACACAGGGGAAGAAGTTAGAAGTGGGAGGATGAGGGGAAGGTGTTTTTTTTATTATTATTTTTATTTATTTATTTATTTATTTATTATTTTGCTTTCAGTTTCAGCTGTTAACATCTGCTAGTGATAGGCAATAAATTATGTTAATCTCCCTGTCCTTATACCCTTGAGCTCCTCTTTTCCATCATATTTTCCTTCCCTCTTCCTTTGAGAAGGGAGATTGAAAGCAGTGTGGTGGAGTTTAGTTGTCTATCAGGGTGAAACCATTCCAAAAGCTTAGCTGAAAAATGCCTAACCATGCTTCAAAACAGGTTCTATTTTCATGTTCAAACAGTAGTTTTTCAACAGTATATGAAAATGTTACATTTAGATGCACTTTAAGAACATTGGAAGGACGACTTTTTCCTAATTTAGACTTTTTTTTTTTTTTTTTTTTTTTTTAAAAAAAAGTAAAGTCCTAAATAATCAGACTAGTGTTCATAAGGAGAAAGATACTAATTCAGATTAAATATATGTGGAACTGTCTGCTCAACCCATGACACTGCTGTGCTTGAAAAAAGAAATCTTTTTTCAAAAGAAAAAGGTTCAGTCTCAAGCAAATCCAAGTCTCCCTTGTTACTTAATATTTTCATTGTTTTAATAAATTAAGTTATCACTGAGACAAAGTTGAAGAGAGAAATGCTGCTACTCAGGGAGGGAGAAATCCCATGGAGCTTTGTGAAACCCATCTGCTCTGTTCAGCCGGCATTCACTGTAGAAAACAGTGAATTAGAACTATAATTTTTTATGGACCTCACTGTGCAGGAAAGCTGCAGGTTTCTAACCATGCTGCAAGTCTCCATTACTACAACCAAAATCTTCAAATCTACATGCTATGAATGAGTTGATTGCCATGACTACCTTTGATCTGCAACCACTGCTTTTATAACAGAGAGGACTGATTCATGAAGGACTCCATAACTGTGTAAGACAGTTTAATAACATGAAATAAGCTCAACTAGAAAAGAGGGGCCAGGTGCCTAGCTCTGTCAAGATACAGACACAGCTAGCTTCTTCCTTTGACATCTATTAGGCATAATGGCACCAACAAGGGCTGCCAGGGTTGAGCAACTCACATATGAAGAAACTGACTCTTCTAACACATTTTAGGAAGAACAGAGGAAACAGACATGGGAAGTACAGAGCTGTAACAAGTACTGAACTGCAAATTTGCTTTATAGGATTGTACTAGAACTGAGGCTACAGAATATGCAACTACATCAGACTGGTTGCCACAATACAGCTTTAGTACAGCCACTAGAAACATCCTGATCACTGTAAGTATGCTCAGAACTAAGATCTGCTTACTTGTAAAAATCATGCCAACAAAACTCCAACTAGCACTTTACTCTCTTCCAGCAATATACTCATATACTGTGTGGACTCAGTCCAGTAGTAGGCAGCAATAAATATGCAAGCTAGATAGAAGATAAAGATATTTTGTCTTTCCCCAAACACATGAACTGAAATTGCCTATGAGAAAATTAAAGACTTGACAGGAAAAGAATGCAATTAAGCTCACTCAGGTGTATTTGCATGTAGTCTGAATGAACAATAGGACACAGTGATAGTGCCAATCATTTTACATGGAACTATGGAATGGACAGTAGAAGAATCACATACTCATTAAAAATACATTAAATCTATACCTCAATGTTTTGAAAAAGAAAGCAAAACACTCCCACCAAAACTGCTCCTTTCAAAATTTTAAAGCTAATTAAGTGTAAAGGAAAGAAACAATTAGATGGAAATTCTTTTTTATTATTATTATTATTTTATTATTATTATTTTTTAGTAACATAATAGATTATGTGAATTTTATGCAAAATACTCAGCACCTGACAATTTTTTTTTGAAATGAATTACACATTTAATACAAATGACACAGGAATTTTATTCACTCCTATTCAGTAGAGACAACTTAGTCATAACTGGTAATAATTTCAAATGTTTTAATGCTAAATCTAGACAATTAATCTTCTGTGACTGTAAGTGTAATAGTCTCATTAAAGTTAACAAAAAGTACCAATTTATATATATTCTTGTGATGGTTTTACTCGGGTAGGCAGCCGAGTTCCACCACAACCGCTCTCTCACTCCCCCTCCTCAAAGAGGAGTGAGGAGAAAATACGATGAAAGGGGCTCAAGGGTTGAGATAAGGACTAGGAGATCGCGCAATAATTATTGTGATGGGCTAAACAGACTCAGCATAGAGAGAAAGTAAGATTTATTGCTTATTACTAACAAGCTAGAGAAGTGAGAAACAAAGGAAAGAAACCAAAAGCACCTCCCCCCCCCATCCACCCTCTTCCACCTCCTCCCCCCAAGTGGCGCAGGGGAACAGGGGAAGGGGGTTATGGTCAGTCTATAGCACTTCTTCTCTGCCGCTCCTTCTCGGTCACTCTCGTCCCCTGTGCTGTGGGGTCCCTCCCATGGGATGCAGTTCTTGCCGAACTGATCCGGCGTGGGCTGTCCACAGGCAGCAGCTCTTCAAGAACTGCTCCATATATGGGTCTGTACCACGGGGTCCATCCCTTTGGAGCAAACTGCTCCAACCTGGGTCCCCTACGGGCAGCAGCTCCTGCCGGGTCACCTGCTCCTGCATGGTCTCCTCTCTATGGCCTACAGGTCCGGCCCGGAATCTGCTCCAGCAGGGGTCTTCCACAGGCCACAGTCTCCGTCGGGGCAGGTCCACCTGCTCCACCGTGGTCTCCTCCACAGGCTGCAGCGTGGATCCCTGCTCCACTGTGGTACACCATGGGCTGCAGGGGGACATCCTGCTTCACCATGGTCCTCACCACAGGCCGCAGGGGACTTCTGCTCCAGCGCCTGGAGCACTTCTCCCCCTCCTTCTTCACTGACCTTGGCGCCTGCAAGGCTGTTTCTCACTCCTTTCACCCTTCCAGCTGATGTGTGGTGCAGCATTTTTTTTCCTGTCTTAACTATGCTCTCACAGAGGCGCAAAAACAACATCGCTTATTGGCTCAGCTCTGGTCAGCAGTGGGGCCCTTACCAAACATGGGGCAGCTTCTAGATCCTTCTCACAGAAGCCACCCCTATGGCCCCCCTGCTACCAAAACCTTGCCACGTAAACCCACTACAATTCTTTATTAATTTTATACTAATTTGATCCCAAAGCTTTTATATATATATATATATATTGCACACACATCCACATTTTCTCATAAAAAGTCCAGTGTCATTACTAAATTCACAAATTAATATAGCAGCAAAACAGCTAGAAACATCTCATCAAATATTTCAGTCATCTTTAATATCAGAATTAAAACAATGTATTTTGGGAAAAGAATTTGCAGGTGGCTTCGCGCTGTTTCACACGTTCCTGAATTAGAGACAATGAGGAATCAAGGAGCAAAAACAAAAACTTGAGCAAGGTTGAGATAAAGAAAATTGGCTACAGTGCTAAGGATGAGCTTTGGGCGGTGGCCAATTGCTGGCTTGAGGCGCCTGTCTGAGGGTCTCTAACCAATTGTACGACAGATTCGGGCATGTGGACAGTGCGTGGGGCTATGGGGAAAGTATATGTAGTAGTGAAAAATAGCAATAAAGGCCTTCTGTTCAAGAGCCATCAGGAGTCCATGTCTTGCATCTCTTCAATGTATTTTGGATTTTAAATATGCTAATATAGTTGATAATTCTATTCATTGTACACCTGCAATTTAAGTTTCTCTGTGCAAACCATAGCAGTTTCTTGAAAACAAGATGAATTATTCAGAGTTCCTAATGAATTCAAAACCACAAATCATGTTTCAGTGCTTTCAAACTCGCAGTATGATGGCTAAGAAGCTTGTTGTAGGTGTTAATTAATGGCAGCATTAATTGTTAATTAGCAAGTGTTAAAATGGTAACAGAAATTAATTCTGAATAGATTCAGGCTTTGCTGAGGTATAAAGTGACTGGCACTTAAGACAACTTTAAGACAACTTTTTTTTTTTTTTTTTTTTTTTTTTAAGTTACTCTCTTGTGCAGAATCAAAATACAGTCTTGGCCACTGATCTTATTTGGCTCAATCTGGGCTGATATTCATTTACTCCTCTTCTGGAAAGACAAAAGTTTCAGGCAATCCATTTCAATATTCTAGTTCTTGTGACAAGACCACATAAGACATTACAACAGAAAGCTAAACAGCAGCAGTGGACTGGGAACACATAAGGAAGCCATTCATCCCCCCACAGTGTCAGCATTTTCCAAGTTTTCCTCCTCTTTAGGTCTGAGTCTGAGAAGGAGCAAGTTTCAGGGCTTGGGGAAAATTTCTCTATACCAAGAATTCTCTTCCTTTCAGATGTCCTGAATCACTTGAGTGTAATACCCAGGCTACATAATGAAACATACATCACTTTATTTTTAGAATGCCACTGGGTGCTGAATAAACCTTACAAAGAAAACTTCTGTTAGAACAAAAAACTTAATGACAGCATGATGACTTTACCAACAATAACTATATAGGTACATATTACCCAAACAAAATTACGATATAAAGAGGCAGGGATACTTGAAGTATCATCACACTTAAAATGATATATTAAAAGTGATGCTAGGTTTTGAAATACAGGGAAGTTCAGTAACAAACTTGGTGTTCAGTTGAATACTAAAATTGTATCCTTTCAGTAACAAGACTAGCATTCATTTCACAGCAGTTTAATCCTTAGAAATTATAAGGATGAACACATTTTACTTCAGAAATAATCACCAACCTTTATTTATGTTTCAGACTTTGAGATTCTAAAGTGAATCATAAATATTTCATGCAAGTATTGTTCTATGGTACCCATCTGGAAGAAGAGTATTTTCTCCTTAGTTGATTAAAACTTTATTGACCTTACTGTCTGTCAGGTTCTGCTAAGGGGATTTTTGCCAAGGAAATTTTTAATATTGTGCTTGCCAAAATGCATCAACAGATTCTGTAAAGGGTAATCGTAAAACCATGGGGAACATTTAATATTACAGCGAAGACCATGGCATTTACATTTTAACTTTTGCTTACTTTCAGATTTTCTGCAGTTACAATGGGAAAATGAAATGCAGACAACACAAACACCCTTGCATAAAATGATGAAATGCCATAAGGTTGATAATTAGGGATGTCATTACCTGACTGACAGTAATTCCAAAGTGAATTTCCTTATTAATAACTAATAGTTTATGACAAAACAACTTCCTATGAAAAATCTCTCTCTCTCTCTTTTTTTTTTTTTTTTTCTTTCCTCAGATGAATAAGTTTTGGAAACACTCGTGCAATAGGTTTTTAGGTTTTTGAACAACCTGAGCCCTGAGGTCATTGAGAACTTCTGAGAAGGAGCTTAAGGACCTTTTCTCAACAGGAAGCACAAAGGTTTGACTACTAGGTTGCTCTGCAGGCAAGAGAGAGCAGAGGTTCATGCCTGGCAAGACCCTGCAGCATCTCTGTGTAAGTATGAAATCCCTCTAAAGAGAGGGCAGCAAAGCCACTTGTAATTGAAGGCAAGGCAGAATGTAATAGAAATAGAAAACTTTGCTCCAGAGTAAAAAGTGTTTTAAGACACTTAAATTAAAACTTCTGACTGTATTCTGCAATTGTGTTTAAACATTTTTTTTACTTTTTCCCCAGAGAGAAATGAAGGTGTTAACAGCTAATTGTGAGATGTAAAGTCAGTATTTGTACCCTAATATGTATTTATATTGAGTTCTATCAGCATATTATATCTGCTCTCATTCTCTTGACCCCTCCAAACCCCCAGGGCTCTTTCAGCCTATATAAGTTCCACTCTGCTCTTTATAGGGTATAAATCTGATGCTACCCATATGTCTAGTCTTTGTCCAGTCAACATAAAAATAGTTATCTTTAAAGCAAAAGTGACCTGGAAAGTCCTGATATTGTCCAGCGTATCACAGCTAGTTGGAATGCCTTAATACAGAGATGCCATGGAGAATTTAGAAAAAACATCTAGTCTGAGTGCAGCTGAACTCCTGAACTCCAACATAAGTAATGTTCAAAAATAAATAAATGAATAAAGTCTTTTATTTTGTTTTTATTAAAAAATTTATTTATCATTCTTTTCAAATACGAGGCTTCCAGGAAGGGAAAGAAAAAGAGAGGGGTGGGGTGTTAGGTTTTTGTTTGTTTGTTTGTTTGTTTGTTTCTTCTAGATATAAAAGCACCAATGTCAAAAGAGTTCACAAATGGATGTAAAAGAAGTATCACGACAGAAAAAAAAAAAAAAAAAAAAGATACATTACTGTTTAAATGTAATGTTTAGAATTTATGAATGCTATGAAGGAGAAAACAAGAAGTCTTTGCTGAACTGTCTGCCCCAGTTAACTTGCAAACATCTTTTACTCCCCAACATCATCATCAGTACCAATTTCCAGAATTTCTTCTCTTCGAGGGCTCATTTATCTTCCTTTACAACTCTCTCAGTGACACTTTTCTCCTAAGTGCTATACAAATACAACACCATTACAATTTTCAGCCACAAGACAAGAGTTACCCTAGAGAGAGAAAAAAGAGGAAATGCAGCTACACAATAGGGCAATATTACCCAACACAATAGGAAATCCTCATGGTTCCATGTAGTCTCACCAATGATTACAATATTGTGGAGGCCATTCAGAGGTAGCTCTAATTTGACTCAGCATAGAACAAGTATTCACTTAGCTTTTGGGGCAGTTGCTGAATAGCATTGATGACAATGCACAGCCCATGTATTTTAAACACAAATGCATGGGCAAATGCATGCTCTTCATTGTAGCCACATCAGCAACTGTACTTTACACATGAAAGTTACATACTTGGACTAGTAGAAGAAATAAAAAGTAAACATTTGGTCCACTGCATGTGTTATTTAAAGACAAAGTTTTATTTATTTATTTATCTATAGCATTATTCAATATTCCACAAGGCAGAGCTTCCTTTTTTCAGGCTGCACCCTCCTTTATTTGCTTACAGTTGTTTCATTGTCAGGAGGAGGTTCATCCCTTTTCCAGACCATCCTGCCTGAGGGATTTGACAAACGGGAACTATAGTGAATTAGAGAGGACAATGTGGAAAAGAGCACAGTAAAATAGCTGGGAAAAATAGTTTAGTTAGACTAGCAACAGCTTCTGTCTTTTGAAAGGCCAAAAATACCTCACCTGAGGTTTCTGTTCAAAAATCACTTGCCCATATGCAGTCTGTTACCACATCTGTTCAGAAAAAAAAAAAAAAAAAAAAAAAGGTCACAGTTATGTAAATAAGGAAATTAAAGTAATATAATAATCAACACTGCATCCATAATTTCTGACCCAAATGAGATGGTGACCTCTAGAGCTGTTAAATCTGCTATTAGATGGCAGAGATCCAGCAGTGGAAAAAATGATATTTGTATGAACCACCTACAAAAAAAAAAAAAAATAATAATAATAAAAAAAAAATAGTGACAAACCAGTGTCACAAAAAATATTTATATATACAGATGTGACACAATATCTAGTTTAGGTGACCTGTTTTATTTTGTGCAGCAGCAATGTTTACTGCTATTCCTACATTATATTTACACCACTGTTCTGTTTTCTATAACACCACTCTGCAGTTATAACGACACGGGAATCACTAGCACACTTGCAGCTGATATACCTGAAGCGGGATCATACCTTCTAATTACAGAGTAGGTTCTTCCGTGAGATTAGATTTGAGCCCAAAAATTCACAATTTACATCAAAATTTAGGTGACCTACTTAAGCTCTGTGCTGATTTTTCCATATTCCCCCTCGGAATCCTTCTCAGAGTCCTCAAGGAGACAGTGGTATCTGTAAGATTTAGTATATGAAAGACACAATTCTGAATTAGATGCTTTTTGCTGCTTCCTATAAATTGTTGGGAAGCTTTGCTTGTACTTTGTAAGTTCCCTCAATCAATCTCATGCCATAAGCTGAGCTTTACAATGGCTCAGCCTTAGTGGACTTGAGACTAATACGTGTGTAACTGTTATTGTCATGATAAAACATTATTTCTGCATTACACTTTGTCAGCATTCCTTGGGATGCCTTTAATCTAATTCAAACACACAAACTGCTATTCTGAATTAGAACTTTATTCCAACTATACTGAAGAGGTTTTATTTCAGCTTTTTTTTTTCTTTTTTCTTTTTTCTTTTTTTTTTCTTTAATAGAACTGTCTGAGAACACTAGCACTGGAAAGAGGATCCATATTTGCTAGGTATGCTATTACAAAAGTCTAATGGAGAGTGGAGGCTAACAGGGGACTATTGGGGTCTGAATGAAGTCACGCCACCACTGAGTGCTGCAGTGCTGGACATACTAGAACTTCAATATGAACTAGAGTCAAAGGCAGTCAAGTGGTATGCCACAACTGAAATTGCTAATGCATTTTTCTCCATCCCCCTGGCAGCAGCATGCAGGCCACAGTTTGCTTTCACTTGGAGGGGCATTCAGTACACTTGGAATCGACTGCCCCAGGGGTGGAAACACAGCCCTACCTTTTGCCATGGACTGATCCAGACTACACTGGAACGGGGATGATCCTGAACTCCTGCAGTACATTGATGGCATTACTGTGTGGGGCAACACAGCAGAAGTTTTTGAGAAAGGGAAGAAAATAACACAAATTCTCCTGAAAGCTGGTTTTGCTATTAAACAGAGCAAGGTCAAGGAACCCACACAGCAAATATAGTTCTTCAGGTAAAATGGCAGGATGGATGTCGCCACATTCCAATGGATGGGATCAACAAAAAAAACTGCTGTGTCTCTGCCAACTAGCAAAAAAATCCACAAGCTTTCCTAGGACTTGTGGGATTCTGGAGAATGCATGTTCCAGGCTGTAGCCAGCTTGTGAGTCCTCTGTATCAAGTGACTCAAAAGAGGAATTATTTTGAGTGGGGGAAGAGAGGCTCAGCCTGTTGACTGATCCCAGGAGTCAGGAGGTCCTCAAGATGGTGTATTCCCTCATGATGGTATCTCCCCTGGTGATGGCATCTTCCCTGACATCCCCTCTCTCTTAGGCCAGTTTATATTATTTTCTATCTTTTAGGTGGAGCTTGAGTGACTCTAGTCAAGCATATCTTATTTATGATTGGTGAAAATTTTTCCCATCTCCTTTTAAAATAATAGGCTCTGAGAAATTCAGAGCGCATACTCAATGAGGGGTGGTCGCACCTTGAAGGCGGGTAGCTTCTGGGTTGGAGGTGCGTTTTGGTATTATAATGATATTATAATGAGTAATAGTACACTAGAGTACAACATTTTGACAAAAACATGACCGGTTGTTGGCTCAGGGTAGCAAAAGTGCAGCTTATCAGTCTCAGTGTGCACAAGAACAATCAAGACCCCACCTGGTCACAGAGCCTAGCCATGATGTCTCCACTCTACTCTACACTCTGTTCTGTTCCTTAGAATCAGCACACCACGTTCCCCCAGCATGACAGCATCTAAGGCTGGAAGCCTTGGGAATGCTCAGGTAACGTACCTACGCCCCACCCTGAAAGCCTCTTCAATGCAGTACATTTTCTTTAAAAGGTGAATGTTAGCTTTATTTTCCTAGTTACTTTAGGCAATTACACCACACCCTAAAAACTGCTGGAAGAGAAAAATGGCCAGTACTCTGTCTTTACACTCATGGATGGTACTCCCTCCCTCAAGAAGGTGTGTGTGGGCAAGAAATGGGAAGGGAACATCACCAGGTGACCTAAACCGACCAAAGGGATATTCCATGCCAATATTACATTTGGCAATAAAAGGTGGGGGAGAGGAAAGAGAGGGATGGCTCTCATTGTGGAAGTGTCTGTCCTCCTGAACAACAGCTACACGTATTGAGGTTCTGCTTCCCAGGACTTGGCTGAACATTGCTCCTTGATGGGAAGTAGAGTAACTGCTTTTCTCTCTGTGTGTTTCCAAGCAGCCTTTTTTTTTTATTTATTTATTTTTATTATTTTTTTCTTTTTTCTCTCTCTTTTTTTTTTTTTTTCATCTTTCTTTTCCCTTTGATTAAATCCTTATCTCAAACCTTGAGCTCTTTGTGTCATATTCTACACCACCCCCCCCTTCCCCTTTGAGGAGGGGGAGTGAGAGAGCAGCTGTGATGGAACTCAGCTGCCCACCCACGTAAAACCACCACAGCTATTAATCTGTAAAGTTTTCACTTAAAGTGCAGACAAAAAGGGAATACAAGGAAACAGTGACACAATATTGGTAACATGACAGGTAGTTCTCTCAAGCAAAATAGCAGCCTAAGCACCAATTTTATTCAACTCATTTTTAAAAGATTTAAGAAAAAAAAAAAAAAAAAAGTTTTATTTAAAGTATACTACTAGAAAAGGATAACATACTATAGTAGTGATAGTTTTAGGTACTTCCTACCAGGTGCAAAATTGGTAAACTTGAAATACAAAATTTTGGTATCCTGGATCTAACTTCGAGATGAAAAAGGATCACCCAGGTTTGGAAGGACCTCAGGCGACCAACTGTCTGATAATTCACTAGGTTACTAAGGTCTTATTTGATTGGGTATCAAGGAACTTCAAAGACAGAGATTGCACAACCTCTCTGAACACCTGTTCCAGAGCGTAACAGTCCCAATAGTGATTTTATCTGCCCAACACCACCCCCTCCTGCTAGAACATCTCTTGTTTCAATTTTTCACCATTGCCTCTCTTTCTTCTGCTTCACAACTCAATAAAGAGCCAAGAGCTGCTTTCTCAGTAATCTCTTACATATTCACAGAAACATAGAATGTCTTGGGTTGGAAGGGACCTTAATGATCATTTAGTTCCAACCTCCTTGCAATGGACAGGGATGCCGCTCACTAGATCATGTTGCCCAACACTTTGTCCAACCTGGTCTTGAACACCTCCAGGGGCAGGGCATCCACAACTCCTCTGGGAAACATTTTCCAGTGCCTCACACCACTCCAAGTGAAGATTTTCCTCCCAACATTCAGTCTAAATTTACCCTCTCAGTTTAAAACTATTCCCCCTTTTCCTATCAGAGCAGGACAATCCCATATTGGGAGCCTGTCTTTAGGTGTCCTCAAGGCCACAAAACCAAATTCTTCAGATCTACTCAGAAAGCAAATGCTTCAGTTCTGGAACCCTTTACTGAAACATTTTATTGATCTCTTATTATATTGGGAGACCCAGAACTGAATTCTAAATGTGGTCTAACAATTACAGAGTACTGTAAAGGGGAATAATAACTTCCCTTGGTAGATTGACTGTACCCCTTTTCCCATGGCCCAGATTGCTGTTGGTCACTTTTGGTGGCAGAGCATAACTGGCTCATGTTCAGAATATTGATAACCAGGACTCCCAACAGAGTTGCTCCCCAGTCAGTCCACTTTGTATTACTAAGGAATTGCACCTTCCCAGGTGCAGGGCATTGTGTTAACCCTTGCTGATTTTAATGAAGTTCCTGTCGATCCATTACAGTAGCTGGTCTGGAGCCCTCTGGATGGAAGCTCTACCTTTGAGCATTATCAGTTGCATTTCCCAGTTTGATATCATTTGCAAACATGACAGTTGTGCATTCTGCCTCCTTCTCTAGACCACTTATAAAGAAATAAGGTAAAAAAGTAGTATAAAGTAAATTTCTAATAAATTTATTTCCCTGGTAGCAATATGAATGCCACATCCAAGATGAACAGAAAGAGAGAAGTGTTTCAATAACTGTGTTAATGCTGAAATATCAATATATAAAGTAATTAAATCCATCCCCCAAGAAAAGTCATCATCAAGAAGGAATATATAGTTTGAAGAGATGTAACTTTATGTAGCTGTTGAGTAAGAGCATCTAATAGGAAAATCTTTGACGTATGCATATAATACACGCACACACACATATATGGGTTATTTACTATAGAATCTATTTTCTTATAAGAGATGAAACAGTAGTATGCTGTCAAGCATGATAGCCATTTGAGTTTGATTCCCCTCTGGCACAAGCTTTTATTGAAACAGAGGAGGCAGGATCAATATAGGTTGCTTGCTCCTATCATTCAGCTGATGCCTCGTTGAACATTACCCTGCCATGTGTTTCTACATTTCTCCCACTCCTGTGGTGCACTTGCGATATGTAAATATCTGGTCCAGATGAGGTATTTATTCTGGGTTCTCTTTGCAAAATTATTTAAAAAATAAATATAACAGGACTATAAATCCAACAACATCATCAAAGATCTTCAGTGTAAAAAGACCATCATCTGACTATACATTCATAATTCAAATTTGCAAGAACTGTTAGCGATCTCATTTATCTTCTTTCTTATTCTACACTGTGCAAGTGAAACTTATTAAAACACTAATAAACACAGGTGAAAAATATAATGTTGAATTACAATGCACATTTCACTTCTTTTTGTTTTATGAAAGTGTATATATATATATTTTTTTAAAAAGTATAAAATATGGGAAATTGTATGAAACATGAAAGCATGATGATGAAGGACCTAGGTTTCTCATCCGATTTCTAACCAATCTGGCCCAATTTCTTACAAGGTAGGTCTCTATCGACCCAGTGTAATTCTGGAAAAATTTACATGTGTACTGCATCTGCTGAAGCTACATTCTCTAATAAACTGTGCAAATGTTATGGAGATATGCCTGGTACTGGGGAAAAAAAAAAAGTGAAACCTTAAATTCTTGACAAATTAGCAAGATGATTTTGGAAAAAGGAAAATTCTAAAATCTCCTAGGGAGGAAAAAAAAAAGTTATTTTACTATTTATTCTATAGCAAACTAGAAATAAAACACTGACAGAATAACAATAGGGAAACTTCTCCAGTGTAAGAAAATACTTTTTCTCCATCTTTTCAAGTATAACTGCACAGATTATTTTTTCCTAAAGACTTTTTTTTTTTTTTTTTTTTTTTTTTTTTTAATCTATAAATACTCATTTCAAACTCCGTCCATCTATTCCATCTATCTTTTTTAGCATGACCAACTTCAGTAAAAAATTTCTAATCAAGCAAGTGGATATTTGGGTTTCTCTTTGGCCATCATGTCACAGAATCATAGAATCACAGAACTGTAGGGGTTGGAAGGGACCTTGAAAAATGTCAGTCTAGTACTTGCCCGTTACATATGACAACACCTGTTACCTTTTGCTGTTTTGATTTAACATGGAAAAAAAGAATATGGTTTTGGTTCCAAGAGGTTATTGGGGAAAAATGAGCATTTCAATAAGTTATTGCATTTTATATGCCTCTGGCTATGTTTACTAGATATTAGTAAGTTAACTAAGGGAGCTTAACTCACTTTAACTCCAGGAAAATGCCTTCATATACTTTACATCCCCACAGTCAAGGCTTTCCAAGACCATTGGGAACTCCCATGATACACTAGCTCCCAAGTTTGAAGATTTTCCCAGACATACTGTTTTGTCAATGCCCAAACACAAATGTATGAAACTCTTCTACTATCAAAATGGTCAGGCATATTGTATGACAAACTCACACTAGATGAAAGTTTAGCCTGTGTGAAAACTGACAGCTTAGTCTAGCCAAGTGCAGATATACAGAGCTCCTTCATATTCCCCATATGGCTCCATCCCTTGAAGTGTTCAAGGTCAGGTTGGATGGGGCTTTGAGCAACCTTGTCTAGTGGAAGATGTCACTGGCTGTGGCAATGGGGTTGGAATTATACTATCTTTAAGGTCCTTTCCAATCCAAACTATTCTATAGTTCTGTGATATTCCAGAAGTGTTTTCATCATATAGAGAAAAACATGCAGGCTGGGGTTCAGGTACCTAAAACATGCATTTAGCACAATCTTTGCAGACTAGTGGCAGCATATACAACATGGTATGTGTTGTATATGAGTTGAGGAGGGACAGCAGGAGACTATCCAGAGTTCAAGGAGACTTCTAAAGTATTTCGAAGGTTACACACAGACGTTGCACTTCTTTTGTCATGAAAGGATTTGGAAAGGACCTTTTAGTATTTAAGGACATATAAAAATAAAAGCTTTTGTTTAACATAAATGTGGTAGTGGGATATGAAATGCCTTTCAGCAAATAATATATATTTCAGTGGATCTTATTTTTTTTCAAAAACCTTATACCCAGTATTTCTCTCAGCTCATCTAACTCTGTTTTATTCTTCAAGTCCAGTTTCTTCATCTTTGGATTCACAGAGATTTCTATCTCCTTTCATCTTTGAAACTGTTGTCTAGTCCTAAACTGAAAATTCATTCTCTTCCCAGTCCTAGCACAGGATACAACATCACTGTAAAACCTCCTCAGCTGCAAAAAATAAATGAGCAGTGTACTGCAGCAAATTCACCTTTAACAATGTGTTCCTGAGCCTAGAAAGGTCTGAACATCTCTGTCTGCCTCTTGCATATGTTTTTCATACTATTTAGCATAAAATGTTCACCATACTGCTACAGTAAAATATATTACTGTTTCTCTTTGTAACAAGAATTTCTTTATTGCATTTGCAGAACTATTACCAAGTAATCCTATGTGTTCATATGCCGTTTCTTTTTTTTTTTTTTTTTTTTTTTTTTTTTTTTTTTTTTCAGAGAAAAAGAGGGAGAAAGAGGCGGGGAGAGACAGAGTCTGGAATAGTGCTTAACAGGGAAAGTTTTACATATGAAAGCACAGCTATGATTTTTACAGCAGATTCACAATCCATTGTAGTCTGAGGACATAATAAAAGTATTTTATCCTTTTTTAGTTCAGGGGTTAGTTTCTGTTAAAAGACTGGATTACTTAAGAATGAATTCTGCTTTGAAAACTAATTTAATCAGCTGTTATGCTGTCTTGTGTTGTGAGATACAGATTTAGGTGATTAAGCCTTAACATGAATACAGCTGTGCTGGGTCAGACTAAGGTCCACCTACCAACGTATTTCATCTCCAAGAATATATATATATATGTATATATATATATATTTAAAAAAAAAAAAAAAAAAAAAAAAAAGACATTCTGTGACACTTTACTCTTACAGTTCTTCTGAAGTAACAACAATGTTCTGCTTAAGAGCTTTAAGAGCTTTTTGTGTTTGTTAGCACATAATGAACATTTATTACATAGATTTCAGTAACTGACATTTTAAAATCATCTGTAATTTCATCATCCAGATTATCCAGAATTTAATTGTATCTCGTGTGAGAAAAATCTGTGTATATTTCTTACTCGTTGACTTATACAAGCTTAAAATTTCATTTGTCACTACTTTGTTTCTGTATCATACAAAAGAATTAATTATCATTTTCCTATTGACCCTCTGCCTCGTTGGTCATTATCCATTCCTTACTCAGTCCAAAGCATTCAAAAGTGTTTCACCTTTTCTTATGCAGAGATTATTTCATGCTGTTTATCATACTTGTAGACCTTATCTGTACCTTCTTCATACCTTTTCCACTTCTAATAGTTTATTATTATAATCAGAACTGCAAATAGTATTCACAATGTGAGGAAAACATGGATTTATACAGCAGCAAAATGGTATTTTCTGCTTTGTTCTCAGTTCTCAGTTCTTTTCCTGGTTCACAAGACTCTATTTACTTTTCTGACTGCTACTAAACACTAACCTGATGTTTTCAGGGAGCAAGTATATAATGATTCCCAAGATCTCTTTCCTGAATAGTAATAACTAATTTAAAGTTCTTCACTGTATGTGTAGAGATATATTGTTTTTCCCAACCAGTATTACTTTGCATCTGTGAAAAGTGAATCTCATTTTCTCTTTTATCACCAGTCAGTTTCAAAAAATGCATGCTGTGTTCCTTATTCAGATTTCTTACTTAATATTCTGAATAAATTTAGCATTATCAGCAAGCCTCGTCACCTCACTTCCCATTTCCCTTTTTAGATCAATTGCAAACAATATGTCCCACCATAAACCCCTATGGAAATCTACTATTCATTTTCAACCATTGTGAAAATCATCTCAAAAAGTTTCTCTTTATCCAATTAACAGTCCATGAAAGGATGTTCCCTTCTATCAGCCGAGGGTACTGAGGGAGCTGGTGCAAGCACTCACCAAGCCACTTTCCATCATTTATCAGCAGTCCTGGCTATCAGGGCAGGTTCCAGTCAACTGACAGCTAGCAAATGTTATGGTCATCTACAAAAAGGGCCAGATGGAGGATTTGGGGAACTACAAGCCTGTCAGTTTGACCTCAATGCCAGGGAAACACATGGAGCAGATGAACTTGAGTGCCATCATGAAGAAATTACAGGACAACCATGTGATCAGGCCCAGGCAACATGGGTTTATGAAAGGCAGGTCCTGCTTAACAAACTTGATCTCCTTCTACAGCAAGGTAACATGCTCAGTGGATGAGGGAAAGGTTGTGGATGTCATTTACCCAGACTTCAGTAACGCTTTTGACATCACTTCCCACAGCATTCTCCTGAAGAAGCTGGATGATCAAGTCTTGGATGAGTGTGTGCTTTATCGGGGTAAAAACTGGCTGGGTAGCCAGGCCCAAAAGGTGTGGAAAAAGGAGCTAAATCCATTTGGAGGCTGGTCACTAATGGTGTCCATTAGGGCTCAGTGTTAGGGTCAGTTCTACTCAATATCTTCATCAATTATCTGGAAGAGGGGATCAAGTACACCCTCAGTAAGTTTTGCAGATGACACCAAGCTGGGAGAGAGTATTGATCTGCTCAAGTGTAGGGAGGATCTGCAGAGGGATCTGGACAGGCTCGACCAATGGACTGAGGACAACTGTATGCAGTTCAAGAAGGCTAAGTGCCGGGTCCTGCACTTGGGGTACAAGAGCCCTATGCAACACTAGAGGATGGGGGAAGAGTGGCTGGAAAGCTACCAGTCAGAAAGTGACCTGGGGGTATTAGTGGATAGTCAGTGTATATGAGCCAGCAGTATGCTCAGGTGGCCAAGAATGCCAACAGCATCCTGGCTTGTATAAGGAATAGTGTGATGAGAAGGACTAGGGAAGTGATGATCACGCTGTACTCGGCTCTGGTGAGGTCACACCTCAAGTACTATATTCATCTGTGAGGCCCCCAGTATTAGAAGGACATTAATCTATTAGAAAGAGTCCAGAAGAGGGCCATGAGGATGATCAAGGGGCTAGAGTACCTCTCCTATGAAGACAGGGAGTTGGGGTTGTTCAGCCTAGAGAAAAGAAGTCTCGGGAAACATTATACTAGCTTTCCAATACCTAAAGGGTACCTACAAGAAAGCTGGGGAGGGACTCTTCATCAAAAAGTATAGTGATAGAACTAGGGCTAATGGTTTTAAACTGAAAGACAGTAGATTTAGATTAGACATTACAATAAGTTCTTTACTCAGAGGATGGTGAGGCACTGAAAAAAGGTTGCCCAGGGAAGTCGTGGATGCCACATCCCTGGATGTGTTCAAGGCCAGGTTGGATGGGACTTTGAGCAACCTGGTTTAGTCGAAGATGTCCCTGCCAATGGCAGGGAGGTTGGAATTATATCATCTTTAAGGTCCTTTCCATGGCAGGAAAGCTGGAATTATATGTTCTTTAAGGTCCTTTCCAACCCAAACTATTCTGTGATTCTGTGTGTGATTCTGTGATCAAATAACATCTCTGTATATTTTCTTATTATTTTTGTTAAGTACATAAAGTTATTACACTCCTTGATGTCTTCTGTGCTTGTTCCTTTCCAGCCATTCCACATAAACCACTCAATTTCACTTCTGGGATCCAAAATGAATAAGCCATCCTGCTCCTTCTGAAAAAAAAAATAAAATAAAAAAGAAAAAATAACAAATAAATAAATAAATACATTATACTGGGCTTGGAAAACAGAATAATCTGCCTGGATTCAAACCACATAGATTCAAGCCACATCTGATTTCAATCAAACCTCTGTCAGCAATACAGTAGATGTTGGTTCCCATGTTCCCTTAGCCATGTCCTTTGCAGGTGATGATATAATTTGTAAAAACCTGCCATTTGGCAGCATGTAGCCTGCACATTGATGTCCTCAAGTCAGGAGGAAAGAAAGAGACTAATTTAGGGACACAGTAGATGACAGCTCTGGTTTTCCTGCATAAATATCTCAAAAAAAACTCCAATAGTTCAAGAAGATGGATAATCAGCATGGTGCTGACAGATACCAGCACAGGACTGAACAGAGCTTAAGTTAATACCTGCACATATAGAAGTATGCAATACAAACAAGTATAGCGATGTTGCTTGTCAGAAATGTCTTATCTGTACTAATCTCCACCATACAGTAGTTTGAAAGCCTGCCACAAGAAAGCATCTTTTTTTTGTTGTTGTTATTGTTCAAAACCTTCAGTCTCAGCCTGGGTTTTCACCTGAAGCTTATGAAAACCAAGAAATGAGTTCATCAGAGGTGAAATGTGGTGAGGATCCAAGGAACTCAGCTTCAGAGATATCATTTCCATTTGTTCCGCCACTGCCTTGAGAAGGTGTCAGAATACCATCACGTGGAACTCTCTATTCAGGATAGAGAGGAAGTCTTCATTTATTATGTTTTTCTGCTGGTAGTGAAAGATGAAGAGGGAAAAACACAGCTTAGGAGATACACAGAGCACGCAGTATTTAGAATAGAGATAAGTACACTAGAATTATAGTGTTATATGTAGGTATATACAGGCTCCCCAGGGACATAGTCATGGCACCAAGCCTGTTGGAGTTTAAGAAGCATTTGGACTGTGTTCTTAGTCATATGGTCTGAATTCTGATTTTTGGGTAGACCTTTGTGGATCCAGGAGTTGGACTCGATGATCCATGTGGGTCCCTTCCAACTCAGGATATTCTACAATTCTGTGGTATTAAAGTATATTCTATAATTTGTTCAGTAGTACAAAAGCAGCAAGCTGTCCTCCAACATCATTTTAAGCTATGTGAGGCCTTTAGTGATTTCTGTTCTAGATTTAGGATAATAAGTAAACGTGATCAAGCAAAATAAATGGTGGGGTACTTTTTTATCTCTCTTCCAATTATTCTTGGTTCCGTTTAACAGACATATGGTAAATGTCTGGTAAATGTAACAGTTTATCATCAGTGTCAGTACTGAGAAGAGAACGAAGAAAATCTCATTGTTAGTCTGTGCTATAACACTGTATTAAAGTCAGTCTTTGATTACTGTGGCCATATTTTTTTCCCCAGTATGAGCTCTGCTGTGCCCTTACAGGTAGCTTGCATTGACATCAGCTAGGTATCCCTAGTTTTCCTCTAGACTATTTCTAACTTTCATTTCACACATTAAGTTATTTGCATAGGAAATTGAAAATGTCCTATGACAGTGGAGAGATACTAAAATCAGAAGAAAAAGCCTCCTTTCAGATATCAAATTGTCTAGGTGAAACATTTTTAAACTTACCCTTTTAATGATTTCATTTCCTTGTTTAGGAAAAGTAAGCAAAAGCACAAGTGTCTTTCAAAGGATAGCCTGTACTAAGAACAGTAACGATATATTTACTAAGTTAACAAGAGATAATTCATGAGATATCAGGAAGGTGAGGTAGAATTCAAGTTTCTAACTACAGTTTTCTCTGTGCATAATACTGTGAATTTCAGGGATCATGGAACAGTTAGTGCATTTCAGAAACACTATAATACAGATTTCCTCACTACTGAAACTACTTCAGCTTACAGTAGGCAGCACTAGCTGCTGGCACACCTTCTCTATATGTTTTAGGTGTATCTTATTTGTTTCCAATGGTACTCTTCAGAGACCTTTTATATATTGTTTTGAGTATTTATTTTGTTTTTATTTATTTATCTACTTATTTATTTATTTATTTTTAATCTAGGTGTTAGTTAGAATATTGAGCATGAAAATAAATTTGAAATAAACTGGTGGAGCAGAATACTATGTATAGGTTATCCACACTATCTAATCATAGAATCATAGAATCATTTAGGCTGCAAAAAAACTCTAAGGTCATCAAGTCTAACCACTAACCTAGCACTGCTTCTATGACTAAACCATGTCCCTAACCACCACATCTACATGTCTTTTAAATACCTCCAGGGTTGGTGACTCAGCTGTTTCCCTGGGCAGCATGCTCCAATGCATCACAACCTTTTAAGTGAATAATTTTTTTTCCTAATATCCAGCCTAAGCCTCCCCTGGCACAACTTGAGGCCATTTCCTTTTCTCTTATCAATTGTTGCTTGGGAGAAGAGAATGACCCCCACCTCACCACAACTTCCTTTCAGGCAATTGTAGAGAGCAGTAACGTATCCCCCGAGCCTCCTTTTCTCCAGGTTAAACAACCCCTGCTCCCTCATTTGTTCCTCATAAGATTTGTTCTCTAGACCCTTCACCAGCTTTCTTACCCTTCTCTGGGCATGTTCCAGTGCTTCAATGTCCTTCTTGTGGTGATGGGCCACAAGAACACAGTATTTGAGGTGCGGCTTCACCAGAGCTGACTACAGGGGGACAACCACTTCCCTAGTCCTGCTGACCATAATATTTCTGATACAAGCCAGGATGCTGTTGGCCTTCTTGGTTACCTGAGAACACAGATGGATATTGACCATTACCCCCAGGACCCTTTCCGCTGGGCAGCTTTCTAGACACTCGGACTTCTACAAGTTTATAAGCCCATAATATTTTTCAGTTAATATTACCATTATTAAAATCTTAAGCTGATGAGTTAGATCTTTACCTTAAACACATATATGCCCACAGACATGTATCCCCACAGTCAGCAACACAAAGAAACATCTGTAATTAAAACAGAGCATTTCAAGTTCCCCATGGTCCCTCAGAAACAATTAAATAAAACAAGACATTCTGTTAGCACATCTGTGTAAGACAACACTTACATCTAGGTAGTGTCACACACTGCACAAAAGTAAAGCACAGCAAAAATACTAAGAATACTTAAGCTTTTATTTTCCCCATAATCAGTGTGGTTCATTTTGAGTTTGAAAACTTTGTACACCTAATATGTTTGGAAATTTTTTTAGCACCAAACCATCAGTACTCTTTTGATATGGAGACAGCTATATCTGTTCAAAATATAGAGGTTGGCTTTACATCTGGAAAATAATAAATAATAATAATAATAATGGTAGTTTTAGGCCAGTGAAAACAAGCCAAGAATTCATTGCATTGTTAAAATCTTAGACACCCTGGATTTATACTGATAACCAACTCATGTGCAAAAATCTTGTAAAATGCTGTGCCAAAACTCTGCCTACATGAGTATAACCCCGCTAATCTGCTTGCTGTGGTCCTCAGACTCTTTGACACTAACTCAAACTATCAGAAACAAATATTCTTGTCAGTCTGGGAAGCTAAAGAAGCAAGAGAAGCTACAGGAACTGTAAATACTGAGGATAAGCTCTATCAGAAACAGAGGGAAATTAGAATGAAAATGCTTCTGTACAACTTGGGGGGCTATTTTAGCAGCTTTGCAAGGAAGTCTCTAGAAAACAAACAGTGAAAATATATATATATATATTTTATTTATTTTTAACTATGTGGAATGCATTAAGAACATAAGGTAGGTATGCAGAAGGTTTTCTCTCTTTTATCAAACATCTCATTTAAATTCTAAAGCATAACAAACCTTCATTAAAATTCAGTTGTTGCCAGGACTTTCAGTTACAGAACGGTGAAAGCTGAAGACAATTTTAGTGAGGTGGTCCAAACTATACTGAAGACTGTTGCTCTCAGAAACACCCAATTTGATCATATTTTATTTTATTTTATTTTAATTTATTTATTTTCTTTTATTTATTTTATTTTATTTTATTTATTTATTTATTTATTTATTCTACATTGCACTCAATACTGTAAAAGTAGATTTGTAATTAAACTGGCCAGCTTTTCAAACTCGAACTCCCTTCATATTCAGATCAACCAGGGACAAAAACTACAATAAAAACACAAAAAAAATCCACAGGACTACAACAGAAAGGAAGATAATGACAGTAATTCCAGGGGCATATAGTTGGTAAACAAAGTGGTGAGAAGGACTAACAAAAGAATGCATACAAAAGATGGACATAGCAAAACCAAGCCATGCCAGAGCCCTTCTATCTTTTTGTCTCTCATTCCATAGATTTCACATGGATTTTTGTGTGTCTGTTCTCTACCTCTGTTCTCTGGAGAGTCAAATTTCTTCTACCAGTTAGGCTCATTAGGATATACTGCAAAGCTCAGCCATTGAGCAATTAAACTAGTTGCCTGATTGCAGAAAGAAATGCAGGTGACTCTTCCTGTCTGAAGTTTTCACAAATGTTGTACAATGATCTCACTATATAGCAGATAGAGTGTTAACCACTTAGGTGCTAGACAGACCACTGTCTCAGAAAGCAGTCTTCTTTTGGGAAGCAATTCCTTACTGTATTTATGGCTACTTTTAGCTTGGTTTATTAACTCCCATCTCTAGTCCCATCTGAAAAAAATACATTTAAAATTCTTTATACCACTTGTTATGCAAATAAAGTAATAAATAAACAAATAAAGAATAAAGCAGCTCCACTTACCTTCTTCACTTGTGATCTGAGATCACCAGATGCGGATTTGTGCATCGCTAATAAACTATGCATTATTCTAATTACATTATTTGATGAAAGTCAGATTTAATCCAACATACAGCTTAGAATGAAATATATAGATCACCCCAAATAACAAGCCTACTATAATTAAATAAAAAACAGAGCTAAGAAAATTTGCATCAAAATTTGTACAGTATTTTCTAAAAACAAATGTCAAAATCTCTCTAAAATGCATTTAAAGGGACACATTTTGTTATCCCTGTTGGAAAAAAATAATAATAATAAAAAAATGTATGCTTTCTTTTGGAGATCGTCATTAGAATTTAAAGATGAAAAATTCAATTCCACAGGTTTCCAATAACACTAGAGCTTTTAAATTGAAAAGGTTTGAAAAGACATACCAAGAATGACAGATTCGAGAATCCCTATTCTTAAATATTTTGCACCTCTGTCATTTTTTCCTGTTCAGTGCAAAATTCATAACATCAAAAAGAACAAACATATAAGACATGATTAGACAAAATGACTATGCTTAAACTGCAGAAATAGACATGGTTTGAATTCTAATTTCTTTCTCTATTTCTCAAGTAGATTTTTTCTGTTTTACCTGAAAGTGAAAATGATCAAATTAACTTTGTGTAAATAAAACTCAGCCCTACAGTATTCATGTTTATTCCTACTTCTAGGCTTTGATGAAATTTGTTTTTATTCCTTTTATTCTCTCATTCATTGAGATGAAATCTATTAAAAACAACTAAAAATGAGAAACTAAGGAGACCTTATAGCACTCTACGCTACCTGAAAGGAAGTTGTGGGGAGCTGAGGGTCAGCCTCTTCTTGAAGATAACTAGTAACAGTACTAGAGGGTATGGCCTCAAGTTGTGCCAGGGGAAGTTCAGGTTGGAAATTAGGAGAAGTTTCTTCTCTGAAAAAGCAGTCAGACTTTGGAACAAATTGCCTAGGAAGGTGGTGGCATCGCTATCCCTGGGGGTGTTCAAGGAAAGGTAGGACCTGGTGCTTAGGAACATGGTTTAGTGGGTGATATTGGTGATAGGGTGATGGTTAGACGAGATGATCCTCAGGGTCTTTTCCAACCTTAATGATCCTATGATTCTATGATTTTAAAATGTTGCTAATACAAAATAACATGACAGTGGTTATTTTGTATGCTCTTAAGATGTGAGCTCTTACTAAAATCTGCAAAGGTGAAAGCCTTAAAGAATAAGGAATTCTGTAAAGAAATTTCCACAAGTTCCTTTGTGAGGTATTACCAGTGTCAACTTCATGTTTAGTTTGTTTCTTTTACTTGAATAAGAATTTCATCAAAACACTAGATCAACTATAAAACACATCAATATGGCTGGGTCTGATTCACAATTGACAAATTCTGAATAAATAAAAGTTGTGCAAAATTTCATTCCAGATTTGATCTCTGTCAAAACTCAAAAGTTATGATACCAGATTTTAACTAGATGTTCTGAATACCAGCTCTTATACCCCTCCTTACTGATAGAAGATTTTTATAAGAAAATATATCTGGTAATCAGACCAGTAATATGATATACAGTGACATGTAGTTGTCATGAGTATCACTTAATGTTTAACTTTAGAATAGAGCCTGGAAGGAACATAATAATATTTATTCCAAACTCAGAGCTACCATTTGAAGTTGGATTCCATACCTATCACAGGTGATCACAGAAAGAGACATAAATTTTTCTCTGATTTTTATTTTTGTGTTTGATTTTGAATATAAACATTATAAATATGTGTTTATTAGATCTTTCCTACTTCTTAGTCCTAGAGAATGGGGTAGATACCGTATGCTCTCACTGGACAACCTCCATGTGTTCACACAAAGTTAGTTTAAAATCTCCTAAAGTCTGTTTGGGGCTTCTAAACGATAACATCTCAGTGCATAGCAAAAGATCTCAGTGAGTTTCTGACATTCTGGAAAATTGTGTTGTGAATTCCGTGCTATATATATATGTAGTCATTTTCTTTTGGATATTCTGACACATTCTTCTTTAGAAAATGTATTTTTTTTTATTTATTTATTTTTCATTGGGGAACACTTTTAGGAGAAGTATCCCTCTACTAGTGCCAAGAAAGATGACAACATTAAACAAGAACTGTTCCAAAACTGATTACTGACTTCCGTATAGCATCATACCTTCCCTTTTCTTATCACCTCTTGCTGTCTCTCCTGGAGCCAGATCCTTATCCATCTTTCACTATTGCACTCTAATAATTATACATCCTTCTCCAAGGAAATAGGAGATATGTGTACCTTGTTTTCCATCATCGAAGATACTTTAAATGTTTTCCTTTTCCCAAAAATACATCAAGCCAATTAACTAGATATGTATCAGTGAAGATACATAGAGCTTCAAGAGCTTTTACTCAAGCTGCTTAAGAGGCATGAAGGATTCATGAGGTTAATAAATAAACAAATAAATAAATAATTCTTCAGCTCAGAAAGTTTGTCTTGAAAGGGAAAAGGCATTTGTTCTTGTTTTGCTCATTTAACTGTTCATGCATTTGTAATTGAACTTTAAAAAAAAAATCATAGAAAACAATCATCTCTCATAAATAAAAACTACAACTATCTGGAGAGTCACATTCTTCATTTCTACTTTCTTTCTGACCCTTGTTAATTTTGTTTCCTTTTTGCTCTGGCACCTTACATGAAGGTAAACAAATTTTAAAAAAATAATAATAATAATTAATTAAATTCATTGGATTTAAACTTATATGGGAAAAAATCTTTGTGTAAACCATAAAATACATAGTAATTCTCAGGCTGTTGTTACCATTATCAAGAAAGTGATTGCTTTTATCATTATGGATTTATTTTATTTTCTTTAATCCATGTATCACTAATATAATTCCTATAGTGCAGGGAACAGTATGAAAGAAATAGGAAATATCTACATACTACAGGAATCATAATTCTTTTATAATTCTTTTACTGGAAATTTCTATCTGGCTTTTCTTCTGTGATAAACAGTGAAGTCAAAACTGAGTCCTCTGAGGACAGGAAGGAATAAAGATAAGGAATGTAGAGAAATAGTTAAGATTATCTTCTTTAGGGCATTTTTTTTTTTTTTTTTTTTTTTTTTTTCTGCTAGAAGTCTTCACAATGATTTAGATTTCAAGGATTTTTTTTTTTTTAACATCTGTTTTTTATTTTACATATATTTATTTACTCACCAGTGTTCATTTAGAAGTGTTTTTCTATTTCCTATGTAGAAAACACTTCTGACAAAAAACAATTCACTGAAAACAGTTAAGCATTTCTCTCAAAATACTGATGACAAGAAAAAATAACATATTTCTGAGGAGTAATTATTAATGTTTTAAGAATATAGCAAATATTTAACAAGCCAATAAATCTAAAATATAATAATAGAGTGATAGAGGAACACACTAATAAGTGTTATAAATATGCTTTTATTGAAAAATTTATTACTAATTAAAAATTTCTTAAGCAATGATTATTTGAACATAGTCCCTATTTCTATCTGCATTGTCAACAGCATATTTGTAAGATTTATCTTATAAATTAATTTATTTCTTGTATTTGGAGTTTATGACTACAGGGATTCCATATGCAGCTGCTAAGCACCATTGAAATGCCTATTGTGACAAGGTGGCTGGAGTGACTGGAACAAACTGATAGGCCTAGATGAACTCAGTTAAAAAGTATAACAAAGGCATACTTACTGATTTTGACAGTCTTTTTGGCCTAACACTCCCTCAAACCAGACCAGTTTTAGCCATCTGTCCGGATTTACATACAGAAAATTTATCTTAGGCTTGCAGGCTTGGCACATTCCATGTCATTTGATACGTCAAGGAAGCTAAGCCAATATGTAAAAGGCAAGGCTTATGGGCTTTTTCAATATTACAAAGCTCTCCTTGACCCTTCAATTAGTGTTGAATAAATAACTATAAGAAGAACTCAAATTGCAACAAACAAGCTCTGTTAACATTGGTCTAAGGCAATCTGATCTGCTCTGTTTTTGACCATCGTCTTAAATCTTGTTAGCTGTTTAGTCTAGGACTCCAGCTCCAGCATGAAAGCAGGAGCACTACATAGCCTCTATGGGAGCTTCTTCTACTGTCATTGCCCCCAGGAAGGGTGGCTTGCAGGACCAACACGACAGTGGCTGATGCCAGTCACCTTGGCATTTGATATACTGTCTAACTTCACATTCTGGGAGATTTGACAAACATTACAATGTCAGGAGCTTTGATGACATTCCTTATGTTGTTTACAATATGTCAGAAGAAGCAGATGTTAGTACTGCCCTATGTCATGACTTCTGTCTGCTTGTATCTTGATATTGGATAGTTTCACTCTGAAATATTCTGCATTCTCATTATCTTCTCATAAATAGAGGGCTTGGATTTGAAAAATGCTGAGTACCTTAAATTTCAGTTAAGTTCAGAAAATACTAATTTTCTCTGGGATACCTAGGTTCAACTAACCAGTACAATTCTCTATTCATAGCAACAAACACTGACACAATATATTTGATTGGAAGATCCTCACCTGACAACATTTTTCAGTGGATATGCTGACTATGTGAAGAATTCACAGACACTGTATATTTAACAAACAGGACCCAGTAAACAAACAAAATAGATTATTCAGCTGTATTGAAGTTTATGCAAAAGGCATAAGTAATGTGCTGGGTGCTTGGAAATGGAATAGATGTCTACACTGTTTTCAAGAGCAATTAACCAACAGTGGGGGGCATACATGAACATTATCATGATAAGTCCTACTGTGTTCATTCTGAACAAGACTTTTCACTCCAGTTGACAGATGAATTAACTAATAATTGCGGTAAAAGAAAGTTGATTAAAAAGTCAAACTCAGAAGCACAGCAGTCCTTTCACTGTTTCAACACTGAATGAATTTATCAAAAACCTGCTGCTGAAACAACAAGTATAGCCATACTAACATCCTTTGTAGCAGAGAGGTTTCAAATAGGTTCCCTAAAAGCCTTTTCTTATAATTAAGGTAATATGGTGACTGCTCTTGGCCAGCATACTAGATATTCTGTTGTAAATCAAAAAAAAATAAATAAGGTCTTACTTTTCTTATGTGTTAGGAAATCTATATATATTTTACTCAGTGAATTCTTAACTTTCACATATTTACAACTGGGATTAAAAGTCTATATACCTACTATTCTAATATCTGACTAATAGCTTTAATTTAAATAATAATAATAATTATAATTATTATTATTATTATTTGTTCTTACACAATGTCATTGTCTCAGTAACCAAAGAAATATAAAAAGAAATAAACAAAAAGAAAATAAAATAATAATTTAAAAAAATATCTCTTGCATAGTAAGGTTAAGATAAAATATAATGGAATTTTAAAAGTTATACTCGATATATAAAAAGGTATAAAAATAAACAATCTTCTTAATACCTAACTATAGCTCTAAAATACATCTTCCTGAGCTGTGTCTGGCAGGTTTTAGCTATTTTAGCAACCACAGACTGAATTATCTAAAATAAGGGACACCATCACATTCTACCTTTGACTCATTTAAATAAATAAATAAATAAATAATAATAATAAAAACATAAAACACCTTCTAATTCAAACCTTCAAACCTTACATATAAAAAGTAATAAATGACCCTCTCACTCATGAGAGCAATTTATTCCACTCAGACTCTCAGTAAGCTGTTTGGGAAAACCATGACTTGCAGAGTAAATAAAGTACAACATCTGCAACTGTGGCAGAAAATGGGATCAAGAAGAAAAGCTTTTAATTTAGTGTTTTTAACTTTAGTGTTTAATTTTCTTAAACCACAAAAATTTAACTTCAGCTTGGAATGAGTAAATCCTTTATTACAGGAAGTTTCTCAATTGAAGTTATACACATGAAACACCCTAATAGTTGATATTTATAAGATTCAGCCAGAACAAGGTATATTAGATCATGGATCATTATTGATGTGAAAGCTTTTCTGGCATGCGAGTGGTAGGACATAATGGTGAGAAAACACACGGGTCATACTCAAGGATTGAGCATACTAAGTAGGATTATTCTGTAACATGAATGCATGTAGCAAGTCTTCTACCTTCTCATCTGTTCATTTGTGAAAAATCAAGAGTCCATCACCAAGATTTCAGATCATGAGAGCAAACCTAGAAGCACAGTGGGGGTTTGAAAGAATATTGCCTTTAGCATTTAGGTCACTACACGGAATGAAGATGCAAAATTTTATATTTTCTTGTTTGTTTTCTTTAATTATTCTGTGGATTAAAATGTTAAGATGTGAGGTTATGTTTATTCTATTGTATTTGGCTTTACTTTTCTGCTTCTATTAACTATTAGGTTCTGTTTCTAAAAGAATTTAAATTAAGTCTATTTTAAGAAAGATGTTTATCATCAGTCCTTTGATTTAAAAATAACTTTAATTATCTGGATGCTTTTATTTTTTATTTATTTTATTTTATATTTTATTTTATTATTTATTTATTTCTTTTCCTGATAGTGAATGACTCCAAACAGTGGTTTTATTACCTCCTGTTAGTATGAGGTTTTCTTCATAGTCTATTTACTGAACAGTTCATCGTGTGCAACATAGTAGAACTAAACCATCCTTTTTCTTTCTCTTAGATTACCCTGCCTGTCCAAAGCAATAGAAAAGGTGGCTCCCATTACTTGCTTTTCAGCCTACAGGAAAAAAAAAAAAAAAAAAAAAAAAAAAAAAAAAA
>CM021766.1:98666177-98684455 GCA_011076525.1 Nettapus auritus | reverse complement strand
AAAAAAAAAAAAAAAAAAAAAAAAAAAAAAATGCTTTTTCTTCGGATGGAGATATTTTTTCTCACCTGCAACAGGAAATGAGGATGTAAACATCAATGTTCAAGAGGATAATATATTATCCATTTTTATGTACATGATGGAACAGGAGAGAGTCATTCCTTGAACAACAGCAGCTTTTGGAAAACTGGACACAGTCAACAGAGCTGAGATGCTTAAGAGCACTTAAGAGAGAATTACCTGCCAGTTAAGTCACTCCGTCCCAAGTATATGTTTAACACAGTGGCATAGTGAAAAGTGTAATAAAATATATTTCTGATGTGAGAAATCATTGTAGAGACAGTAAACACAAAGAACATAGGAATAAGAACCTTTAGAAAATGTAATAATAAAATTACTGTTTTTTTCTAGCATTGATCTCTTCCTGTGGTCTTCTCTGCAGACTTATTTCACTGAAAATATTTAAGGCATGGAATATTTTACAGTGGTTGAGCATTGACTATGAAGTTACTTTTGCAAATGACAGCTATTCAAGAAGTGCAAGTGAAAATAGAGCTATGCAAATATGTGTCCCTGTAGCCTTTGTCTCTAATGCAATCATCAGAAAGGAAAAGGTGATAAAATATGTTGGTGTGGATCTTCACTAATATTTACACAAAAGGCTGGACTTCCAAAGAAACCTCTACCTCAGCATGTCAGAGGGATGGAAAACAGCACCAACAGGAATATTATCAGTGGCTATTACGAAATATGAACAAGAAAGACCAAAAAAAAAAAAAAAAAAAAAAAAAAAAAAGATATCAAACAACCCTTGGGAAAAAAATAAAAATAATTGAATGAATGAATGAATGCAGAGAATATTTTACTTTATTTTTTAGAGGGTTAAAAAAAAAAAAAAAAAAAAGTTCAAATTTCCACTTTACTACATGCTGGTGCAGCCTCACCAGTACTGTTCAGTTTTGGGAGTAACTATATAAGAACTATAAGACTATTAAAAAGCATCCAAAGGAGGACAACAAAGACAGTGAAGGGTCTAGAGGGCAAGATGTATGAGGAAAGGCTAAGGTCACTTAGTTTGTTCAACCTCAAGGAGAGGAGACCAAGAGGACACTTCACGGCTTCCTCACAAGGAGAATAGAGGGGCAGGTATTAATCTCTTCTCTCTGGTGATCAGCAACAGGGCCTGAGGGAATGGTGTGAAACTGTGACAGGGGAAGTTCAGGTTGAATATTAGGAAAACATTATTCACTGAGAGGGCGGTCGCACATTGGAACAGGCTCCCCAGGGAAGTGGTCAGAGATCCAAGCCTTCTAGAGTTTAAATGTTTGGACAATGCTCTCAGACATATGGTTTAATTTTTGGCTAGTCCTGGGTGGAACTAGGAGTTGGGCTTGATAATCTTTGTGTGTCCCTTCCAAGTCAGGATATTTCATGATTCTATAAAATTAGTGAAGCCATGCATAGAAATATAGAAACTTGGAGGCCATAGGTCTTTTTTCTCGCAGGTCTTTCACTGGAAAGTAAGTTCACCACCTGAAATTGTACTGCTGCTTTCCATAATTAGTCTCAAAAAGATGCCACAAGTATGAGAGGATCAGCATGTGGATTGAGACTGACAGGAGCATTCTACCAACATGAGTCAGGAATCACAGTTAAGTGGACACTGTTAAAAACAAGCTCTTCTTTTTTGAGAGATGAACACTAACAAATAAGAAGCCAGGTCCAGCGTTACAAATGTGTCCAGCAGGATAGCTGTCTGTCTAAGCTCTGTTTTAAACAGTTTGACAATGTTTCTATGAAAGTTAGTCTAGAATCATAGGATCACAGGATATCTTGAGTTGGAAAGGTTTGTCTAGCATGCCATAAAGTAGAGCTCATTCAAAAAACCCAACTGAGAAGCAATTTCAGAATGTTTTATGTTGAAGCATTCATTAGCTTCTTATCCATTTTATAGTTGTCTGCTGCACTAATGGAATGAATTTAGTGGTCAGATATATCTACCTTGTGCCTGTGTAACCAGAATAGATACAAAGCACACTACTCATGAAATGGAAGCTACTCATAACCTCTCACTGCTAAGTATAATTGATGCTAGCCATTGTGGAAGGAAAGTAACAGGGAACATGGAGCTATCGGAAGGTCAGAATTAAAAGTGGAAAAATGAAAGTTTGAGTTTAAAATATGAATTTGAAATATTAGTTTTTGAACAAACAAACAAACAACAACACACTTTTTTTTTTTTTTTTTTTTTTTTAAGAATTACATAGACTTGGGTTAGCATATTGAACTAATCTGTGTTGTATGCAAAGAATTATTTCAGAAAAATATATACTAGTCAATCTCTATCTTACTTAATGGAACATTTTCACAGCTTTCTATTTGGGATGTTTTAATATAAAATGTGTTCCAACTGCATTGAAATAAATAAATAAATAAATAAATAAGTTAAACTCTGAACTTAAATATTTAATTTTACATCAAATTATTATTTTTAAAAAATTATTTATTTCAATTCAGCTGCCATTTATTTACACAGAGCTATTCTGGTAATTTCTAACTTTACCTAAGAGTCCTAAAAACAAACAAACAAACACACAAACAACAACAACAACAAAAACAGCCCATGCAAATGGATTTTTTCATGCAAGAATGTTCAGACTCCTTCTCTCCTGTGAATTTGTTCAAGTGTTTCTTCTATTTGTGGATTTGGAGCCTCCAAACAATTTACTGAACCAGGAAGCAGTTGTCCCCACCTCAGGATGGAAGTGCTCCAGTACAGTCACTTGCAGACAAGCACAGCTGCTGATAAATATCTGTCACCGGGATTGGACCACCCTTATCTAAAGCATCTGATCCATCTTACTGCCACTTTCATCCTGCATCTGAGAAGCGCTTGTGAAAGCAAATCCTTTGGAAGAGCAGACGCCCTGTAACATCTGATTTCTGCCAGTGTGAACTCTTAGATAAAGACAGAGGTTTAAATATAAGAATATGTTCTTCCCAAATACACTTTGTGTTCATTTGATTGCTGCAAATGCAGACAACAATATGTGCTGGCAAATACATCTCCTCACAGGACTGGGAAGCAGCTGCAGGAGGACTTCTGCTAAAGCTGACATGACTGCTGTGACAGGAAATCTCCGTATTGTATCTTATTCATAGCAAGAATCCTCAAAAATGTAAGTATGACAGGTCCCTTTTAGCAGTGTAAATCATTTCTCTAAAGGAACAGTTATCTGCGCATAAACTTACAGAGGAGTGTGGTCAAGCCCTCAGCTCCAATTTGTTCACGTAAAGTAAATATCCAAAACCAGGAGACTAATTAGTATATTCACAGGAAGCAAGACTTGTTTACCATGTTGGACTGAGCTAGCCAAATAAATTATTTGTTGCAGAGATGTTTGCCTGACTCTACTACCATCTCTCCCCCACAGGCTTGTGTACCCTTCTCTGAAGGATGCAAGCTGACTACTGCTAACGAGGCTCATCAGCATTCCTGCCAACACTGCTGCCTCTAGTCTCACTAATCCTTATTAGCAGAGCTCTAAGGCAGGTTGGCTACTCATAGATCCTTCATGGGGTCACTTCTCCATGCCACAGCACCATAATCAAGTCCCAAATTGGAAAAAAACATCTTTTAAGAGTACTCTATATCCTTTATTTAAATACCTTTTAATGTAAATTCACTGCTCATAAAAGTGAAAGAATGACTGTTCTGGCAGCCTCTGGGCATCATTTGGGAAGATTAAGTGCAGGCTTATCTGCATAACTGCAATTTCAGTATCTCTGGCTGTGGCCCTGTAACCCTAGCTCCAGTCTCTTCATCAGAATTAGCCCAGCAGTTCCAAGTACTGCAACAATTTTATGGACATGGAAAATGTCCATTAGGGTGAGAGAGGCCAAGCTGATTTTTCCACTTGTGATATGATTAGAGTTTAGATTTACTACGCATTCTGTGAGCTGCCCCTTGAGGTGATTTTCACTGTCCGATGAGTCGTAACAGTCACAGTGGGGAGAACCGAAGAGAAATGAGCATGTTATGATGACTTAGAACCTGAGAAGTACGAGGTCTTTATTCAAGCTCAAGACCCATCTGTTACTGATGGAGCTTGTAGCACTAGAGAGAGAGCATGAGTGTAGTGATGACTCAGTGGTTTAACAGCATGGTCTCTTCTCTGCCAAATGCTGAGTCAAATCTGAGAAAAATAAAAATAAATCAATCTTCCTTCTTCCTCATCACTTTGACTGCTTCCCACTTACTCATTTCATAGAAATTAGGAATCAGACTAGGGGACGTACTACCATCAGCAGCCACAGATGAGAGAGAAAGAAAGAAAAGATAGTCAAGATAGAAAGAAACAGAGAGGAGGAAGGAGAAACAAACAAACAAGAAATGTATGCAGAAATGAATGTATTTTTCAGCCATTCTTGATTCCAGTACATTACATATTCAACCCCAGATTTACCACTATCATACAGCTCTATTGCTATCTCTTAGTTTACTACTATGACTTTACAACACAAACACACACACACACAAATGGTAACCAAGATGTAAAGCATTTCACTTATCTGAGGTCTATTTACTGTTGCACCAGAATTTTAAAAATGTATGATATTGAAGCTGTCAGAGAATTTGATGCTTTAGTCACACCTACAGGAACCCTCCTGTGGATGTGGTTGCAAATACTCCTGCCAGTTTGTTACAAGCAGAAGTGCCTTGGCAGTCTGAGAACGGGGCCAGCAGAGGGAAAAAAATAAAGGGGAAGCCTCCTCAATAATAAAGGACCAGTACATTATATCAAAGGTCTGAAGTTGTCTCAAAATTAAAAATATGCCTAGATAAACCAAAAAAACAAGGATCACTCAAATCAAATCATGGAGCAGAGTACTCTTTTAACAGTGAAAAAAGTTCAACCAGAAATCTGAGCCATGCTAAAAGGATCCTTCTATTGAAAGCAGAATCAGAATATAATCTAACAGGTGATTTATAATCACAACACAATAATTCAATGACTGCTTTTTCCATATGTGTCAAAGCTCTGGAGAAACACTAACCAACACAGAAGTTGCTACTCATTAGCCGATTAACATTCTTGGTTTAGATTCTAAGTATTTGTGTTGATTAGTATATAACTATGTGCATTCATTGTTTGTAGGCATTGTATAAAATTATTAACTAATGTTGATAAAATAACATCTAGAAATGCTGAAAACCAATGATAAATAGGTTTGGTTATCCACCAAAAACAAAACAAAAATGTACATACAGAGAATGTATGCATATAAAAATTAGCCTAGAAGGGTATTCCCACTGCCATACTGAAACACACAGGGCATTTGTGGCTTCAGCGAACCCACATTGGCCCTACATGATGGTGTGCTTGAAAGCTCATATTTTGTGCAGCAGCTGAGTCTGGACATGTTTGCCCTCAGCAGGAAGTGAAGATATACAACTAGGTGCTGAGAGGCCTCATGTTTTGCTTTCCTCAGTTAACAGGCTTAGTTGCCTTCTGTGATAATGATTAAATCTTGACTTCTGTCCCATATAATCAGTTTCATTGTACTGAAGAATATTCAGTTGTGTTTTAATGGAAAAAGACTTCAAATAATTGATGGCAAAGAATGAAAAACAAGGGCAAGAAAGGTGAAGTACTGTCATTTAATCAACATGTAAATGCTACCTTCCAGCATTGTCTAAAGTTACCTTGACTTATTTATACATTTATTTATTTATTTTAATTCAAGCTCATTCATTATTCCAACACTACCTAGAACAACATTATTTGTGCCTATTAGGCCAACCTTTAAACTGCCTCTGTCTGAAGTACATCAGTAATACAGCTGAAGATGTGCGTATAATCACATCTTTCACAGGCTTTGTCCTGGCTAGAGCTAAGACAACTTAGCAGCTCTCAATTTTTCATTTAAAAATATAAAAATTTTGGTTTGCTGAGAAAACGTATATGAAGCTAAAAATAATGTGCACTTAACTCTGTAAACAGGGTTTTAAGGCAAGAAATAAGGGATAAATTCTACTGCTTAAGAAGAAATGTATTTAATTCAGGAGACTAAAAAGAAATAAAAAGAAGCTATAAGATAAATATTTCAATATTATAAATAAAATAATTTTCTCAGTAGAGCTTACATTAGAATAAAATAAGATAGTTCATTCAGATGGAACCTTCAAAAATGACCTAGTCTAAAAAGATCACCTCGTCCAACTGAATTATAGCTGTTAGTATTAATAGCAGGAAATTCCATAATTTTTTATGTTTGTATCCAAAATTATTAAATTAAAAAAATAAATAAATAAATACAGCTCCTTGTATTGAAACCTCTTGTGTGTATTATGACATTATCAAGGAAGACTGGAGATTTTAACAGCTGAGTTAGACATTCTACCTAAGATCCAAGAATACACTTAAAATATCCAGATTCAGTGCTACCTAAGCAAATGCTTATTTTCAGAAGAATGAATGAAATCTGTGCTATAACTGAAATGTATGTCTTCAGGTGACTTTGAGAGTGTCTTGACATTTTGCAAATAAATATGCTCTAGCTCTGAATGACATTTCATTCTCAGGTTGATGATTCTCTTCATGCACATGTCTAAATTTCAAATATTTTACAGATACTGAACCTCTGTTACTAACATTCTTTTGAGCATCAGGTCACTGATCACAGCCTTTCAATCTATATATTCTTTGCAGAAGAGTCCTCTCCTTCTACTCATTGGTAGAGGGACCTCCAGATGCCACAATGTCTGTTACAGTCTCTCAGCAGTCTCATATGAGCCATCCAAAACTTGTGTTTGTCTTTGTATTGAGTTTACATGGCAAGGTTTTGTAGCAGGGAGGCTGCAAGGCTGTCTTCTGTGAGAAGAGTCCAGAAGCTGCCCTTGTTAGATAAAAGCCAGCTCCAGCCAGCTCCAAAAGGGACCTACTGCTGGCCAGATTTGAGTTCAGTGGGCGAATATGTTTGTGTCTTTGTGATAGCAGATTTAAGAAAGACGGGAAAAAAATGCTGCACAACAGCAGTTAGGAAAGAAAGGAATGCAAAACAGCTTTGCAGACATCAAAGTCCATGAAGAAGGAGGGAGAAGAGGTCCTCGAGGTGCTGGAGGAGAAGTCTCCCTGCAGCCTGTAGAGAAGCCCCTGGTGGAGCAGGCTGTCCACATGCAGCCAATGGTGTACCACAGTGGAGCAGATCTCCACACTGCAGCACGTGGAGGAGCACATGGTGGAGCAGATGGATCTGGCCTAAATAAAGCTGTGGACTTTGAAAAGTCCTCCACTGGAGCAGTCTCCAGGCCAGAGCTGCAGCCCATGGAGAGAATCTCACACAGAAGCAGATGATCTGGTGGGAGCTGATGCCCATGGTGGATAAATGTTGGAGCAGTTTGCTGCTGATGGATAGACCCCGTGGTATGGACCCATACTGGAGAAGTTCTTGATGATCTGCTGCCTGTGGGAAACCCACAGAAGATCAGTTCAGGAATTGGCTCTTGTGTGAGAGCATTGTCTAAACACTTATTAAACTCCAGCAGGCTCAATGACATGACTAGTTCCCTGGGGAGCCTATTCTAGTGCTCAACCATCCTTTCAGATAATATTTTTTTCTTAATATCCACCTGAACCTCCCCTCTCAGAGCTCAGGTCCTTTCACTGGTCGCCTGACAGAAGAGATCAGAATCTCCCTCTCCACTTTCCCACACGGGGAATCTGTAGGCTGCCATGAGGTCTTCCATCAGTCTTTTCTTCTCTGGGCTGAACAAACCAAGTGACTTCAGCTGCTCCTGTACTGGGTCTGGCTGGGATGTTAACTTTCCCTACAGAAGCCCATACAGTGCCATGCTCTGCACTTGTAGCTAGAACAGCAGCGTTATCACACCAGTGTTGTGTCTGCTGCTGAGAAGTGCTGGCACAGTATCAGGACTTTCTCTAACCCTCCTGGGGGGTGGGCAAAAAGTGAGAAAGAAACATCACCAGGGCAGCTGACCTAAACTAACTAACCAAAGGGATATTCCATACCGTATGATGTCACGCTCAGAAATAAAAGGTGGAAGAAGGAGGAAGAGAGGAGGGGTGGGCTTTCGTTGCGAAAACATCTGTCCTCCTCGCGAACACCGCCTACGTGCGTGGAGGCCCTGCTTCAAGGACGTGGTCAGGCATTGCTCATTTGTGGGAAGTAGAGAATTGTTTATTTCCTCTGCACTTCCATATAGCCTTTACTTGTTTTGTGTTTTTTTTGTTTGTTTGGTTTGTTTTGTTTTTTTTGCTTTTCCCTTTCCCCCTCCCTTTCCCCTTTCCTTTTTTCCCTTTTTCCCCTCAATTGAATTGTTAATTAATAATATTTCCTTAATATATATATATTTTTTCTCTTTAATTAAATTATCCTTATCTCAACCCGTGAGTTGTTCTTTCCTTTACTTCTTCCCCTCCTCCTCAGAGGAGGGGGAGTGAGAGAGCGGTTGTGGTGTTCAGCTGCCTAGCATGGTAAAACCACCACAGCTCCTTGCATTTCTTCACCTATACACATTTCACCATCTTCATAACATTCCTTTGAATGCTCTCTACTAACTAGTTTTTTGTCTTTCTTATATTATGGTTCCCAAAAATGCACACAGTACTTGAGGTGAGGTCGCATCAGCATGGAGTAGAGTGGGACAATCACTTCATTCAAATGTTAGCAATTCTGTGCTTGATGCACCCCAGCATATGACTGGCACTTTTAGATGCCAATATATATTGTTGACTCATACTCAACTTTCCAGAACACCCGGATCCCTTTCTGTGAGGCTGTTATCCAGCCTCTCATCCCCAGTCCACACATACTTCCAGGGTTGCCTTATTCCAAGTACAGAATACAGCAATTGCTGTTGTTAAACTTCATGTAGTTGGTGTTTGCCTAGCCCTCTAGTTGTCAAGATCTCTCTGCAAGACCTCTCTGTCCTTGAGGATGGCGACAGCTCCTCCCAATTTAGTGTCAACTGCAAACTTAAAGTCCTTCATCCAAGTCATTTATGAAAAAAATAAAGATAACTGGCCCTAAAACGGAGACCTGGGGTACTCCACTAGTGACTGGCCACTAGCCAGTCCAGCCTTCCATTAATTATAACCTTTTGAGATTGACACTTCAGCCAATTGTTCACCCATAACATTATGTATTTTCTAGCTGTATGTTGGACATTTTGTCCACAAGGATACTCAGAAACTGTATCAAAAAATTTGCTGAAATCCAAAAAGATTATATTAGCTGGCTTCCCTGGGTCAGCTAGTTGGGTAACCTTCTCATGAAAGGAAATCAAGTTAATTCAATAGGAATTTACCTTGTGAATGTTGGCTGTGACCAGTGACTGCATTGCCTCTCAGGTGTTTTTCAATAGCTGTCAGAATAATGTTCTCCACAAAGATTCTTTCTCTCTTACCAGGAACTGAAGGAAGACTGACAGAACAGTAATTACCAGGGTCCTCTTTCTCACTGTTCTTGAAAATTGGAACAACGATTAGCAGCTTCCAGTCCACTGGGACCTCTCCATGTATCCAAAACCATTGAGAAATAATAGAGAGAGGTATCAAGATGATATCAGCCAGCCCTTTCAGCACCTTGGGATGAATCGCATTGGGCCACGCGGACTTATATGCTTACAGCTGGAGCAGCAAATCCTGCACAAGTTTGGGGTTGTCTGGGAGTTTATCATTTCTGCAGTCATGGACTTCCAACTCAGGGCATAAGGGTCCCAGAGCCTGTCATCGGTGTTGAAGACTATTGTGGTTTAGCCCTGGCAAGCAACTAAGTATCACACAGCCACTTGCTAATTGTCCTCAAGTGGGATGGGGTACAGAACTGGAAAGGTAAAAGTCCAAGAATTCATGGGTTGAGACAAGACAGCATAGTAGGGAAAGCAAAAGCTGTTCATGCAAGCAAAGCAAAACAAGAAGTCACTACCCTACTCATTGGCAGCCACATGTTCAGCAACTTCAAGGAAAGCAGGGATCATCATGCATAATGTTTTCTCGGGAAGACAAATGCCATCATGCCCAATGTCATGTCATCCATGTCGTTCCCCCCAACCCCCCATCATGATCATGATATCACATGGCATGGAATATCTCTTTGGTAATCCTGGGTCAGCTGGCCTGGCTGTCTTTGCTCAGCAACAGCACTCTTCCAGCTTGTTCTGCAACCCCAGCCTCCTCACTGGCAGGACAGCATAAGAAGTAAAAAAACCCTTGGTTCTATATAAACACTGTTCTGAAACAATTAAAAACATTGGTGTGTTATCACCACAAGTTTCATCAGAAATCCAAAACCCATAATTGTGTGAACCTAAAATCATAGAATCATAGAATGGCTTGGGTTGGAAAGGACTTTAAAGGTCATCTAGTTCCAACCTCCCTGCCATAGTTAAGGAATACCAACCACTAGCTCACGTTGCCTAGGGCCTCACCCAAACTGGCCCTGAACACCTTCAGGGGTGCGGCATGCACAACGTCTCTGGGCAACCTTTTCCAACCTTTTACCACCCTCTGAGTGAAGAATTTCCTCCTAACAAATAATCTAAATCTTCCCTCTTTTAGTTCAAAACCATTCCGCCTCTTCCTGTCATTATCTGATTGAGGAAAGAGTTGTTCCCCATCTTACTTAAAAGCCTTTAAGAACTGAAAGACTGCAGTGAGGTCTCCCTTGAACCTTCTTTTATTCAGGCTGAACAGTCCCAGCTCTCTCAGCCTGTCTTCACAGGAGACATTCTCTAGCCCTCTGATCATCTTTATTGCCCTCCTCTGGACCCATTCTAGTAGGTCCATATCTTCATATTCTGCGGGCCCCAGGCCTGGATGCAAGATTCCAGGTGGGGTCTGACAAGGGTAGAGGGGGACAATCATCTCCCTCGACCTTCTTCTGGTCACGCCTCTGTTGATGCAGACCAAGATGCAGTTGGCCTTCTGGGCAAGCACACACTAGTGACTCTTGTTGAGCTTTTCATCCACCAGAACACCCACGGTCTTCTCCGCAGGGCTGGTCTCAATGTGTTCTCCCAGTCTGTACTAATGTCTGGCATTGTCCTGGCATGCACTTGGACTTGTTGAACCTCGTCAGTTTTATGTGTGTCTACTCCTCAAGCTTGTCCAGTCCCTTTGGATGGAATCCCTTCCTTCTGTTGTATCAACTGCACCACTCAGCTTGGTGTCATCTGCAAACTTTCTGGGGGTGCACTCAGTCCTACTGTTTATATCATTGATAAAGATATTATACTACCTCTTCCATGATCTTTCCAGACACAGAGGTCAGGCTCACCAGTTTGTAGTTCCTCTGGTCCTCCTTTCTACCCTTTATAATAATGGAAGTTATGTTTCCTTTCTTCTAGTCATTAGGGACTTTGTCATACTGACAGAGCTTCAAATATGATGGAGAGAAGCTTGACAACTCCATCAGCCAGTTCCCTCAGGACCTTGGGTTGCATGTCATCAGGCCCCATAGAGTTTTATCTCTTCATTTTCATCAGGTAGTCTCAAACCTGTTCTTTGCTTCCAGTGAACCAGACTTTTCTCCCTCACTCCTTGCCTAGAGTTTCTGGGAAATGAGAGATGTAAGAAGCCCAACTGGCAGTGAAGATTGAGGCAAAGAAGTTGTTGAGTACATCTGCCTTCTCCATGCTTGTCATTACCAGTTTTCACTTCTCATTTATTAGAGGGTGTGCACTCTCCCTGGCTTTCCTTTTCTGGCCAGTGTACTTATAGAATCCCTTCTTGTTATTGTTTGCATCTTTTGCCAAGATTAGTTCTATACTATACAAAGAAAATTGACTCTGTCCTACATAAAACCATGACAAAGACCGATGTGAAGAAGGCATTAAATGTCTCTGGTATGTCCTTGTTTGTGAGGTGACCATCCTCATCAAGTAATGGACCAATGTTATCTCTGGTCCACCTTCTATCTCTTTCGTCATTTAATACCAAATATTTTAAACTCCGCAGCTTCATGGTCACTGTGTCCAAGATGGACAACAATCACCACTTCACTCAAAAATCACCAGTTTGCTTCTTTACTGGGATGGCTACACTCAAATAGCAAAGCTATCTTTAATTTAATCTGATATAACTGCAGCATTTTTCACTGATGAAATTCATAACCACACTGTAAATTTATAAGTGTTCTCTTTCTACATAATAGTATAGATAACATAGCGATAATTTTAGATATTCTGCTCTATGATGGTAGACTGAGATCTCATAGAGGACTATGTTGTAGCTGTTCTTTACTCTCCTTTACTCAGGAAATATAGCTTCAAACTTTGAATCCATTCCTTGCTATTTATTAGTCAGCTTTCTTTCTTGGTTGCGCAACGTCAATTTACCAGCTTGTCACAGAGAGTCATTGGTTTAACAAGATTAGAGAACAAGATACTCCTTATTCTTTACTCATTGTTCTGGCCTGTAAATTGCAAGTCACTTTATTTCCTCTTCAGGTAAAATCATGGCTGTGGACTGTGTAATGTGATATAAATGATATAGTGGGCAAAGCCAGGAGTGGATGTCAATAAGCTAGCAGGTGACTTTGACTTAGAATTCTCTTCCGGAAGATATTTGACTCATCTAGATGCTTTAGTTCTAAATTCAATATTCTAAATTCAGTATTGTGCTGTATGAAAAGCACTGGTAGGGAAATACTTGCACACAGGCAATTTATTTCACCAGCCATTTGTAAAACACCGATAAAAGGTTTCCACCAAACATTCAGAAGTATGTGAGAGTTTGTGAATGTATCTCCAATCCAGCTAAGAAGGAATGGGTCTGTTGTAATTATGTGATTCAGACAGCCATATTCCATAATAAAAATATTATTCTCCATTTTGGTGCAAGAACAAAATGACTGTGATATTGCCTCTCTTTCTGAAATTCTGAAATGCACAGTTCTCTTATTCACACTGCACACTCAGAGCTCTTCAGGAAAAGTCAGTTGATTCAGTTTTCTGCCATTCCAGTTCTTTGATCTTCCTGACAAACAAATACTACTTCAATGCTCGTAACAGAGGTAGAGTGAGGGGTAGAGAGAAAATATATTCTTTTCAATTTTCTTTCTGTTCCTGAAGATACACCAATAGCATATGAATGGGTACCACTGCTATAAATGACTACTGAATGTAAATTTATTCATAAGTAATATGTATAAATGTATATATATACATATATAAGAAAGACTGATATTTCATGAAATCACTACATTTTTTCTAACGTTATGATAAATACGTTACTTGAATACCCTTAAAAAGATGCTGACTGTACTAACTTGTCATCCTAGAAAACCAGAAGATAAACCAGGACAACAAGAAAGAGAATTACAATAGTCACACTCAGGTGGATAGATGACAATAATGTAACCCTGCAAATATTCTTCTTTTGTGAAATGACACAAAAAGCAATTTGGCTCAGTATCAGCATGGTGTATTCCTGTTAATGCAGAAGAGGATCTAAAGGAGGCAGAAACTTTCTCTCTTGTTAGTGTTTTACACATAAATTAACAATTTAAGATACACTGATGACATATATTTTAATATTTCACACTATACTGCACTGAAACTGAATATTGAGTATGCCTCCTGTCAGTGTTGCAAGCGTTACTTAAATATTAATCATCTTTTCAACAAGAATGATTAAGAATTTAGTAATAAGAATCCTAGTAAGCTAACAGTTCTCTTCTAAAGTACTTCAGGAAAAAGTCTAAAAGATAAAAATGTTTCTACATCAATGTAGCATGAAGAACAAGCAAGACAAGCCAGAAGCCTTGTCTGAGTTGGATGGTCATAAGCACTGCAGAAATGATAGGTGAGGCAGGTGGGTAGTGCTATATGTAATGGTGGGGATGGATTGTATGGATCTTGCAGTTGGTGACGACAGAGTTGAGAGCCTCTGGGTAAGGATGAAGGAACAAACAAATAACACAGATGTCATTGTGGGAGTTTACTATTGGTCACCCAGCCAGGATAATGACACTGATAAATTATTCTTTAAGGAACTAAGAGATACTTCCACATCAGCTGCCCTTGTCCTTATGGGTGACTTCAACCTGCCAAATATTAACTTGGAATAACACACTACTGATACTTACAGGTCCAGAAGATTCTTAAAACACCTTAATTAAAACTTTTTGGTACAGGTACTAAGGGGGCTAACTAGAAAAGATGCCCTCCTAAATTTGTTACTTGTAAACAGAAAGGGTCTCATGGGTGAAGTGGCAATTAGTCACCATATTAGTAATAGTGGAGTGTTTATTTCCCATAACACATACATTTATATATGTGATTTATATATGCGAGTCTCTGTGGCCCACACAGGGCCATGAGTAGATTAGAATAGGATTTCATTTATTAGAATAGGATTAAAAAAAAAAAAAAAAAAAAAAAAATAAAATTACAGCTAGAAATCATGGAAAAACCTGTACCAGTAAAAGTATGTATTTGAGACAGACAGGTTCACTTTGAAAGTAGGTTACTATTCTTTATATCACCTAAGTGGCTTCATTAAGAAGAACAGTGAAATTTCAAAGCTAAGGTTCAAAGATATATGAACTACAGAGGCCAGCCTAGAGCCTGGTGAGGGCTAAAGTCTTCTGGATAGTAGAATTCCTGAAAAGACTATTCACACAACTTCTTTAGCCAGCAGACAACAGAGAGAAAACATAGCAAACCTTATGTTATACCCCAAGATATGTGCCTCCAAATTTTTGGCCTTGATATAAAGAAAATGTATGATGATTGCCTTGAAACATTCATCCAATAATTTTGGCTAACAGTAATAAGCAAAATACATATGAAATTTGGCCCTATAGCTTTCTCATGAGACATTATACTCTGAGTTAATAACAGAGGCAGGAAAAAAAAAAAAAAAAAAAAAAAGTCTTAAAAATAAAGTCTGGGAAAAAAAATAAATACAGCTAAAACTAAAATGTTTGTAAATGTTTGTCTGTTTTTATCCCATGAATATGAACATAAGAAAATGTAGAAAAAAAGAAAAGGAACTCTTGGAGATTTTTTGTGTTAATGTCAGTTAAAACAGGTATTTTCTGGTAATGCGTTCGGACTAAATATCTTGAAAGCTTACATTTTAAAAATTCTGGGGAAAAAAATGAATGATTTATTTTAACAAACCCTTCTGCCCTTCTGGAAGATTTTGTTCCCCTTGATAAATAAATATAGCAGAATTTCACATCTAGTGTTTTCATGAAATCTATGTTTTATGCAGTGGTTAATTATATATTTAAAATATGTGTGTTCACAGAACAGCAAAGTTTGAACTTTGTGTGCTGTTTGTATGCAAATATGAGCAAAATAAGATGAAAATGAGGCATATTTTCTCTCCCTCTCTCTCTCTCTTTTTTTTTTTTTTTTTTAAGAAATAAAAATGGTTTTCTGTCCTTAGTTAAACATAAGAGTTATAAATGAGATAAGTACATTGACTGAGAGTAAATAGTAATGCAGGCATTTTTATAGGTATTAAGTACTTTTAAGGAAAGTAGAGAAAAAGAAAAAAAAAAAAAAAAAGATTGAACACCAAAAAATTCCAAATAATTAGCCTAATTAGAATTGCACAGTCTTCTGATGCTAAATTCACTGGATGAGAATTTCACTTTTACAGTATTTAAAAAATAAAAAAAATAAAAACAAACAAAAATCAAACAAAAAAAGAACAAAGAATTATCAAATGGAACAAGTGAACTAAATTGAACAACTAATTATCCATAATCTCAGTATTAAACATTTTTCTAAATTTATCTTCTTTTTAAGTTACTAAATTATACATGTACTTACAGATTAAGTAGCTTTAATTGGCAGATAAGAAAGATAATCCCGGATTGCTTTACCTTAGTTTGTTTGTTTGTTTACATATATATATATATAATTTATATAATAAGATACTGAAGGTCAAGCAATACTTGTATTTGAGTAAATCTAGAGTACTTGGCAGGGCTTCCTTGTCTCACAAAGTCAACTAATTCAAAAACTGTTAAATATTGCATAAGTATTTCTGTGTTTGAGATGAATAACATATTGAAAATAAACAAAAGTATGATTGTTAATTTCAAAGCTTCTCATTCTGGTATGTTTCCATTTCATTTCTGTAGCTAAGAGGATGTCTTAAAAGGAGAAGAGAAACATACTTGATTAATTTGTTTACAGTTAAGCAGTGAAGCATAAACCAGGAGTTACACTTCCACTAAGCACACTGCAGAGGACACAGAGCAATCGGAATGAAATATTAATTGCTTGGTAATGGTTCAGATTAATAAAAATATGATTGACACAGGTATTATATATATGCATATTTATTTATTTAAATATATAGATACATTTGAGGAAAAGCAACAAAATATTATTTGCCTTCTCGTCACATTTGTACTGGTTTAAATTTTTTGTTTTGTTTTGTTTTTTTGTGTACCTCTAATACTTTTTACAGAAAAATAACTCCTCACTTGCCTGTAATTCTCAAAGTCTTGCTCAAAAGTCACAGGAACACACATCAAGCTATACCTTGCAAAAATTAAGTCTTTCAAAGGAAATGTGAACATAAAAGAATTCTCTCCATTAGCCAGGAAAACCACCACAGAATCTGTTAATTTAATGAGAATGTAGTGTTTCATAAGTAAAACAAGAATCAAAAGAAGATAAAATAATAGAACTAAAAGGGAAAACTGTCTGGAGTATAATTTTGTGCTAGACTCAAAGGCAGTTCTGGACTTGCCAGAATCACTGCCCAGTGTTCTTATGCAGAAATTTGCATCTGGCTTTGTCAGATGCCACAGCTGGAAGAAAATCTTCCACTTGTTGACTTTTAGGTCCAAGTGCCATCTGAAAGAGTACTGAAAATGGTGGAATAAACTGAAAAATATTCCTATGCTATTGTTTATAACACAAAGGTTTATTTCACGGCGTATTTTTATTAGTATTTGAGTATGCTATCTGGACAACCAAAGAGATTTTTTTTTAAAGCAGGACATATATTACACAAAGAAAGAAAGAAAAAATAAAAAATAAAAAAAACTTTATGACTTGTATAAAAAGCAGATATTATCTATATAATATAATTATTGGAAACAGACTGTTCTTGAACTCAATTTAACCAGAAATTACACAAGGTTTACTTTTAAACTTTTCCAAATAATTAACTATAACATAAAATATTTTTTGGATCAGATATCTATATAAGCTTAAAATGATAAGCTGACCTAAAATTTATAGAGTACACAAATGATTCTATAATGGATCACAAACTATATATCTTCTAATGTAAAGGACAAGAATAGGAAAAATGTTGTACAATGTCAAAGATTTCATATAATTTCTAGATTTCAGCTTTCATATTAATTAACTACACATATATTTGTTATATGTACATATTTTAAAAAATGTACTTTATTATATGTACATTTTTGGATGATGCTTTTTTTTGCTCTTTTTTGGTGTTTGTTTGTCTGTAGAATAATGGCACTTAAGGTCTACCTTGAATAAAGCTATCTATGGTTCCATGGATTTCCCAATAGTCAATAATAAAATATCAGACTAAATGAAACTGAAGAAAGGATCCAAATTAATCACAAATCAGGCCAGTTAGCTGAATATATATACCAGTTAGCTGAAGCTGCTTTGGTTGACTTAAAGTTGACTAGAAATGGCACAGTATTTGAAACCTGAAAGTAAATGAAGACTGCTCCTGTTTGAGCTCCTTCTCTGTCGCCAGGGTAACAATGAAAGATTGTGCTAAATACTGGATCCAAGGCAGGGGATCTGGATATCTGAATACACACTGAAAAAATAATACCAATGTGCTTTTATAAAACCTATGTGCTTACTGTTTTACATATTAAAATTATATATGAATCTTTACATGAAAATTGTAGGTTTTCCAGCCTGTCCCATGAAAAGTTTACATCAGCTTATTTTGTATTTTCAAGATAACCAGTCTTCTTACTGCTCTTCAACATTATGTCTTAAGGAATATCTGTGGAACAATCTTAGTAAAAGATCATTAAGTCTTGATAAATAAAATCAAATAATGTAGCATTCCTTCTATAACAGAGTAATGCAACATGATAATTTCATATGAACTGTTCATTTTAACATTAGAAGTGAACTAAAATCTGAGGATACTTAAGCCCTAAGGAGAGTTGAAGACTTAGTTAATCACCAGGAGACCTGTTTGAACATGAAAATCTTATTTTGGTGCCACAAGCTGACTTAGTGTTTTAAACTTTATATATATATATATATATATATATATATA
>CM021766.1:98643637-98666077 GCA_011076525.1 Nettapus auritus | reverse complement strand
TATAATATATATCTTCATACATATATAAATGTACAGGAAAATAGACTTTGAGGGTGAATAACATCACTACAAAGCATTCTGGATCAACTCAGCAGAAATATATTAATATTGTTTTCCTTGCAGCACTTACTCCCACCCCTCTACCCCCCAAAAATTTAAAACTGTTTTTGTAAAATTCATTTTTCACATAAAATTTTGGTAAAAATAAAGTTGAAATTAGTAAAATTTCTTGACATTAAAGAAAAACACACTGATGAGAAAGATATGATCAAATTGTAACATACAATTTCTTGCAGCAGTGTTCGAATGAGACATAGGTATACACCAATATAGACATTGATTAAATATGTATCTAAAAATGAAGATTTTTTTGAAGAATTTTTTAAGGAAAAGGTGGTTTTAAATTCACAGATGTTCTGGTGGTTTTTTTTTTTTGTTTTCTCCTTGTTGTTGTTGCTGTTGTTCTATTTGGAAAACATATATTCTTTATGAAAGTCTTTACCAGAACTTAAATTCTCTTAGAGGTTTGCTATGTCTGTAAAAGTGTGAGGCAAGACCATTGTATGAAATATCTTCCAGGTGACCCAATTTGCCCCCAGGCAACCTATCCTGCTGTTGTCGCTGGAAAGACTTGTTGTTTTAGGATGTTTTACCTGCAACATGGGGTGAGCAACCAGAACAAGATCCAACACCCAAGCAGGAATTTTTAGCAAATCTCTTCTGTGACATTTCATCAGGACTCTATGCTTATTTCTTCAATATGTGGAATAATAATAAGTAATAGTAATAATATTTCAACCACTTATTTATGTAGCACAAAGGTACATATCCCATATCAGGTCATTTTTTGGCTTCATTATTATCTTAGCTTGCACAAAATTGTTCATTTTCTGAATAAATGTATTGTAGACAAATATCCATTAGGTACATTAATAACATTTCTAAATTTTATTTTATTTTATTTTATTTTATTTTTAATGTTCAACATTATAAAAGCTCACAATTTACAATGCAAGCTGCAAGCTGGGAACTTTCACTCTATTAAAATAGTAAACACGGAAACATAAAACAGAAACATAAAACATAAAACAGAAACAAAAACCCACTCTTTTTCAAAAACAACAAAAGAAACAAAAAAAGGAAAAAATGATTTTTTTACAAGTTGCTTTTTATTAGGATATTACTTAGAGGCAAAAAGACTTTAAGTAAAACTGTATGAAACATAGAAAACAGATTTCATACAGCTTTACTTCCTATTTAAGAAGGTAAAATTGCTGTGGATCAGAATAGACAACCATTTACCCAGCATATCATCTTCGAAAGTGGACAAAAGCAAATGTCTTGAAGAAAAAAAGCAACATATGGTAGATATATAAGCAGAAGTATTTTTAGTCCCCTTAAAAAATAAGTTTATGTTGGTTTAAATAATTCACTGGAAAGAATCTCAGTTTGAAAAGAAGTCAGAAAGAAGAAAAAGTACTACAAATGTCTCTTCATGCCAGGCTATTTCTGAAGGATCTGTGAGCTACCAAGATCAATGTCATAGTAAGCAAAAGGGAAGATGAAGTTATTCAAGCAGCCTGCTGGTTACCTCTAACCATTAACATACAGGGACGAGGCAGTAGAAAAAAAGGACAGTTGCAAATAAGACTTGTACAGCAGCCAGCAAAAAGGGGTATCAAAATCCATCTGGCTCAGTCATGGTTCTCCTGCATTAGCAGAATTCAGTGAAAACAAACACAAACAAACAAACAAACAAATGAATAACAGAAAAAAAAACAGGCCAGTTACACATAGACAATGTTCATTCACACTTTAATAAGTAATGTCATTATCAGTACTGGCACCACAAAACCAGGGTAGGAATATAGGCCTTGAGTTGACATTTGGCAATTTGAATAGCATTTAGATTTATATACAATTTTTTAATACATACGACTGTGATATACCAGAAGGCTAAATACTGTTTCACTTTTTCAGTCATTATGTCCCCAGTTAACAATGTTGTTGTATCTGTATTGTTTTACTGACATCCAAGGTGGCCTTACTAGGGGCTAATTCCCAGTCAATTTGTTTCTAGGGGTGGAGGCCATTGCCCTCATTTGAAATAAGGGTCCAACAACCCTTGGATATCCATTATAGTAGATACTAGGTGAAGGGAAAAGTTGTGGGTTTTTGTTTGTTTATTTGTTTGCTTGTTTCTTTTTGTTTTTGACTTTTTTTCCCTCTCTCTCTTTCTCTCTTTTTTTTTTTTTTTTATTATTATTTTTTTTCTGTACTTTCTCACCTGAATAGCAGAGGATGTCACTTCCAACAGTGTTAACAGCTGGTACTAGGTGCGCATAGCTTTGTAACATTATAATTACTGACTCACAGCTGAGAAATGGTAATGAATTTGGAGTCCAGGAAACAATGTTCTCACAGTGTCTGTGTTTTGAGGATAATTCTCATTTCAAATGTATCCATAACAAGAAAACTACATCTTTATACTGCATAAAAAGCCAAATTAGATCTAAAAGGTCAATTTATACCCAAGAGATAACAATTAAAATGTAGTCCTGAACAACTCCATGAATTAAGTTGTCAATAACCACATGAGTTAACCCATTTAATGCAGAAACAGAGGCTTGTAAGTAAAGATAGTTCCAGATAAGTCCTCCACACCTTCTTCATCAGTACTGAAGTACTGGAGGGAGACTTTTTGTTTTCACTGTTGGCCATCCTAGCATTCTGAGATACCGATCTGAGTTTCCTTTATTACTTTAGAAAGGAAGTGCTGCTAACACCAAGAGCTCAGTTCTGAATTTGGAAGGAAAAATCCTTGTGTGGACAACCCTAGTCCTATTCAACTTATTTCTAGTGGATACGAAACTTGTTACAGTTAAGATAAAATTCTACTTGGTTTCAACTAAGAAGATGATCTTCCTTCATTTTATTCCAGTTGTTTAAGAATGCAGAGTAAAAGGTAGGTACATTTTCAACAAAGATATGCATTAAATAAAAAGTTAAGTTTGCAACCAATATAAATACCAGCAATGCTCTTTGGATTTGACCAATGATTATGTCCCATTGTCAAAACCGTATTTTTAAAACAGAACACTTAGATGTATACACAACATCAGAAAATATATTTCTTTAGTCATTTGACATTAAGACAGAATTAGCAGTAAAGCTCATATACTTTATAAAGTTAATATCCCCATAGAATTTTTAAAACAGATGTTTTATATGTGATTCAATTGTAAGATAGGATGATTGAAAGATAAGTGTAAAATTAGTGTGCCTTCTGACAAAACTGATGGAAATTTAAAATTCAGTTTATTACACACCTCTTCCTCTGCATTGCAGAGCTTTTAAAAACTAAGCAGTGAAGCAGTGACACAGGTGTTTCTAACAGAGACCTGCAAACAGCAAAACAGGAATTCAAATTAGTCTTTAAGGCACCAGATTAAATATCACAAAAAGTACTTTTATCTGTACACTCTGTAGCACCTTGTTTAACTTCATATGCTTCTAAACAAAACAAATATATTAGGTGCTAAATAAAACACAACCATATCATTTAAGTATCCTGAATTTTAGTTCTTTTTCTTGTTATATAATTCACAGATACTAAGAAAGCTCTTTGCTGAGAAATTTTTATAGCATATTTCCTTTTTGTAGCAATGTTGGGCAATTTTATTTCTTAGATCTTTATGACAGGCTAATAAACTGCCACAGTGCAGTGTCTACAGACTACAATATTCTGAAAAGGGATTTATCACTATTTTATTAATTTGCATCTGTTCAACAGTGCCATAGCTACTATGCTCTCTTAAGAATATATTGATAGTGTGTTAAATTAAAGCATTTTCAGAGTTCTATGTAACTTGACCAAATTCAAAATAGTCAATGGAATTTGTCCATGTTTCCTAATATTACACTCTAACAAAACTTCAGCTTGAGCTCAGGATGACTGACAAACTCCTCAGCTATCTTCTGCTAAGAGAATATCAAGTATATAATCAGAGATTACTTCCACCTATTTTCTCCTGTCCCCTGAAAACATAATGATCAAAGGAATACGGAAATCTTTAGAGTTCTTTTAGTCCAAGCACTAGATCAAACAGAGTCACCAATAACAGGTTATATCAGCCACAGTTTTGTTTAATCAAGCCTTGGTAACAAAATCAAACAATGACAGATTGTTTGAGGTTGGAATGGGCCTCTGGAGGTTGCAAGGGACCATCTGGTTCAACCCCCCTACTCAACCAGTGTCACCTACAGCAGGTTGCCCAGGACCATGTCCAGATGATTTTTGAAGATCTTGGAGTGAGACTTTATAAACTTTCTGGGCAACCTGTGTCAGTGCTCAATTGCCTACACAGTAAAAAATTGTTTCTTGATATTTAGATGGAACTTCTTGTGTTCTAGTTTGTGCCCCTTACTTCATGTCTTGGCCATGGGCACCCCTGAGAGAGAGAGATGAGGAGAAAAAAAAAAAAAAAAAAAGAAAAGAAAACGAACAAACAAAAAACTCTGGCTGCATCCTCTTTGCTCCCTCCCTTCACATATTTATATACATTGATAATGTTCCCCCCAAGCCTCCTCTTTTACAGGCTAAACACCACAGATCTCTCAGCCTTTCCTCATAGGAGAGGTGCTCCAGACCCTTCATCATCTTTGTGGCCCTTTGCCGGGCTCTTTCCAGTAGCTCCATGTCTATCCTGTACTGGGGAGCCCAGAAGTGGCCATAGTACTCCAGGTGTAGCCTCACTAGTGCTGATTAGAGGGGAAGGATCAACTCCCTTCACCTTCTGGCAATACTTGCCTAATGAAGCCCAGGATACAATTACCCTCCTTTATAGAAAAGGCATATTGCTGGCTCATATTCAGTGTGATGTCCATCAGGATGACCAAGTACTTTACTGAGGATCTGCTTTCCAATAGTTTTGTCCCCACCACTTTCAGGGGCCTGGTGTTTTTTCTCCCCAGGTACAGGACTTTGCATTTCACCTTGTTGACCTTCAGGAGGTACCTGACAGTCCATTTCTCCATCCTGCTCAGGTCCCTCTGAATGGCAGCCCAACAACCTGGTCCATTATCCACATTTCCCAGTTTTGTGTCCTCTGCAAACTTGCTGAACATATACTCTGCTCCATTATCCAAATCATTATGAAGATCTTAAATAGGACTGCACCTAGTATTAACCCCTGGGTGCACCACTGATTATTGACCTCCAACTAGAATTTGCACCACTGAACATCACCCTCTGGGTTCAGCCATTCAGACATATTTATATTTATTTATTTATTTATTTATTTACCTCACTGTCTTCCCATCCATCCCATTCATCAACAACTTGTCTGTGAGGATCTTATGGGAGACAGTGTTAAAGGTCTTACTGAATTCCAGGTACTGGACACTGCTCTCCCTTCATATATAAGGTTAGTTAATTTATCATAGAAGCTTACGAAGTTGATCAAGCATGGCTTCCCCTTGGTGAATCCGTATTGACTAGTCCTGATGATTTTCTTATCTTTCATGTACCTGGAAATGCTTTCCAAACTTAGTTGTTCCATCACATTCCTAGGGATCAAGGTAAAGCTGACTGGCTTTTAGTTCCCTAGGTCCTCCATCTTGTATATAGGAATCTCATTTGCTTTCACCCATACTTCATGCACTTCTTCCAGATGCCATGATTGATCAAAGATTGTGGAGAGTGGCTTCACAATGATATCTGCCAGCTCCCTCAGCAGTCATGGGTACATCAAATCAGGGTTCATATGTTCGGTTTAAGTATTCCTTGACTTGATCATGTTGGAACATCTCTTCCTTTGTCCAGGCTTTTCCCCGGTCTCTGGGGCCTGAGATTTCTGAGGGCTGCTCTTGCTAATGAAGACTTCAGGAACTCATACGCTCTATGTCACCAGGGCTCTCACCTCACTCAGCAAGAGCTTTATTTTTCCTAGCTTTCCTTTGGTAACCTCCAAGCATGGCTAGTTTGGAATCCACCATGGCACTCGCAGCTCTTCAGAAGGGGTTCCTAGCCTATATGGATCCAGAGGGCTGCTTGTTCCACCTAAAATGCAAAATGTTGCATTTCTTATTGACCTCATGAAGTTTCTATCAACCAGTTTCTCAGATTTCTCAAGGTCCATTTGGATGAAATCTCTATTATTCGCTATGCCAAGAGTTTATCTCCACAAATTAAACATAATAATAAACACAAGCAAAAATTCAATGATGTAATATTTTAACTATACACTACTCATTCAATGAGAATTATCACAGAAACCAAAACCTTTCTAGATTTCTAAAAAAAAATCCATGTTTCAGTTATCAGGAAATCAAGTTTATTAATAAACTTCTAATTTACATCAGCTGAAAAGGTGCTCTCTAATTTTTTAATGTTATTTGTACTCTGTAAAAATAAAGTTATTAACTTAGTTTTCATTTTTCTATATAAAAAATATATATATTTTTTATTTTCTTCAGCGAGATTTTAACATTTGTAGGAACTAACACCAATATTAGTATTATATCTGACACTCATTTCTGAGATTATTTTTTAAAATGTGAATACCTAAATGTGTTATTCATCTATAAATATTAATACCTTATTATTATTTTAATAACGTGCATTACATATAAGTAATATTTTATCTGTGGGCAATCAATTCTTCAAAAAATTATCATTCATGTGTGAAACAATTCACATATATTTTAGTTTCAGAAGATACTAAGATATTTTTCAAAGTTTTGCAGCTAAACATTTTCTCAAATAAAATATTCTAATTTCCCAACTAATTTAATTTATTTCAGCTAATCACAAGAACTTAAGCTATAAGAAAACAATATATATATATTTTTTTTGTCCTGAACTGTTGTCTCACTAACTACATACACACTTTCACTATAAAAATAAAAGTATAGTTTATATAAAAGTAGAAAGGATGACTGTCACTCATGTGATATTAATTCATGAATAAAATCAATCCACCTGAACTTATTTTTCTTATGAAATCTCACCAAATATGTAATTCATTTTTTTCAGCTGTATTCTTGCATGATTCATGTATTACACTTATATTATCTCATATGTTCCACAAATATTCTTTGAAATAAAGTGGCTGAAACAGGAAAAAAATAATCTTTATTGTAAAAGTTCTTTCACAGTCAGTAATACAATAAAGCTCAACTAGCTTTAAAAAAAAAAAAAAAAAAAAAAAAAAAAAAATACAGATCAGTTTGTCAGTACTGTTAAGAAAACACTAAATTTTCATATTATAAGTTTATATATTTTAACTAATACTTCCATTTACAGTGTTAAATTGTTTTATATAAAGAGGCTGCCCTTTCAGGTAATTAATTTGTTGCAAACTATTTGGTCTGCAGAGGTCTGTTTACCACTTAACTGGTGAAGCTATGGTATTGGTCACCAGTCTGTAATCTTCTTATGTGTAAGGGACCTGATGTTCCTTTGTGAAGCATACTGTGAAAGTCCACTTCATCAGTACATCTGCAGTCATGCAAAACAGATTGCAGAACTGGGGACCTTCCCATCAGTTTTTGTTTCTAAAATGGTGTTCAGTTGCTTACCAAGAGTGGCATGACTATCCCAGTTACCTATAGTATACAAATATTTGGAGAAGCAAAATGCCTCTTACTACTGGACTAGACATGTTTCCTATCAGAAGCTTTTCTGGAGAAGACACTACATGGTAGACATGTAGAGATCTAAATTTTGATCATGTAACTTATTTTTGAGAGTATGTTGGGAGAACCTGACACTGTAAATCAAATAATGTTAGCCCTTTAAAGAATGCTTAAACGACAAAATCACCTCTCCATGCTGTTAATTAACCATGTAGAAAAAGGCAGATATGTAGAGAAGAAACAAGCAGGCCATCACAAAGTAAGAGAGCACTCAGGTTGTTATGCTCAAGGTCATGTTGAATCAGATCAAACTAGTCCATTTGCAGCTTTACCACCTGACAGACACAGATACAACTCAATGCTGTGCTAGCCTGGCCAAAAAAAACAAATATGTCCACTGAAAAGAAAAACAAACAAGTTAACAAACAAATAAATATAGGTATATATATATTTGTTTGGGAATGGAATACTACCCACAACGGTTATTCTAATATTTGAAAAATTTAGTGATGTAATACTGGATATAATTAATACTTAGAAGGGCCTTTTGTTTTCATATATAACTTTTTCAGGACTTCAGATATTTCACTATATATCTGAATATATATTCAGATATTTCACTATATACACACATATATATAATATATATATTATTATTTTTTGAAGAGGAAATATATATGTTTCCATTTTTAATTTTAATTTAATTTAATTTTATTTATTTTATTCTATTTTATTTTATTGTGCTAAAATGTGCTCCTAAACCAAGAGGCCAGGAAGCAGTATATTTAACCTCAATCTATGATACAAGCAAGACTCAAAGACAAGCAGTGTTTAACCAAGATAAAGATTTGTCTTTTAATATATATGCTTACTGCCAAAATATTTTGTGGTATTTTTTAAATGCTTTCAGTTTTACAGAAAATGAAAGAATACCCAGACTATTTTTTTTTTTTAACTCATTTCATTATTTACTGAGAAACATATCAAACAGATAAACATATAAAGTTGAAAGCACTAGTGCAGATGAAAGTATATTCTATTGACAAATAATGAAATTCTTTTCAAAACTAGCATGAATTTTGATGTGTTCCCCCTCATTCCTTCAGACTATATTTTTCACATATTTGTCAGTTATTTTTTACACTTAACATTCTGGGGAACTCTCTGGACTTAAACTTTTATATTAGTAATCATATTAATGTTTTAAACTTTCACAAGCTTTAAGTGCAAAACAACATATGGCTGTGCAACAGAGTACCTCTGGAGATTTTATACTCCTCCAACAGCACATAAAATCTTGTGTTGTGCTCATTCTTATTCATTGCTTGCCTGCCCATATTTTAACCCTGCAAGTATCAAGGTATCAGTCTAATTCATTATGTTTTAACCATCTGCACCTTATGGACTGTATTCATGGAAAACTAAAATCTCCCTTCACAAGGGCAGTTCCTGGGTGTTATCACAGTAACAGATCTATCTCTGCAATGAATAGCAAGATAAGTAACTGCTTCTTTCACCAAGGCAGTCACAATTTTGCAAGGCCAATAAGCTGCAAATGTTGTATACCACTGAGTATTCAGTCAGGATTATGGATCTTCATACCTAGGATGAAAAAAATACAATTACAGTCAGAGATATTTTAGAGTCTAATAACCCATTCTTGCAATTTATTAAACAAGGGAGGACCCTTGCTTATATTAGGTGATTAAAGAATGACACTACTGAATGCAGAATCCCATTTAAAAATTATATTGAGAACATTAAGGATGCATAGTTAAGCATTCATGTCATTAAAAGCTAGAGTTTTATCAATTTTTAATAATAAATGGAAACTTTATAGATGTATACGGCATACAAAAGTCATTAAAAGAACATTAAGGTTGAAAGATCAAACATTCAAAAGTTAGGGAATGACAGACTTAATTATCCCTCTTGTGTATAGGTGTTATGATAGCTTTTCTCAACTATACATAGGAGTTTTGTATCACAGCCACTAAGAACCACAAAAATCTATTTTTTTTTTTTTCTTGGTTTCAGCTTAAAGACTGAACTGCTAAATGCTCTTATTTTTCTATTGTTTTCTTATTCACACTTTCTTCTTCACAATCGGTGTGGTCCTGCAGAATAAATGGCTACCATCAAGTACAAATAAAGACAAGTTTTTCTAGAACAGAGATGCTAGTAGTAGTTTGCAAAGGGATAAACTCAGATAATATTGAACGATAATATGGAATAAGGTATACCTGTATTCCTTTGTCACCTTGTGACCTCATGAGAACTATGTCCCCAGACTTCTTAGTGCTCTGGAAAACTTTAAGAATGGCTAATGTTTTGATAATTGTGAAGAAGTATAATACATATTTCTAAAAAAAACATGCTGGAAGACCACATTCGTTCTTGGGAAAGGGTGTTAGCTCTTATTTATAAAGAAAAAATGCATTTCTCATTAGCCCTGTTAATGAAGGGTGATTTTTGATCTTTGAAAAGTTTGGAGCTGTTCTTAGCTTGTTCTGAATTTTCAATATGCATCACAAGAGATGATTTCAAATATAGGTGAGAGTAAGCATATAAGGAGGAAGACAAAGATGATCATCCTTTGCCACAGGAAAAAATGTTGCTTAGAATCATAATAGCAATAAAGTATTTAGACCACTCCTGTATACAAATTATTTCTCTTTTCTATTTAGGCACAAAATAAGAACAAAACACAAAGAATGTGCACAAATATCACATACTGGTTTATCCTGCAGCATGTCTTGGAAAACACAATTGTTGCTGAGAAAAAAATGAGATATGATTTCTATAGCACTGTTCTCATGCTTGAGTTCATAACCAAAATCTTGGGTTCTTGACTAAATATATTTGTCCTGTATACTGGTCATCACAAAACTACAAAAATTTCTTGTGCATGGACATTTTAAGGAACTAGCAATATTCTGCTAATTAAAACAATTTCAGGATACGCATTTGCTTTGTGTTTATGATGAGCATATAGGAGTCTGCCTTGCCAGTTGCCACCACTATAAACTACTAAAAACATAAAGATTCCAGTATGGTTCAAACACTGTGGAACAGACATCAAAAGATGTAACTCCAAATTAATATATATATATCTTTTTTAAAAAAATATATATTTTAAAAATATATATTTTAAAAAAGATATATATATATATATATATCACAAATTAATCAGTTTTCCAGGAAAATTAAAATCAAGTGTAAATTCCTTATTATATTCACAGTATTATACAGAGGAACAAATACTAGCTGCAAAACATGGCCTAAATAGGAATGGAATTAAAATACCAGAATGTTTAATGGACATTTTTATTGCTTTACTTCTTTTGTTGGTATACTTCATTATAAAATTACCCATATATGTGTTTCACCTTCTACATCACAAACTTTGTCAATGATCAAAAGGCTCGATAAAAGTAAATAAATGAAAAAAAAGTTTGTACCTCTTTTCATAAATAACTGTTACCAGATTTCTAAACAGTCACAATTCATCTCATTCAGAGTCATTTCAGCCTTTAGCAGATGTATGCTATGAACAAATTTATTGGCCTTATGAATAAAGATTAGCCCTCTCCTGTTCAATTGTGTTGGAGAGAATATTATTCTACAATAAATGGGCATAAAATTCAACAGTGGGGATATTTAAAATAAAACTGACCAACTAAATTTTCAAAGCACCACATGGGAAGGATTCATGCAAATGCTGCTAATAAAAAGCTTTACAAATGTTCACCTTTATCTCTGTTTTTAAACCATAGATCATTTCTAATTTCTCTGAGTAAAGAAATGTAACAGACTGAAAGAAAATGAAGCAAAACCTACTAATTAAACCTTTTAAAGTCAAAAACACTTAACTGTCTGCTTGGGCTATGAATCTGCAATTTCACTAGGTAAGAGCTAAGTATTAGAACTGAGAGGGAAGAAATCACAAGCCAGAAGATTTGCACTAATTTGACTGAATTTCTTAAGTAGTTAAAATAATAAGTTTATAGGTAAGTGAGTAAAGGAAGAATAATGTGAGTAAAGGAAGAATAATGAAACATACATTTTAGATATAGTTAGACATCATCTAACTTCAGCAAGGGTAGCTGTTGCTAACAATTTATGTCCCAATGCTCCTTGTCATTTAAGCTTTATGTCTGTTATACCTGGATGAAAAGCAGATAGTGAAGTAAAATCTATGTAAAACTCAGTGACATTAGATGAAAACAGAAGCAAAACTATACATATCTAAAGTGACATATATCTACAAAAAAAAAAAAATATATATATATATATATTTTTTTTTTTTCTTTTTTACCTTTTTTTCCATACCCATTGGCTTCTCTGATTAATAACAGAAGGAAAAATCTTCCATAAATAACAGTCTGGAATATCAAAGAAAGTTTTGCTGCATGCTGAATTGGCCAGGGCAAAAATAAAAATTAATAATAATAAAAGACTCAAAAGCTGTATTGGACTTGTAAATAATATTGAGACACCTGAAACATAACAGAAGCTATTTCAAAGTGAAAGTGCATATAAGTTATAGAAGGGGAAAACATAAGGGAAAATAATCTTGGTTTTCTGGACAACACCATCTCTCCATATTAATACTAAATTATAGTCAAGGATTGGGGCTTTATATTCAAAGTTATTTAAGGCCTAAGGCACATATAAGCTATTGCTTTCTCTGTTGCACTTTTTTTTTTTTTTTTTTTTTTTTCTTCCTAGAAATAATTTATACTGTCTGCTCCAAAGAATGAGGTGGGAGGTAGAGGGGAGGAGGGGGGAAAGACCTCATGATTGGTTTCTTCATATCTCTTTATAATAATTAATTTGAATAATTTCCAATTAGAATGAATTTTATCCCTAAGACTTTTAAATAAATAATAACAGTGGTAGGAATAGGAATCAATGTTTTAATAAACTGTGGCCATATAGATTTCATTCCTGATCCACAGAGTGAAAGAGAGAATCATGTGTGATCACTTACTGTGCTCAGAGGGTCTATATGATCTTTTTAAATTACATTGTTGATGTGGAGAAAGAGAACTGATATTAGTTTTTTAATTAATATTTATATTACCTGCTGGTTGTTATTTTGTCCGGCTTTCTGGAGTTAAATCAAAAACACCTCTAGCACAATTAAATTGTGAATAACAATAACATATAATATAGGAAAATATTCTGTCTTCATAGAAGAGCAGTAAATTTGCTTGTTTTGGTAACCACCAAGCAAACAAAAGGGTTGGTTATTTTTCACAGTGTGGGAAGAGAAGGAGAGCCTGGGATCAAAGGATGTGAGTGGTAAAAGCTACTGCCTGGCACAGCTGCAACAGCAGCACAGCTAGCTTCTTTGAAATATGTGGATACAAAGCAGCTGAAATGATAGGGCAGTTAGTTATTGCATGAGTTCATCACGTTCAAAGCTATCTCAGATGTTATGAAGTAACAAGATCAAATGGTGCAGAACTGCATTCAGGTTTGTTTACCTTGTTTTTATCTGTAAATAATCCCATGTCAAGCTAAAGAATTTCTAGTAACAAAGACACTGTCTCTGAAGAAATTATAGGTACATTCTGCTCTGAACTGTAATATGGAGGATAGATATCTCTAGTCTTAGACTGAAACTATTCTGTTTCTTTCAGACCACAACCCAGTTTGCCTACTAGAGCCAAATTCAAGTGTTCCGGGAAAATACAAGATTTAGACAAGACTATTGAAATATTTTGTTTTAAAAATTCTGTCTGCTTACTATTTAATTGAGGCAAATAAACATTTGAAAAAAATCTGTTCTGACCTGCAGTGTTTGCTAGACATATATTCTTTATATGTTTTTTTTTTACAAGGGATTTAGAAGGGATTACAGACCAAGAAGGTGTCAGCACTGCTATGTGACAAAGCCCATTTCATGTGCACCTAGCATTTCTATATCTATCCTGTGTTATCCTTCAGTTGTCTAGTTAATGTTGTCTAAATGCACATTTTACTTATATTTCATTAAGTAAGTGTGACATTAAGACTTGTTCCCTCATGACATTCTCAGTTAGCCTTTTTAATAAGGATCTGCTTATATGATCAGAGCAAAGATCTGCTGGAGATGTTTTTTCTGACTGATACAAGTGTCTGTGTACAGGGACAGTCATTCAAAGAGATGCTCAGATGCCTTGTAAGTATGGTAGTTGTTGCCCTGGATAAGCATAGCAGACTCATCTGAGACATGATTAACTGCTGACCTGTCTGTCTTACACACTTAAACAAGAGAATTGCCCTAATGAAATGAGGAACATTTAACTACCTTTTGATAACTTCAGAAGGGTGCCTGATATAACAACTGGCATCTGGAATATAAGCTTTCCAGGCTGAGCTGAGGTTGTTATTGGAACATGGCTGCTTCTTAAAGGAGGCAGTGAGAATGCCTACACAAGGGATGCCAAAACCTGTCTTAACAGATTTTAGAGAATGGCAAAGACAAAGTGAGAAAGTTAGTAAACAATAGATGTGAAAAACAGTGGCAAAATGCCACAACTCCAGCAAATAACCAGCCAATAAAAAGAAATGGTCAACTGGAAGAACCATCAGTTTTCCATTTTGTAATTATGCATTACTGACCAGTCAGATCTCTAACTGTAGTCTTAAAGCTGGAAAAAAAAAAAAAAAAAAAAAAAAAAACCTTGAGGAAAATGGGAAAGCTTGCAGCTTCTGTAGTCTTTCTATAGCTTGTGTAGTCTTTTAGCTGAGAAAATAAGGAAACAGAGCGACAGGTAGTCTTGAGCTAACAGAAGCAAGGAAGATAAGGGACGAAAGGAAAAAAAAAAAAAAGAAAGAAGAAAAAAAAAAAGAAAAAAAAGCCCCACACACACACCAGTTCTCTGCAACACACAACCTCAATAAAGATAAGTTAGGTGAACTGTAATAGCTAATCAAAGGTAGCCGAAGAGAGAGTTTTCACAAGTTTGCTGTGTATAAATAATGGTGATTCAAGTCAGAGCTGTGCTTGCTTTGAGAAAGATCACCAAGCACCTGACTTTGCAGAGTTATATATTTAATTATTTACTTAAAAGACCTTTATGTGGAGTCCAACTGTGTGCATATTGGCACAGAACACTGGGCACGAACCTACAGACAACATAACTAGAAAGTTTACACTGCCTTTGACTACTATCGAAACTGGTCTGTGACCTGAGTATAGCTCCCAGCTCATATGCTACGGATGTACCGCTGGGTTGTTTTCCCATGGGTGGCGAGTTCCTGTATCCAAGAAACCAAAAAGTGTTGCATATGTTTTTGTATGTGAATCATGTCTACTATTTTCTCACGAGGGGGAGTGGAGAGGCAAGTGACCTATTCTCCGTAAACACCAGTGATAGGACCCGTGGGAACAGGGTGAAGCTGAGGCAGGGGAAGTTTAGGCTAGACATCAGGAAGAGGTTTTTCACCAAGAGAGTGGTTGCACACTGGAACAGGTTCCCTAGTGATGTAGTCAGTGCACCAAGCCTGTCTGAATTTAAGAAGTGATTGGACTGTGCAGTTAGTCACATGGTCTAAACTTTTGGGTAGACCTGTGTGGTGCGAGGAGTTGGACTTGATGATCCTTATGGGTCCCTTCCAACTCGGGATATTCTATGATTCTATGATTCTATGAATATACTAATCATTATGCTCATTCAGAGTAGTTGACCCACCTAAAGTTTCTTGTTTTCATTTTATTTAGTCCATTATGGGACTGCTAGTTATGGTAAACTATATATTTTCCCTGGTTCATTTTATGGATTGTGTTGTGCAAGAGGTGATATATTTGCTCAAATGAGTAGCTATTTATATGCAGCTATCCCTGCTTGCTTATCTGGGGCCACAGCATAACATTTTATTGTACCATGCTAATTACTTGTTCTTTCTTATACTTGAAAAATATTTTTAGTATAGCTATGAGTTCTCATTTTCTTAAAATATAATGGACAGCAAAAAAAGACTTAAACACTAAACTTTACTAAACTAGTAAACTAAATAGTGAGGAGCCTAAGAACAGAGTGTTTTATATTATTTATCAATCTGATAGATTTAATCTGGAAAGTAGATAATCCTAAAATCAAAGTTTTAAATATAATCACAGGAAATGTTAATGATCAGTCTGTAGTTTTGCCTCATAAGGATTGAGTGAAAAGGGATTGTTTGCCACCACAACAGTCAAAGCCCTGAAAAACTCAAGGAACTTGTTAATATGCTAGTAGAGGAAAATAAGTGACTAGTTCCTTATGCCTGATGGATAATTTAGAAAAGGTCTCAGAAGAGAGAGTTTTTCAGCAAAGTCATAAGTGGCTGACCTGAAAAAGTATCAGGTAGACAGTCTAGGATGTAGGGCCCTCCTTGGAGCCTACTGTGATTTTTGAAATAGATGTTCAGAGAACAGGTGACCTGACCTGAGCAGGTGTTGCAGAAATCCCTTCTAGCCTTTTCTTGCTTTCCAAATCCTCTTGCCACCCATGCATCTCCACTCTTTGGCATTTTTACCCAGTTGGGCAGCTAAACTCCACTACAACTACTCTCTCACTTCCCCTTCTCAAAATAAGAGGGAGGCAGAAGAACATATGTTGGAAAGGAAAAAAAAGGCTCATGGGTTGACATAAGGATAAAATGAAAAAAAAGAGGGGAAAAATGAAATAAGCAAAGATCACACAGAAGGACAGTGTTAAGAAAAAAAATATTATGCTCTACTTCCCATCAATGAACAACGTTCATCCATGTCCTGGGAAACATGGCCTCAATATGCATAGAAGTCGTTTGGGAGAACAGGCATATTCATAACGAGAACCCCCCTCTCCTACCTATTCCCCACCTTTTATTACTGACTGTGACACCACATCATATAGAAAATCCCCTTGGTCAGTTTAAGTCAGCTCCCCTGGCAATGTCCCCTCCCCACTTCTTACGAAACCCCAGCCTACCGCCTTTTGGGGGGTTTGGAGGGAGTCTTAATACTGTGCCAGCATGGCTCCACAATAGACAAAACATTGATGTGATACTAGTGCTGTTCTAGCTACAAGTGCAGAGCACAGCACTGTTTGAGTTACTGCAGAGAAAGTTAACTCCATACCGGCCGGACCAAGTACAATTTCTATTCTTGGACTTCCAGTGATTTCCTGAATTCAGCAGCCATTTTTTTTGCATCTCATCTTGTATTCTGAAGCAAAGTTCATGTTCTTAAACTCCAAGGAAGAATGATCATCAGTATATTTGGTATTCAGTATTCCTCTAAGAAGTATAAGAAATTAATTTCTTCTTCTGCACTATGGAAACATTAGTATTTTTGAGATACTAACTGTGAGAACAATCTGCAGCAAATAATACAGGCTGAGGTGAACATCTTGGTGAAGTAACTTTTTTTTTTTTTTTTTTTTTTTTGCAATTGCAATAGCAATCACCAACACAGTTGTCACGGTGTGGAATTGTTCTGTCCAGCCTCTTTATCAGCCCGTTTCTACTGGGCTCTGTATAAATAGAATTTTTATCTATTTTGTTTCTTTTGTTTGACATGTGTGATATATTTTTACCACCATTCCCCCAATATGTGAATGTCCAGATGAACAGGTGAATTTAAAGTAGGATTATAATTTCTACTAAAATGACCAGCCATAAACATGATAGTACCTACTCAAGCATAATTCTCTGAACACTGAAAATACAGTCTTGAGCCTAGTTGTTTATTTGGGACCAACAGTCTATTACAAGTCTTCAAAAACTATGTTGTTAAAAAGGAGTTAAAATCCAGGTGAAGATAACTTAGGTTACAGTGAAAGCAGATGCTGAAGAACATCAAAATATTATCACTTGAGTAACACCAGTTTGGGACTTTAATTCAAAAATTTGCTGTGATGATACAGTAAACTAGCTGCCTGGAATGGTAAGCATAAAATAGGAAGATTTTATTGATTTGGGGAAGAAAGAGTATTTTCTGTATAAATAATAGTACAGTGCAGAGAATATAAGATCAAATATGTCTTATAGTGTAATCAAAGTTAAGAACTGCTGAGCATGAGACGCAACAGAGAGGTGAGGCACCTGAAGGGTGTTTACAAGAAATGGCTGATTAAAGATTGGTATAACTACCCATAAGAATGAAGAAGCAGAGAAATAACATGGTGTCCCATCAGTATACAACTGAGACAGCAAAACTGCGCTGAAAACAGTAAGCATGGGATCACAGAAAATGGGATCACAGAAAATTGTCAGTGTGTTGTCTTCACACTGTTATTATCCAGACTTAGCTTAAGCAGTGGTAAGCGTACCTTTGTATGCTGGATGATGTCTAAGCTTTCTTGTAGTTCCTCCTTTCTGATTCCTTTAAAATATATATATATATATGTATATATATATATATATAGTTGCTAGTTGAGCCTAGTAAATGATTTTTTGAAAGCTGAAGAGCCCAGTCTCTACTTGGAAATGTTGATAATCATAACTTGTTTTCTTTCTTGAGAGTTGGGAGTTCAGAGATGAAAACTGGAAGTATTCCCTGAACATGAACCTAAAAAAAAAAAAAAAAAAAGGAAAAAAAGAGAGAGAGAGAGAGAAATCATTCAAAAGAATGAAATTATCCATTCCTTTCCCAGTAACTAGACAGCCTCTTTCACTATGACCTTATGCAATGGGAAAAATAATCACAGAATAACAGAATGGTTGAAGTTGGAAGGGACCTCTGGAGGTCATCTGGTCCAAAACCCCTGCTCAAATGGAGACACTTACAGCAGGTTACCCAGGACCATGTCCAGATAGTTTCTGAAGATCTCCGTGAAGGGAGACTCTACAACCTCTCTGGGCAACCTGTGTCAGTGCTCAGTCACCTACACGGTAATAGTGTTTCCTGATGTTTAGAGTGAACATCTTGTGTTTTAGTTTGTGCTTCTTGCCTCTTGTTCAGCCACCGTGTATCGCTGAAAAGAGCCTTGCTTTGTCCTCTTTGCACCCTCTCAGGTATTTACATCCATTGATAAGAACATCCTCTTCTTTAGACTGAACAGTCCCTTCTCTCTTAGACTTTCCTCTTGGGAGAGGTGCTCCAGTACCTTCATTTTCTTCATGGCCCTTCATTAGATTCTCTCCAGCTCCATATCAGTTTTGCACTGGGAAGCCCAGAGATGGACATAGCACTCCAGGTATGGATAATAATTTTCGCCCATCCCTACGGTGGCAGGGAGGGGTACAGAGAGGACACGGAAAGCCCACCTGTTAAACACGTGGCTCAGGGGCTGGTGCCAACACAGAAATCTTGGGTTTTTCGACCATGGGGCACTTTACTCGACACCTGGCCTGATGGCCACAGACGGGTCCCTATCTTTTAGGGGAAAACGGATCCTGGGCCAGGAGCTGGCAGGGCTCATTGAGAGGGCTTTAAACTAGGTAAGAAGGGGGACGGGGCTGAAGCAAGGATTGTTGGAGCTGTGCCAGGGGGAACAATAGCAAGGCTGGGGGATAAGGCAATGGCCCAGCTGAAGTGCATCTACACCAATGCATGCAGCATGGGTAACAAACAGGAGGAGCTGGAAGCCATCGTGCAGCAGGCAGGCTACGACTTGGTTGCCATCACGGAGACGTGGTGGGACCACTCTCATGACTGGAGTGCTGCAATGACTGGCTATAAACTCTTCAGAAGGGACAGGCAGCACAGAAGGGGTGATGGTGTGGCTCTCTATATTAGAGAGTCTTTCGATGTTGTAGAACTCGAGGCTGGGAATGACAAGGTCGAGTCCCTCTGGGTTAGGATTGGCGGGGCCAACAAGGCTAGTGTCCTGGTCGGGGTCTGTTATAGACCGCTGAACCAGGATGAGGAGACGGATGAGGAGTTCTACAGGCAGCTGACAGAAGTTGTGAAATCTTCAGCGCTTGTTCTCGTGGGGGACTTCAACTTCCCTGACATATCCTGGAAGCACAACACAGCCCAGAGAAAGCAGTCTAGGAGGTTTCTAGAGAGCGTGGAAGATAGATTCCTGACGCAGCTGGTTAGTGAGCCTACCAGGGGTGGCGCCCCGCTAGACCTTCTCTTCACAAACAGAGAAGGACTGGTGGAGGATGTGATTGTCGGGAGCTGTCTTGGGCAGAGTGACCACGAAATGGTGGAGTTCTCTATTCTTGGCGAGGCCAGGAAGGGGACCAGTAAAACCGCTGTATTGGACTTCCGGAGGGCTGACTTTGTGCTGCTGAGGACACTGGTTGGTAGAGTCCCTTGGGAGGGGGTGCTGAAGGGCAGAGGAGTCCAGGAAGGCTGGGCGCTCTTCAAGAGGGAAATCTTAATGGCGCAGGAACGGTCTGTCCCCACGTGCCCAAAGATGAGCTGGCAGGGAAGAAGACCAGCCTGGCTGAACAGAGAATTGTGGCTTGAGCTTAGGAGAAAAAAGAGGGTTTATAATCTTTGGAAAAGTGGGCAGGCCACTAAGGAGGACTATAAGGATGTTGCGAGGCTGTGCAGGGACAAAATTAGAAAAGCCAAAGCTCACCTGGAGCTCAATCTGGCTACTGCCGTTAAAGATAACAGAAAATGTTTTTATAAATACATCACCACAAAAAGGAGGACTAAGGAGAATCTCCATCCTGTACTGGATGCGGGGGGAAACTTAGTTACAAGAGATGAGGAAAAGGTGGAGGTGCTTAATGCCTTCTTCGCCTCAGTCTTTAGCGGCAATACCGGTTGTTCTCTGGATACCCAGTTCCCTGAACTGGTGGAAGGGGATGGGGAGCAGGATATGGCCCTCACTATACACGAAGAAATGGTTGGTGACCTGGTACAGCACTTGGATGTGCACAAGTCGATGGGGCCGGATGGGATCCACCCGAGGGTACTGAGAGAACTGGCAGAGGAGCTGGCCAAGCCGCTTCCCATCATTTATCAACAGTCCTGGCTGTCGGGGGAGATCCCAGTTGACTGGCGGCTAGCAAACGTGACGCCCATCTACAAGAAGGGCCGGAGGACTGACCCGGGAAACTACAGGCCTGTCAGTTTGACCTCAGTGCCAGGGAAGCTCATGGAGCAGATTATCTTGAGAGTCATCACGCAGCACTTGCAGGGCAAGCAGGCGATCAGGCCCAGTCAGCATGGGTTTATGAAGGGCAGGTCCTGCTTGATGAACCTGATCTCCTTCTATGACAAGGTGACATGCTTAGTGGATGAGGGGAAGGCTGTGGATGTGGTCTACCTTGACTTCAGCAAGGCTTTTGACACCGTTTCCCACAGCATTCTCCTCAGGAAACTGGCTGCTCTTGGCTTGGACTGGCGCACGCTTCGTTGGGTTAGAAACTGGCTGGATGGCCGGGCCCAAAGGGTCATGGTAAATGGAGTCAAATCCAGTTGGAGGCCGGTCACTAGTGGCGTTCCCCAGGGCTCGGTGCTGGGGCCGGTCCTCTTTAATATCTTCATCGATGATCTGGACGAGGGCATTGAGTGCACCCTCAGTAAGTTTGCAGATGACACCAAGTTAGGTGCGTGTGTCGATCTGCTCGAGGGTAGGAAGACTCTGCAGGAGGATCTGGATAGGCTGCACCGATGGGCTGAGGTCAACTGCATGAAGTTCAACAGGGCCAAGTGCCGGGTCCTCCACCTGGGCCGCAATAACCCCAAGCAGAGCTACAGGCTGGGAGATGAGTGGTTGGAGAGCTGCCTGTCAGAGAAGGACCTGGGAGTGATGGTTGATAGTCGGCTGAATATGAGCCAGCAATGTGCTCAGGTGGCCAAGAAGGCCAACAGCATCCTGGCCTGTATAAGAAACAGTGTGACCAGCAGGGCTAGGGAGGTGATCGTCCCCCTGTACTCGGCTCTGGTGAGGCTGCACCTCGAATACTGTGTTCAGTTTTGGGCCCCTCACTACAAGAAGGACATGGAGGTGCTTGAGCAAGTCCAGAGAAGGGCGACGAAGCTGGTGAGGGGCCTGGAGAACAAGTCCTACGAGGAGCAGCTGAGGGAGCTGGGATTGTTCAGCCTGGAGAAGAAGAGGCTCAGGGGTGACCTTATCGCTCTCTACAGGTACCTCAAAGGAGGCTGTAGCAAGGTGGGGGTTGGTCTGTTCTCCCACATGCCTGGTGACAGGACGAGGGGGAATGGGCTTAAGTTGCGCCAGGGGAGTTTTAGGTTGGATCTTAGCAAGAAATTCTTTACTGAAAGGGTTGTTAGACATTGGAACGGGCTGCCCAGGGAAGTGGTGGAGTCACCATCCCTGGAGGTCTTTAAAAGTCGTTTAGATGTAGAGCTTAGGGATATGGTTTAGTGGGGACTGTTAGTGTTAGGTCAGAGGTTGGACTCGATGATCTTGAGGTCTCTTCCAACCTAGAAATTCTGTGATTCTGTGATTGTGTAATTATGTTGGAAAATACTTAGTGCATTATCCATCCTGGCATGCAACTACCAATGTCAATTAGAGACAAATCCTAACCCTCTGCCCACTTATTATCACTTCCTCCATCAAACGTAATCATCCAGGAATATATGGATATTATCCCAGAAAATCTGAAACCGTTGACCACTAAAAAAACTGGTCTTCTGTCCTTGTAAGAAATTAATGCCAAGTGCAGACCAGTTTGTATTGTATTATATTGTATTTTACATTAGTTTCAGACTAGAAAATAGCACAAATAACTAGTATTTGATTTTGCATTTTCTCTTAAAAGGTCTGTTCAAACACTGGAAGAAAAATGAAACCTGTGTAGGAAATGAGGAACTAAGAGGACATGAGACACAAATGACAATGTCAGTTAAGGTTATCAGCAGAAAAAGGAAGGAAGGAAGGAAGGAAGGAAGGAAGGAAGGAAGGAAGGAAG
>CM021766.1:98620442-98643627 GCA_011076525.1 Nettapus auritus | reverse complement strand
AAGAAAGAAAGAAAGAAAGAAAGAAAGAAAGAAAGAAAGAAAGAAAGAAAGAAAGAAAGAAGGAAAGAGAAAGAGAAAGAAGCATCCTGAGAAATAGACATTTATCTTTTTAAATACATCTAGGTAAGAGACTTCTTGCCCAAAATAATGTAGTCAGAACTTAAGCAGTCAGAATACAAAGAGACAAACTGAAGGTAAAACACTATGCAAATACTAAAACAGAGTCATAGCAGTCAGTTGCACTCCATACATGTCATGCATGCAGTCTCATATAATAAATATGCTTGATGAAAGAGAGAAATTAGAACAAAAAAAAATAAAACTTTAAAAAATGTAGTTTCCTTTTATCATTAGAAACTTGTTCTCTGTCAGTCAAACGTAAATTTCACCTACCTTGCTTCAGCTATTTATTTTTTATACTTATCTGACGTTTGCTACCACAGTAGTTTCAAACTGAAAGGAAATGTGTTCAAAACTACCCTGCATGACTGCAGATTCTCGATGAACTGTTTTCTCATTTAACAACGATGGGAAGCGGTAGCCAATACCCCATGGGCTTCTTACCATAAGGGCCCCTGAAGCAAGAACAGTTTCTGTTTTTGAAAGCAGATGATCTACAGTGGATTATTGATTCAGTTTGAGGACAAGAGTGAAAATAACAAAACTGGGATCATGAAAGGAACTTAAAATTAGTTAAGATTACACCACCTTCAACCTCATGCCTCCTGCTCACCCACCCCTCCAATAATAATATATTTAAAAAAAAAAAATAATGTGGTAACAGTGGCTGGGTGTATAACTATTGCCAAAGATTTTGGATGACATGAAACTCGCTTGAATAGTTGAATAGAACAGGCTGAAAAAATTCCATTGTGCAGAGGTGCAGAGAAACATTTTTTGCAGAGTGACCACAACATTATGATACATTAAAACATACAGACAAATGAAAGCAGAAAGAATATTTCAAGACAGAGAATAATTTAGAGTAGATTTTAAATATAAAGCTTACATTTCACATTTTTTTGATGAGACTTTGGTACATGTCCCAGTTTTACTGACTACATTGGCCTTGTGGCAAGTACGAAGTACAGAATAAGAGGTTCTGGTTACGAACTTTTTCAGTGTCTGAAAGGTATTTATATATAAAATCAGTGTTCTATGGTATTTATTCAATTGGTACTTTCTTTATTCCTCTTTTGAAATTATTTACATAATTATTTATTCCTCTTTCGAAATTATTTACATCCGAGAACAGATACTGGAGAGTGAGGCAAAGAAACTCTACAAGAAGCTAAAGGGTTATAAATAAGTAATCAAATAAACAAACCAGCTTGTTGCCAAAATTAAATAGTACTGAAAAATAATTTCTGCATACCCCCTTCATAAACCAACAGTATAACTTGGGACAAATGTAATTTGACCTAAGATATCTTTCTCTGCGATGAGTGACAAATTAGGGATTTTATGAACTCAGCTATTCCATATATAATATTTGCATGCATGGATGTAAATAAAGTGCATTTACAAATGTAAAAAATATTGAAAGCAATATAGCTCCTCAAAAATCCCTTTTTATCCCTTTCACTCACTATTAAATTTTCATGAGATTGACCTACAGCATATAATCAGACAGTTTCTATTAGGAGAAATTTAAGATCCTATCCATTTCATCTAGAACCTAAACTAAGTCTTTCCAATCACTGTAACCTAATTACTAACAGATGAAAGATGGCTTGTCCAATACAATTCCTGTCTAAAGCATTCCATATCAGAGACCTGAGTTCTGGGGAAAGAACTTTCACATCCTAAATGTTCACACAAAAGTCTAATGAGGTCTCTTTAGTGTTCTAATATTTCTCTTACAAATTCATTCTTTTCAATGTTTAATTTTTTTGTTGTTGTTAAGTACAACTTTTTATTTCAAATTTAAACTTAAAGCATTAAAGTAGCACTACTTACTAAAACTGAAAATATTAGTAAAGTATTAAAGCCTTAGAAATGTTCTTTGCTTCATTTTGATGTTATGGGTTCTGTACTTGGACCTATCTGCAGATGGACTGAATAATTGTATTTTGACTATGATTATTGAATTGATTTTAGGACTGTTAACCTAAATTCATATTTAATAAGCAACTAATACTATTTAATAAACAAAATGAAATACTTATCTTAACAAAGGGACTTTGGATTTCTACCATGAGCATACAGGAATCTGACAGTAGATCCACCAACAAACTTCTTTCACAGTCCCTTGCTATCTTTACCCATTAACACAGGTTTCAAATTAGAGGAAGAAAGTTTTCTTTTAAAAAAATCCATCAATCTCTCTGCCTATGTCATCAATCAACTCTATAACAATGCACTTAGAGTCCATTTCTCATAAATACTGCTCAATTTCAGCGCTATTCATATATGTAAATATACAGGTGGTGTATAAGAGTGAATATAGAAAGAATATCTTTTTATTTATTATCAAATTAGACTGGTCTCTCATAAAACCAAAGCCAGATAATCTAAGATAGAATTTGGAATTCAGATAATCCAAAACAAATATTTACTTCTGTAGTATGTGAAAAACATTTAACAGGCAACAGTTAGACTGAAGACTAGTTTTATAGACTTTATCTATAAAATCTGAACTCATATATCTAAAATAGTGTATTTGTGTAAAATATTATATTTATAATAATAATAATAATAATAAAAAAGAACTTTTCCTACTGCAAAGTAGGAATGTAACCTTTCTACACTTTACAAATTTCATAATTATTTCTTTTACCCTGATATTAGTGCAGAATTTATGTTCATCAAACCTGTGCATAAAATCAAAAAAAGGAAGACATCTATGCTTTCACAATTTATGATTGATTTCTGAAATTCCTACACCTAAGAATAAAATTTCAAAAAAAAAAAAAAAAATAGAAATGTTATCTCTGTTACTTGGTGATTTAAGAGCACACTTAAGTAATTCTCCAAATAGAACTGTGTTCTACAACTAGATTTATAAGTATGAATATTTGCTAGCTTTCAGTTTATGGTTTTCTCATAAAACACAGAGCAATATTCCAAAGTTTATTTCAGCAGTGTAAAATAGTGTTAACCTTGTCAAAGACAATGGAGTTCATTCAAAGTGAATCTGGTAGAGTCGTATTTATTTTCTTAAATTTAGTGAATAGATGTATTTCTGTAGAATTTCAGAGCAAAACCTTCTCTCCATTGACTGAACATGCAGACCAGTCTTGTAACCAGTAAAAATATTTGCAAAGTTTGCAGTTAAAACTCAGATACCTCAGATTTACCAGTGTTATACCAATTTTCAGTACACAATTATCAGAAAATACCATTAATCATATCATATATTTTATTTACAGAAAAAAATGAAGCTGTATTGAGAAAAATATATATATATATTATTTAGTTTTTATTTAACTCATGAAACACCACAAAACTGTATTTCAAAATTTCAAGCTTTAACAGCTTTTATATCCATCATGTCAGATGCACTTATATATTACCAAGAGTATTACTTAGCTTTCTTTCTTTTATAAAATTTCGCCAGTCCTACAGCTTTAAAAAGTAAAAATAAAAAATGAAAATGCTAGGCTTCTATTCTTTCTTAGCACTTAATTTTATACGTACTTAAAATTAAGTTGATCCCATATTTTTATATGTGTGTTTTTGCTCATTTAACAATAGATATAGGCATATAGAATATAAACTTATTTACTGATGTAATTCTCCACAACTTTCTAAGCACTGTTTTAAAATATTTAAGTTATGGAAAAAGAGCAACAAATGCAGAATTTAATAATAATAATAATAATAAAAGAGTCCACAGAAAATATTATAAAAACTCCAACAGTTACAGAATGAAAAATGAGAAATTTTAACTTCTGTATAAAATGAGTTGCTATGATAATATTAACATTTCATGTGAAATAATAGCAACATAGTATAAAAAGGTATCATATCTTTTTTTTTTTTTTTTTTTTTTTTTTTTACTATCTTGGAGTAAAAGCAAAAATGTTATATCTCATTTCATCATAAATATTTAAGCTCTTTCCCGAGAATCTGATTTAAGTCAATGTCAGATAAGGGGTGGACCTTTTGTGTCAGTATCCTTAAATTATGAACACCAATAGATGTAAACCAGAAAGAAAATGAAGAGACACAGGGAAGCAGATAAATTTCTCAATTGTTGCTTTTACGTGCTCACATATTACAGACCCTTCTATTTGCAGAAAAAAATAAAATAAATCACTCCTTATTGGTTCCAGTTCTGTGTGGTGTGTGCATTTATACATATCTATATCTACAGCTATACATATATTGTATGTAGATAGAAAAACATATACATATGTATATCATGGGTAATTTGGGTTGCAGTTCTATCACACAAACTTACTCTGCCTGCATAAATCATTTATATATATATATATATATATATTAAGTATATTTTAATGTCCTGGCATTCAAAGAGATAAATCTATCTGTCTATATTATTCGCTCTTTTTTAATGACATCTACCTAGATGAATTAAATTACAATTATATTTTGATTAGTTAGAAAAAGATGACTAGAGGGACTGCTACTAATGAGAGAACAAAACAGCTAATAGCACTGACCTAGAGTAGTGCAAAAAAGCCACAAACCAGAGGGCAGCACTGCTCTGAAGTATTTTCAGTGTTTTTGTGGTTGTAGCATCTTTTACTATACACGCTCTGAAGAATTATATCTTTGATGTTTGAATCCTTTCTGTCCTATTGCAAGGGCATTCTCTAGCATTGTCTATCCTACAATTTCTTGAAGTCTTTGCAAGTGTTAAGTCAGAGTATACCTTTACGGTTGCTCTATATAAAGAATATGAGATGGTTCTCAGTAAGTTAAAAATAAGTAAAAGTGCCTGAACAGAGTACAAATCTTAAACAGTGGAAACAAAAGTGGAAAAGAATGAATGTCAGGCAGCAGAAACATATACACCTTTCCTCTCCTTGTGTGTGAGAATATGACACAGTTCTGACCTAACCTGAACTGGACATAAAGATGATAAATAAACTACTGCTGAATGTTAAGTCCAATTATGCTTTCATTTAGACATGCCTATACTTGAACAGGGGAAAAAATGTCAAGGTTTGTGAGAATGCATATATAAAAATCTTGCATTAAAACTGAGTAAAATACGAAGAGTTAGATAATTCAGAGATGTTTTAGAGAAGAATCAAAAAAAAAAAAAAAACTTGATAATGCTTACAATGTATCCTGAATCATTTTTTGCAACATTAGTTAATTGGACAACTTAGTTTCTGGTCTGTATGGCAGCTCCTGAGTTATTTCCAAATTGCAACACATACATCTATGTTTAGATTCCACTGCTTTGAATTTATCTTTTTCAAGTTCTGTTTTAGAAATGTCGCTGACCTGGCAGCTCCTGCCTGCTTGATGTTACTAAGCTTTAATTCTGAATAGCCATTAAAATTCTGCTTGCTCTACAGTCCCTCACCTCACAGCCACAGTCTCACCAAGAATGATTGTGGTAGGAAACTTTGTCTGAACAGCTAAAATCCAGGAACAACCCAGCTGGAGTTCAAGCCTATATTTATATCAGTAGAATATTTTCCTATAGAGAGAGCAGAAAATAGCATATGAAGATGCAGAATAATGTAGCTGAAATTAATGCTGCAAAATAACATAATATTTTGTACTTACATGGTACCTAATCATCAAGGTAATTTCTATGCAGTGATTAATCCTCACATCACTTCTTCAAAAAGGTATCATCTTCCATATTTTCCAGACAAATAGAACTTTGGTAGAGGCTAAGCAAAGGACTTTCAAAGAACTAAGTGCACATTTGGGGAACAGTTTTGAAAACTAACCTTATTTATCTACTAAAGGTCACAGTGTAAGAAGGGTGTAGAAACAGAAGATCCTTCATCTAAATCCCAATCCATCCACTAAAAAGTGTGTCTATATGCATTACATATTGCACCTCTTAAGAAACTGTTAATAAAAATTACCCAGAATAGAAAAACAACCTACCTCACACAGTTCAATGGCAGGAGAAGTTAAAGTAGAAAGAAGTAGTACTGCAGTGAAAGTAAATGTTTGTTTAGTAACAACTATCAGGTGAAAACAAAACGTAGAGCACATTCAAAATAGACAAACTGAAAGGTGTGTAGGCACTACAGTTATCCTTTGAGAAAAAAAAAAAAAAAAAATCTTGTGCCTCAGTCCTGAATCACCAGTTGACAGAAAATGGGAAGAAAAAAAAAAAAAAAAAAGTACAAAAAGTATGGCTCCAGATCCATTAAGGTAAAAGATCTGGACATCAGTGAAATGCCTAATGTCAATGTAACTCTCAGGTATACTATTTAGATTATTAAAATTTATTTAAATAAACGGTCTGCCTAGCTTCTTGTATCTAGGTGGACTTTCCTCACACATGAATTTCTAGCACAGAACAGTAAGTGTAGTGTGAAACAGATAGACAAGTTAGCATCTGGAAAACTCACCCCTTTATTCAAGATCATCTATCAATAAGTATGCAATTTGCTTTGTGTCAGCTGAGCACAAAGTAACAGAGAAAGGAGAAAGTCTTAATTTATAAAATGGCTTAATTTATAATATATTATTATTATTATTATTATTTATCACAGAAGAGAATTGTAAACATCTAGAAACTGAACACTGATTTTTCTGCTGCTTTGAATTTCTGTATGCTTTTGTTTTTAAGCATTGGCAGGGGACATTAAAAATATTATTCAAAATTCTCAGAAGTCAAAACCACAGGTTAACCCACAAGTTTTCCTAGAGGCCTGGTGCTTTCAGAGCACACTGTAGAAGTGCCAACACACATGTACACAGTTTCCTGGCAAAGAAAAACTTCTTGGGTAGACTTTACTTGTGACAAGTAAACAGAAGACATGGATAAGAAAAACTAATTTTATTTCATGGAAAAATAAAAAAAGATTCTAATTTCTACCCTAAGTAAAAAATAAGACACAGTCAAAATCTTAAAACTAGATACAAAATTTACATCATCTAATCCCATGGTCTTTGTAAGTCTCAGAATTTTATATGATTATTATTTTTTTTAATTTGTGTTATTGAACTGGTGTTTACTGCAAATCAGAGGCCTTTTGCAACCTTTTCAAACTTGTGTTCATAAAAAGGATTTTGATTTGCGCACAAACTTAGTTTTTTTACACTTCTATTTTCTACTCATATGATATTACAATTATATATAGTCAAACAGTGAGAGCTGACTTAGCTGAATTACTTGCTCTGTGAAACATTTCTTTTTAATCACCATGTCAACAAATCAGAGTTCTCTAGCTAAGAATGTTTAAATGGTAACACTAAGGACTTGCTATGGTCAAATCTTACTTTTAAATTTATTTTTTACAACTAATCAAAATGCTTTCTTATCTCAAACATTTTCCTCTTTATTAACATTTTCAAATGAAGATGTTCTGTTATTTCCATATTGCTTGCAAAAGCAATCTGTCAATAGTCAGAACTGAAGTTTACATAGATAAAATTCCTTCATAAGAAAGAGGGATGTGAATGTTATTCTACTGTATTCATTTACTCACTTTTCCAGAGTATTTTGAAGGATGATCTTAAGACAGCTCAATCAGTTTTCTCAGAAAACTAGATTGGTTGCCATGATTCTCTGATTTGATTTATGTTTTTCAGAACTATAGAGACTTATTCATATATGGTGACATAATAAAGCACTGTGGCCTATGCAATATGTTCTTATATATGCAGGATGTTACATCAAATTAAATAATAGTATGCTGCTGCAAATTAATGCTGAATGAATGCAGTCAATGGGAAAGTAGATCAGTAGGTATATTCACTACATGATCAGAGCAGATTAAGTCCAGGTAAGTACTAATCAAAATGTATTTTCTTTATCTTTTATCACAATCTCTATTCATGTGACCTTGAGTGATTTATTCGTCGGAACTGCTTAAATGACTATTGCTTATGTTTACATGTTCCTTTTTCTCTCAAGCACAAGTGGCTAAATTAAATTGAAAGTACAAATGAGGTTAACCTTAACTTCTAGATAGAGTAAATTAACATGTAAGGAATTTGCAGTAAGCTGTTTTTATGAAAAATCAATAAATTCTTACTTGCAATAAAAATAAGCATTTCAGTTCAGTAAATAATGAAAAAAGTAGATTATACATTTTATTGGAATAATTATGAAAAGCTTTATAGCATCAAATGTTCTCATCAAAATTAAAAGAATTCCTTTTTTGAAACAGTCATGAAAATCATTTCAATTTTCTCAGTGAACACAGTAATCTAGTGGAAACTTATTGAACTCTATTTCTTCCCCAGACCTTATATGGTTCTTTTAAATGGGACTTTAATTGGTTTAAAATGTAAACTATGATGTCTAAAAATAAACAAACAAACAACAACAACAAAAGCTAATATCTTGTCTGTGTAAAGCTATTTTATATCATGCTTGATCAATTGTCTAAAAGGAATATCACAGACCCCTGAGAAAGAACTTTCCTATCTTAGAGGAGCTCTTTTCACAGAATCACACGGAATCACAGAAAGTCTAGGTTGGAAGAGACCTACAAGATCACCGAGTCCAACCTCTGACCTAACACTAACAAATCATCCCCTAAACCATATCCCGAAGCTCTATATCTAAACGTCTTTTAAAGACATCCAGGGATGGTGACTTTTCTGGTGTCTTTTATCTGATAAAAAATTGTTGCCTGGATCAATGTCCAGCTTCAACTTAATACATGCATTCCTTATGGAGAAAATGTGTAAAAGAGTTAGTGTTTGCATGTTTTATTGAATAGGTTTGGACTTATGCCTTTTGCTGTGCTCAGCTTGTTTTGCTGAATCAAGGTCGAAATAGTTACCTTTAGAAAGTAACAAACCTGCTCCCTATTGATTTAATATCAACCTTCTAGAACTGTATTCTGAGAAAACATTTACCCTGTTGTAGGAGTGTGGCCATGGGGGTCGGCAAGCCCCATGGTTGGTGATAGCATCGGGCTCTTAATGATGAGGCCATCAAGAATGTAAAGAGTTTAGAGGGAACAAAGGGTGGGTGATTCGGGAGGCGCCCTGTCGTCTCGGGTTGCTTGTTCTCCAGGCGTTAAGGCATGTAAATTGAAAGGTGTTTGCGGTGGCAGGGCAAAGTTGTTGACGAATGAATAGTTAGTGGGAAGGTACTGCTTTGGGGAATAGTATAAGAAGGGAGCCTGTCCTCAGTATGGGGAGATGCAACAGATATATAATGAAGTTATGTCATCAATAAAGCAGTAACAGTTGCTGATCCTGAAAGAACCCCGGTGTCTGTGTTGTCTTAATGCAACACCCTGTGACCCTTATATTTCATATTTAGCTGTTAGTTACAAAGTATTTCCTGTACATTCACAGTTTCAAATTATTCCCTTTTAATTATATTTGCTCAAAGCCGTCTGTAACTGATAGCAATAACCATGGTTTCATCTTCTTTTCATCATTAAGTTGAACTTTTTGTATCTTGTCCAGAACACTGAGTGTTTATAGCACAGACTGTCCTAACACGTTCCAAAACCATTAAGTTTCTTCTGACATGGAGGAAAGATAACGGCATAAAACAGAGAACCTGTAAAATGCAGATATCTTTAATGTAGTTGAAATTCTACTAAGATGTCTGCTTCTTACTTTTTTTTTTTTTTTTTTCAGAGAATAAACATTTCCAGAATTATATTTTTTCTTTTTCTTTTTTTTTTTTTTTTTTTTTTTTTTTAATTTAAAAAATATCAGCTGACTTTTATTTGTATGCTGGAGGAAGGACTAACTTTGTTCTTGCTTGGATGGACCAAAGAACAAAGATTAAAGAGAACATGGTGCTTTGCATGAAATAAAAGCAAATCTCAAAACTTGTTTCTTTTGCCTTGTCACACAAATTCATATTCTCTCAAATTCCATGCATCAGGCATATTCCATGCATGGAGCACATATTAGCTACACATTTAATCCCCTGTTTAATAAAGCTGCAGGCAACAAGATGGGCTTTTATACCCTGATAAATTTTAAGTTTACAACTAATTACAGGCTAGTTCTTCCTCTGACATGGCTTCTTTGTCACATAGGACCTAGGTGTAAATCCGTGCAGCTATTAGTCCACCAGTCAAAGCAGTGGAAGAAAGAAATACGAGAGCAGGCTTTAAAGTCTCTCATAGCACTTCTTTTTGCTGCTGTAAAATGTATAGTCAACAGGAGGCATAAGCAGAATATCCAGCTGTAATCTGACCTCCAAGTGTGCTTCTGGCTGTATGTGAGGCTCCAGCTACCTTAAGAAGATTACAGGCCTACACAGGGACATAGGAATGGATACTTCAGTTTCGTGTGAGATATCATCATCATACCATCAAAACCCAAGATTTTACCTTGCAATGCCAAGTGCAAGAAATGTCCTATTAAATGTAATTGAATCTTAGCTGAAAATGTCAAGTATTGCCAACTTGAGCCTTCTAGGTGCTTTTGCCAAAAGAAAACAAAATCCATAATAACAACAGAAAACTCTTATATTTAATTTCCATTAAAATGTTATTTTTCTGCTCCAGCAAATATTGAAGGAGTTGTACAGATGATGAAGAATGTATTTCAGTGCAGTCTAGTCTGCAAGGATGTGTTTTTGTTGTTGTTGTTTTTGTTGTTTTTCTTTTTATTTTTTTTTCAGAATTCTTCAATCTTTCAATGTTTCACAAGTGGTCAAAAAACTTGGATTTCTTTATAAAAGTATTTTGGTATCTTTAGCAGTCTTAATGTTACCAAATTATTCACATTAATCTTCATCTTCGTTATTTGTTTCCTTTAGAATATTCACAGACTCACCTTTGAATTTCACCAGAATTATGCTAATTCTGTTCTGGTTCATCTATGAAAGTGTTTGTGTTGATTCTCAAAGCTGTTGTAAAATACCTTATCTAGGCCAATGATTGTGTAAGTATTCATTCTACCCATTTTTTTCTTCATTATTACTATTACTATTACTACTACTATTACTATCACAATCACTATCGCTATCACTATCACTATTATTAATACCTGTTTTAAAATAGCATCTTTTGCCGGCAGGATCCAGTACTGTACTGGGTCTGGCTGGGATGTTAACTTTCCCTACAGCAGCCCATACAGTGCCATGCTCTGCACTTGTAGCTAGAACAGCAGTGTTATCACACTAGTGTTGTGTCTGCTGCTGAGAAGTACTGGCACAGTATCAGGACTTTCTCTAACCCTCCTGGGGGGTGGGCAAAAAGTGAGAAAGAAACATCACCAGGGCAGCTGACCTAAACTAACCAAAGAGATATTCCATATCAATCACTTCCCTAGTCCTGCTGGCCAAACTGCTTCTTACACAAGCCAGGATGCTGTTGGCCTTTTTGGCTGCCTGAGCACACTGCTGGCTCATATTCAGCTGACTATCAACCAAAACTCCCAGGTCCTTCTCTGACAGGCAGCTTTCCAAGCACTCATCTCCCAGCCTGTAGCTCTGCTTGGGGTTGTTGTGCCCCAGGTGCAGGACCCAGCACTTGGCCTTGTTGAACTTCATACAGTTGGCCTTAGCCCATCAGTCCAGCCTATCCAGATGATCCTGCAGTGCTTTCCTACTCTCGAGCAGATCAACACACGCACCTAGCTTGGTGTCGTCTGCAAACTTACCATGTGTGCAATTGATCCCCTCATCCAGATCATTGATAAAGATATTAAAGAGAACTGGCCATAGTACTGAGCCCTGGGGGACTCCACTAGTGACCGACCTCCACTAATGACTGGCCTCCAACTGGATTTAACTCCATTTACCACAACTCTTTGGGCCTGGCTACCCAGCCAGTTTCTAACCAAACGAAGCATACACCAGTCCAAGCCATGAGCACTCAGTTTCTTGAGGAGAATGCTGTGGGAAATGGTGTCAGAAGCCTTACTGAGGTCAAGGGAGACCGCATCCACAGCCTTTCCCTTGTCCACCCAGTGTGTCACTTTGTCATAGAAGGAGATCAGGTTTGTCAAGCAGGACCTGCCCTTCATAAACCCATGCTGACTGGGCCTGATCACCTGGTTGCCCTGCAAGTGTTGTGTGATAACACTCAAGATAATCTGCTTCATGAGCTTCCCTGGCATGTGTATGGTCAAACCGACAGGCCTATAGTTTCCTGGGCCTACCTTCTGGCCCTTCTTGTAGATGGGCATCACGTTTGCTAGCCACCAGTTAACTGGGACCTCCCCTGATAGCCAGGACTGCTGATAAATGATGGAAATTGGCTGAACAACTGAACAATGCAACCACATTAGATACTACTCATGTCCTTTCTGTTTTAGAGGTGTTTTGTATCTCACTTGTTGAGATTCTGCTCTACAATTATTTTCTCAATTACTCTCTTAAAATGGAGAAAAGTGTTTCCAGTCCAACGCGAACTCCCATATTTCATAAGGACATTTGTATTTTCTTTTTTCAGATAAATCCTAGGAGCAACTTATTTCTTTCGAAAAACGGCTTTTTTTTTTTTTTTTTTTTTTTTCCCACTTTGTATTTTCAGTTACAGCTTTATATGATCTTGGTTTAAGATTTACTTATTTCTAGAGTTCCCTACTTCCTCACTCACACACTCCACTCATATTCTGTTTTTGTATGTATTTCAAAAACTTGAGTTTCACTGTTTTCAGCTTCCAGTTTCATGTCTTTTCTTTCTCCTTATGAATCTTGAGCTCATATAAGTAATAATGGTAATTAAACAATTTTAAAATATTGTATTTTATAAATAAATAAAGTATAAAGGTCTATATTTCTTATCATAAAGTTATTCAGATGATATTCATGTTATTATAAAGTAAGCTTTTTTTTGTTCCCTCCCCTGTAGAGGAACAAAATTATATCAGTTAATACTAGTGAAAAATCATATTTAGTCTATTAGTCAAGGTTACCATTTGTGGGGAAAAAAAAAAAAAAAAAAAAGAGAGAGAGAGAGAGAGAGAAGAAAATGCCTGTACTACCTTTCACTCAGCAAAGAACTCTACTGAGAAAAATACATCATTATTTGCTACAGGAACATGAGCTCCAGCATCAGTTAAGTATCATTATGTGGAAATCAAATAACCATTGCTTTTTCTCTCTCCCAGATTTACCACCCCCTTCATACTTACCCACACATTCTGCTTTGGTTCTGGCTTGGTTCCACAGCTGACGTACAGGAGGTCAGGTGCTGGAAGCATCTCACCCTCCTCATCTGTGAAACACAAACAGTGGTGTCCTCCACATCCATGCACTGATAGAGTCATGGTGTTCAGTCCATCTGATCTCAGTTAACATGAGTATGTACAGTCCTTTTATCTGTAAGAAAAATGAAAAGCCTAGGAACCATATCTTTGCAAATTGAATGCTACTTAGTCTAAACTCTGCAGAAAAAAAAAAAAAAAAAAAAAATAGTTATAGTTTGGAAGGTAGAAGGGAGAGAAATTCTGATCCTCTTTCAGAAGGTGAGTGACATAAAGTGGATACACTGTAGTAATACTCATGTTCTAAGGAAGATGATCAACTTGTTGGCACCTTCCATCTGGTCTTTACCCTAAATGAGTTATCCAATTCCAATGAGCTAAAAAAACTTACCCCTACCACTCTGATGTTATCAGCTGAATAAATTACTGTTGTTTAGTCATGGTGAATAAATAGAAATATATCTCTGCGTTAAAAAAGGAGTGGGGGGGGGGGGGGGAAGGGGGAATATAAATTTGAAAAAAACAAGGTATTGCTCTATAAGTATTGCATATAAGAGTTTGACAGGAGTGTCTCAAGAAACTGCATGTCTGTCTCAAGAAACTGTTACAGCCACAAGCAATATTAAAATATACTTTAATTAGAAGAAACAGAAAACCCATACACTCACAGAGACAAAAACCCTGCTCCATTTCCACAGCACCATTTCTGAAAGCTTTTTCTTTTTTTTTTCTTTTTTTTTTTTTTTTTTTAAGTTTTCTATTTTTCTTGAGAATACTTTGAATCACATATCCCAGCTCTCCAAAATGTCATGTTTTATCTCTGAGTTTTCCTAATGATCACTTCATTGTCTGGGGATTTGGTTCCTTGTTAGCCTTTAGTCCTAAACAGCCCTGCTGAGCTCTGTTGCTTTCTAATTATTTTAAGCATATCAATTAAAGCTTCTCCTTAGTGTTTACATCAGAGACTTCTGCACAAGAATGGCAGAAACCCTCACAGAATGTCTTCAGCTCAGTTCAAACAGTGAGTGACAAAGGTCATTAAAGAAATAACTGAAAAAGAAGGGTTTCTTTCTGCACAATGTTGAAAAGGGAAAGAAACCATAATGAGAAAAATACTCCAAAGCTTCACTTTCTCAATGCTCGCTGTAGCCCTTAAAAGCACCTGATTACAAGGATATTATTCAAAGACATTTCTTTTAAATGGAAATATAATAACATAGAAAAAGAAAGGGCTTCACACACAGAGACACAAACACACTCCTACCTAGAAGGAAAGGAAATATATATTTGCCCCTAATTAGAATCACTGTACTTGGCCAGATGTCACAGCTGGGTAGAGAAACATCACAGAAAAAAATAGGGTGATAACCTTCCTTGGAGTATTTCCATAATGTTTGATTTCTCAGGTGGAATGAGAAGTGTAGAAATGTGCCCCTATTAAAAATAAAAATAAAAATAATAAAAAAAAAAAGAAAAGTTATGATGACTAATTGATTTCATTGTACTTAAACTTTATTGCAAAATTTAATTGAAAGTTATAGAATTTGAAATTCAGTCTCAGGTTCAGGCTAATTATATCTATATTTTGCACAGGGAAGGGACATAGATGGGGATAATATATCTTTTCCTTGTACTGCCTGACAGGTTTTTCTATTATTTTTCCCATGCAATGATTACAGGGTATCTTCTGGTCTTCTGATGGGACTGCTTTGCATTTACCTGGTTTTGCATTCACAGCACTGAATACTCCTTAGGGGTAATCAGGATGAATTATGACAAGAATATCCGTGCTAGGTCAGAAAGAAGTTCTGTAGTGCCCAGAATCTCATCTCCTACAACTGATGTGGACTAGGTTTTTGCAGAGTGTACGGAAACAAATAACATACTAACACATTTCTCATGGTGAAGACTCCTTTTGGAAATACGAGGTTTTAAGGTTGTGCCCACATCTTTGTATTTAATAGCCCTTAATGGGACTTTCTTCCATTAGTTCAGCTAATTGCTTTTTGAACTGATTTATATTTTAGCATCCAAAACATCCCACAGCAATGAGTTACACAATTTAATTATGTGTTATATGAAAGGCAATTTACACTTCTGGCTTATAATTTACCAGGGTGCTCTCTAGCTTTTGTGTTATGAATAGTGAATAACAGCTTGTAAATCACTCTCTCCCTGCCATTCATGACATTATATATTTCAGTTATACTGTCCTTAGTCATCTATTTTCCAAATTTGAATAAATTTGCTTGCAAAATCTCTCATTTTATAAGCCATTCTCTTGTTTTTTTTTAATAAAGTTATCCTTTACAGCAACTTTATGGTGGAAATGCACACTGTAGACAAGATGTGGAACACCAGGGGATTCACAATTCTCTGACTGTGATTTTTATTAACATCAGTCTTTTGTTTTTTTCTCTTTCAAACAATAGTTAATTCAGGAAAATCTCATCCCTGTAATCTTGCTGCAGTTTAGTTTATTTTACAGCCTTGATAAGGGACTCACAAAAGATTTTTGGAATAGCTTGCATACTGTACCAACCATAGTAATTTTGCCTATGTGTTCAAATGATTTTTTAAACAGCAAATGAATATGAAATGTCTCCCATCCACAAACACCACATTTACTGTTCACCCATATATTACATTTAACCATATATATTTATTAATATGAACATTTACTAGCATTTGTAAAGATTTACTCAATATGAAAACAAGAGATACTTATCTACACTTCTATGAGTTCCCTTGGATCTCTTTTTTAAGAATTATAACTTTCCATTAGCCAGGTACCAAGGATAACTGAAATGCTTACCTAAAAGTTACAGCTAATTATCCAGCACTATCATGTTTGATTTCTTTTGGAATTCTTCATTGAAAATCTTTTGATCCTTTTGATTTGTTGCCATACATGACTGCAAGCCTGTGATTGTATCTAATGGTACTGCAACCTGAAAAAAAAAAAGGATTAGTCAAGTGCATCACTGAGATATACATGCACTTTGGGGTCTACCTATGAGAATAGTTTGACAGTTCTTCCTAACATTTTTGCATAGTTTCTGGAGTTCATGCATATTGAAGCTCTGTTTAGAATACATTTGTTCTGGAAATTATGATCTATTTTCATGTTATGAAAAAAAAAAACACCTTACTGTGGCACCTCTCCTGTGAGGACAGGCTGAGAAATTTTGGGTTGTTTAGCCTAAAGAAGACAAGGCTTCTCATAGCAGCCTTTCAGTACTATAAGGAGGCCTACAGAAAAGATGGGGAGGAACATTTTATCAGAGAGTGTGGGGATTGGACAAGGGATAACAATCTTAACAAGGGATAATAGATAGAGAGAGTGTATTTAGATTATATATTAAGAAGAAATTCTTTACTATGAGGGTGGTGAGACACTGGATCAGGCTGCCAGAAGTTGTGGTTGCTCCATCAGTAGAAGTGTTCAAGTCAGGTTGGGTGGGGCTTTGGGCAACCTGATCTAGTCTAAAGGGGTTCCTGCCCATGGTAGAGGTTTGGAAGTAACTGGTCTTTAAGTTCACTTCCAACCCAAACCATTCTATGATTACTCAAATATACATACAAATCTGTCCTAAGTTACTGTTTATGTGACTTTGTACATGAGCAGACTGAATATCTGAAATGAATAGGGTGATTCATTAAATCTAGTTTCTATTAATCTACAGATGTAAGAAAATACCACATTACCACTTACATTCAGTTTATACTTCAGGTTTTTTCTTTATTATTGTGAAAACTTCAGTTACAGAAAGTATGAAGGTGAAGTATCATTTTGCCATGTTACTCTGAAGTCTTGAAACAGAAGTCTTTATTTCTGTTCTTCTACCTGGTTTTGCTATGTGAAGGCCTTGTGTTATTTTTTCTTAGCTGCACTTACTCATCTGCACATATAGTGGAGTTTAGCAGTTTAATATCTATGCATAGTGTTTTATCTAACATATAGCAATTATGCTTTGAAAGGATTATATTGACTAGGTTAAATTTACTGAAAAAGTCAAAATTTACTAGTGAGATTAAAAAGCTAATAAAGTTGTAAAAAGTAGATCATCAATTTACTTGGCAATTATGCTGTCAGTCTATGATTAGATTTCTATATAAAGAAGCTATAAGAGAAGCTTAAAGAATGTTGCACAGTACACACTACAGACATTAAAGGCAAAAAATACAAATTAGACAAGTATTTGCAAATTAAATAGTACTGTTACAGTAATAATCTAAAAGCTACAGATGTTAATATTGTTTTAGAACATTGCGAAAAACAGGTCAGCACTGATAGTGAAAAAGGTACTTCCTTACAGTAATTATTTAGGAAAAATATATTTAATTACTTGACAAATGTATAGTTCATTAATACTTTACTTTTAAGTCTGAAAAAAAAAAAAAAAAAGTTAAAAATATTATTTTTACTGTCAGAGATTTCATACCTAATAAACTGACATTTTAAAAGTTATTCAAATATTAACCTATTATTTCTTCTAGCAAATATTCATCAGCTGAAGTCAACCAGTGAGTTTCATTACACCCTTAAATGTATCACTACAGAATTGTAATCCTTTTCTCAACTTCGTCTGAAAAGCTGAAATATATGCCTTAACATCATTTTCATGTTTTTAATTTGTTGAGAGATTATTTAAATTGCAAATGACATTTTTTTTTTCTCTTCAGGATCTCCCCTCTTGGCCCTGTTTAAACTTTAATTCATGTCTTAATTTAAAAAAAAAAAAAAAAAAAAAAAAAAAAAAAAATTCAATCATTTGCCTACTCATTTTAAGTGTCAGAATCTCCTGAAGAGAACATGTGCATCATTTGAAATCTGTGGCAAACTTGCTCTTCTGTTCAGGATAAACCATGGGGGCAAGAGTGGTGAGGTGGAGGGCACCTGCCAGAAGCTATGACACATTGTCCACACTTCACGGGCAAGCAGATAGGTCTGGCTGGAAGATGAGGAGACACCATCCTGGAAAAGCATGAGGTAAGAAGCTTCATGGAGACAAATATGGAGACAAAACAGTGAGTTTCTGGTTGAGAAGTTTACAGGCACATACCTAGGCACAAACACACTGCTGTAGCAGCTCTGTTGCAGTCAGTGTAGTAACCAGCAATGATGGCACAGGCTGCTCTGTAGTGTTTGCATCCTCTGAAAACCCCTGTGTGTTATGGATATCTTAATGCTAAGGTCTCTGTATAAAACAGTTAAGTACCACCATAATAAATGTTACAAGTACTACTAGAGGACATTAAATAATGTACTGCTAATACTTTAAAAGATCTAGATGAGTAAGCTGCAATCATTATGTTTTTCATACAGAAAGCATAAAGGATCTATACTGTATATGCTCACAGAAATATGACTGAACTGAAGATGCTGAAGATCTGGAGCTAGCAATATCTGAAAAATTCCACAGAGAAGAAAAGAGTTAATACTAAACTTCATGTCAGCACTCAGATAAGTAGCCAATTTACATATCCCAGCCTTTAGGTCATCTACTTAATGACTAGTGAATGTTATAAAAAAATGACAAAAAATATGTTGCATACTGGACCTAAAGATCAAATAGTGATCTTTAACTTCTTTGAGGGTAATAGAAGCAACAGTGGGTAGGAAATGCTTTACTCTCACCAATAGAGGTAAGGAAATTATTGAGAGGTCATTGCAGGTTGAGCAGAAGAGCAAAACAAAGGGTGCCTGCAAACATCCCAAAAGTGGAGATATCATTTGTATTGTAACTGTTGGACATTTTTTCTACATATTGGTTCAAATATACAGCAGAACAAAAGAGACAAGGGAAGAGGCACCTTGTAGGTAACAGGGTCTGTCAAGTACTGTCACATAAAGAAACGTATGCTAAGTTTTTCTGCAGGCTTGTCTCAACTCTGGAGGATTTTCTTTACTGCATTCTCTGATTTACCTTAGGAAAGAAATCCAAAATGACCTGACAAATGTTGCCATTGGTGAAGTCACAACATTTCTTTTTAAAGGCTCAAAGTCCCAAAGGGTCATGTGAACCGAACTTCCCTACCATGGTTTGCTCTGCCTGGAGGGATCATATAAAAGATTTATCTACTGTGAAGAGATACTTTTTAAGTGAGCAATGTCCCTCAAAATCATTCTATTTCAGTTCTGGTTTGAAAAGGTCTTCATATAAACATGTTATACAGAACAAAGGCAAAGAAGGCTCAGCCCTTTAGGCCAGTAGTTCAAGCAGGACCACAAATACTTCACACAGGAGAGAGGATATACAAGAAAATGTAAGACAGCCATAGCTGAGAGGAAAACAAAATAAAACAAAACAAAACAACACTGTATTTATATAAATATATATATATATATAATGGGAGAAACAACCAGAATAAAGCTGTGAACACAGACTTCCTAAAAGCTCAAGTCAACTATGAAATTCCAATTTTGACATGGATGTTTTATTTTTTAGTCACTAATGACATAAAATAATACTGTGAGAGACTGTTGTTTCTGTGGCTCCTTCAGTGACATCTTTTATATTTTTTCAGACATTAGCAATAACAGCAATTTCAAGAAGCTCTTCATGCTGAGAAGCTATACTAAAATTATTTCAAGTAATACTCTGTTTTTATGCAGGCCTAAATTGTAAAGATTTTTTAAGCAACTAAAACTACTTCTGCATGTACAACAGTAACTTTGATGTAAGTTAATGCTATCTTTACCATTCCAGGCCAACTTGAATGTCCATTCATCATGTCATTGCAAAGTCTTTTCTTCAAGGGCACTGCCTCCCTTTCCTTGATGAAATGTTTCTATCACTGTCAGACATATGTTCCTCTTTCCAACCAGTACATCAGTATTAATAACGTAGATTTTCTCTTATATGGAATATCAGAAAGAACTGCGAACTTAGAATTTCTGAAAGTGTTTTCCATCACAGATTTTCCCTAAAAATCTCATCCACACATCTTCTCCGGTTTGTTAGGAACCTCTCCACTCCCCACTGCTCACCCCACTTTTTTTTTTTTTTTTTTTTTTTTTCCCTTCTCTTTCTGTCTTGTTAGCTTTGTCTGAGGGGGTCTGAGAACTTGAAAATACACAATACTGCAGCAAAGCCTGCTAATGTCTGGACTTTTCCACATGTAAGCAACCAACCAAGTCTTAAGAGAAATTTCCAGAGAAATTGGCAAGATCTGTGATTTGTCCCTGCCATGGTACTAACTGGGCCTAAAGCCCATATGTAACAAACAGGTAATTGGGATTCTGATAAGAATAGAATTTCACGTATATTTTATTATATGAATGTCATTTTCTTAGAATGTTTGCTGATATAAAAAGAACAGCTTGGATGATATCACTCAGTAACTGGCACAAATCATGTAGTATTAGACAAGATTTTGCTTTTCTTTTTGAATGTTGAGGTTAGTTATTTTTAATGTTTTCCCAACTCATTTGCTTAAATGTAAAGTTGTGACTTCCTCTGAAAGCTGAATTTGTTTCTTTTTCCTTGCTTTGTTAGGCAGGGCAAGAACAACTGACAGTCATGTAAAACATAAGGTGAACAGTCACCTTGAAAGTAGCTGATGGCAGCCAATGAAAGCCTGCAGTATAGGAATTTCTGGATTTATACATACAATACTGAACTATAGTAGTTTGTATTTTTAAAGATAAAAGAAGAAGGGTTGGGAATCATTACCCTCTTCTGAGTAGTCACCTATTACATGAAAATCAAGCCCAGATGTCCCTGGTAAATCTGTTTTCCTTATGAGCATGGGATAAATGTGATAGCACAAATTCTCTGAATCATTCATCCTTTGCACCTCAGTACTACTGAAATTTTGAGGATAGCATGCTTAGAAGAAACCTTTTTTACACAAAGTTGTGTTTCCAAACATTAGTACCTGAGGGATTATGCTAATTGTAACAGCAACACACTTACGGACCAATAAACAGAAATTCTGTCTACTTTTTGCAAAGAGCGGAAGTGAGACAATCTTGCCTGTCATTCTCTCCCATTTTCTCCCTAAATATCTTAGAAGAGCAATTGCAATATTACATTCAAAATATAGGCACTCTGAATGCTACATGAAGATCAGATGTCTGGAAACAAAGCTGATACTGAAACTGCATAGAAGCCTCATATTTTGTCAGATTTCTTTAATAAATACTTTAGTTGCAGAAAGACCATGATTTTTTAAGACATTGTTATCTGAAAGCTCATCTAGGTTTTCCAAAAGGAAGAAGGAAGGAAATAATCAAAATGTTGTTGTTTGTCTGTTCGTTTCCTTATCTGTTTTGTAGTCCAAAAATATTTAGCATTTGAGCCATAGAGTAAGTGTAAAAACAAATAAACAAACAAACAAAAAAAAACATTGAGAGGATTTCTTCACAAGATGACATCTGAGCCAATGAAAGCTGTGGACTAGAGGATTTTATTGTTAAAAGCTTGATAACACCTACGTAAAACAAACTTAACCTTGTTATGGTTAGCATCATTTCACAGTGACTGCAACAGCCTTAACCCAAATTCAGATCAATTGCACCCATGTTATGACTGTTGTTGGAGTACACTTGCACATCTCTAAAAATGGTAGTTAAATGAAAAAACAGACAACTAATCACCCCCAGTAAGTTTATCACTCATTTTTATTACTGGGGTTCATTTCTGTAAGTTCAACTTCAGAAATCTGCAGGGTGCAGTAATTACACCAAGACATGAGAAAGCCCTGCATAGCAATACATTGCAGTCTAAAACCACACCTCCAGAATACTGATGAAGAGAAAAAATAAGAACAAGAAAACAAATATGCCAATATTACCTACTGCTGCAGTCCCCTTGGTGGGCTATACGATACTACTTCATGAATAAAGATGGAGTAAACTACATTTGTAGCATAATAAGAAAAGGTAATTAGTGCCATCTATTCACCACAGTTAGAATTTGACTAGAACAATTTGATTACTTTTATCACATTTTAAACTTTGAGTAAGATTTTCAGCTCTGTAATCCAGTTAGTGGTGAAGTGTGGAGAATATAAGTCAGCTTCCCAATATGATTGATGATTATGTGCTGTGCAGGATAGGAGCTGGAAAAAAAATACAGAACTCATAATATAGACACTGTCTGCTTGCTTTAAAGCAAATCTCTTCTAAATCAGTTTGAATCCTTCAGCCAGACTAAAGTATAAGCTTAGTATCTCCTCTGAACAAACAGGAAATGGAAAACCTTTTTTTTGGTTAGAAGTTAGCACTATGATCTTTCTGATATACATTTATTATTTATATTTTATTAACTGCCATATCTTTCTGAGAATTGGGCTCTAGCCATGCTCAGTTCTATAGAAACACAAAGGTAATTACAGTGATAGAACACTTCAAATTCAAAGATAAATTTATTGAAAAAATATTGAGTGATATACACTGAAACAACGTCAAACAGAGAGATTAAAACCCAAATCCTCACTTACATCAAAGTAGTTTTGGTAGTAAGACACAGAGTTTGCATCAAGGGCACAAAAGATCAGTCTGCATTAAGCAGGACTCCCAGTACATATCGTAGTTTAAGTGACCCAGTGTAAGTTGCAAGGTTCATTTGTTGTCCCCTCTCATGAGCAATAGAAGTCAACTCTATCCAGATCACTAACTTGATCCCAAGTAGTAAAGGAAAAAAAATAAGCAAGTAGGCAAATCACTCAATATCTTTGAAGAAGGGGTGCCATTTAATGACTAGTTCACTGCACACTTACAATGCACAGAAGCTCCAGGAAATTATTTGTTATGACCCAGGCTCCATGAGCAGAATATTTTGCAGAAAGATTATGTGATCCTAAGCTTTGCTTATCATGCTTTCAAGATTTTTTCTTTTCTTTTCTTTTCTTTTCTTTTCTTTTCTTTTCTTTTCTTTTCTTTTCTTTTCTTTTCTTTTCTTTTCTTTTCTTTTCTTTTCTTTTCTTT
>CM021766.1:98567970-98615442 GCA_011076525.1 Nettapus auritus | reverse complement strand
TTTCCTTTCCTTTCCTTTCCTTTCCTTTCCTTTCCTTTCCTTCCCTTTCCTTCCCTTTCCTTTCCTTTCCTTTCCTCTCCTTTCCTTTCCTTTCCTTTCCTTTCTTGTTTCCTGCAAAATTAAGTTTTTTTTAAGGACTTGATGATGATGATGATGATAAGCGTGAGAGCTTTTTATTTTTTATATTCTAAGAAAGATTTTGTTGTTGTTGTTGGTAGAAGATTTTCCTAGATGATAACCAGATTTATTGCATGCTGTTATGAATAATCATACTGTTTTCTGATATAATTTTAATAAACTTTAATGTGGTGTGTAGTTTTGCTCTGATGGTATAGCTTTACGTGCTAGAATTCAAATTTTAGTTCTTTATAAAATATTTAAAATGCTGGGGAATTACTCTTTTTATGTAAAAACCATGGTGTTTTCCATACCTCTTTATGAGATTGTTCTTCTTTTTTTTCCCCCTTTTTTTTTTGTAAATGTTGTGGACTATGAAGAACTTATATTTTTCCTGACATTTTCCATGGTGTTCTGATTTTTTTCTGTCAAAAATATATATTTATTAAAAAAAAAAAAAAAAAAAAAAAAGCAGTAAGGGCAGGCAATTGTCTAGAAAGTGAAATGAGTGGATCTAAATCAAATCCTTATTTAGATCAGAACTTTGCCCTAACAACACTCCAAACTCACGTTTCTTTTTTTTTTCTTTCTTTTTTTTTTTTTTTTTCAGGTTTATGTGTTAGTGTTATTTTCAATTCATGGACATCAATGAAATTTTCAAATCATATATCCTTAACTGGGAAAAATAATTCCCTTTTTTGAACAGAAATAACAGGCCCTGATTAATTTAAGTGACAAGCCTAAAATTCTGGAGGAAATATGAAATACTCCTAGTAATAAAATGAAAATTCAAAACTCCAGCAATTCACCAAATGCCTTAGGTATATTTATGGTTCTTCATTACATTAGAGCTTTTCATAATGCTTAATGATTTTATCACATAATGCCTCTGTGAGTTTAGCAGTACTATTTTCACTGACTTACAGATTAAATAATAACGTGACTTGCGCAAAATATAGGCACCAGAGCTAAAAAATGAATTCAAAACTGCAGCACTCTTGACTTTTACTTCCAAAAATGTCTAATGATTTTCATTCACTTTGGCCTTAATCTTGGTATCTTTTCTCCATTAAACAAGAACTCTTTTCAACAGGCCATACAGTGCCGATTGTATGATAGCAGTTTCTGGGAAGAGGAATAGAGTAGCAGGAAAGCTATTTCTTCAGCAAAAGAGGAATTCCCTTTTCCAGCTTTAAACAAATTTTACAATAGAAGATTCTGGCTGTAGACCTCATGTAGAGGATAGTAATATTAGACTACCTAAAAAGGACATCCAAGCTCTGAACAAACAGGTTTTAAAACAGTTCTTTTTCTCTACATAGACTCTGTGATCAAACTACCTATAGATGCATTTGTGCCTCAGTAGAGCACACTGTTTTTTGCAACTTTCAGTAAGAGTTTTGGAAAACATTCAAAGGAATATGCAGAAAAAAAAAAAAAAAAAAAAAAAAGTGTGTACAATTTCAGGCCAAAATTACAGAAATATTTCTACAAGTAAAGAAAATAACCACAAATGAATTGTTTGTGTGGCAGGCAGTTTAATCCACTTCTACGTCAGTGGTCTTCCTTTGGGAAGATTTCATTCTGACAAACACATTGGTTGACTAAAGCACAAACCAGGTTTTGTCTTTTTCTGAAAAACAGTACTTGCTAGTTAGTACAGGATGAAAATGGCAACTGACACTATGCATGACCCCAGACAGGTTGTATTAACCCAGTCTCTTATTTTCATTAATCAGATTTCCACTTCATTCATATTAATATGAAAAAAGGCAAATTTTATTGCTGAACTAACATTTCGAATGCTCCTGAGCATTCAAACTACTCCAATAATTTGAAGGTATACCCGCTGAAAGTTATGAGAAAATGTCAATTAGCATAACGTAAGTCAACATAGCATATGATATGGCAGGTGTGATATGGCAGGGAAAACATTTTAAATGAGTAATAATGTAGAGATATCTACAGATGGAAAAAACCTCAGTAAATAGCACACCATATTCCTTTTCAGAATGGTCCATAGGACTGCAGAGGGAGCAAGCACTGTTACAGATCATGGAAAAACGTGTGCCCATGCAAACTGGTACTGTTGACTGCAATTGGATTGCCTGGGAACCTAGCATTTGTGTGCATTAAAATTGAAATTGTTTGGTATAAGCAGTGAAATAAGGATACTTCCCTCTTCATCCTTAGTTGGATCAGTCTGGAAAACTATATTCCATCAGGCTTTCCCCATACCTAAATCAACAGTGAACAATAAGGAACTCTTTAGAGTATAGTCACAAAAAAAAAAAAAAAAAAAAAAAAAAAAAAATCATTAAAATAAAACAATAATAGCAATGATAAAAAAAAGCTGGAAACACAACTTAACTGTTAGAAACTTAAAAATATATATATCAATCTTTTTTTTTTTTTTTCTTTTAACAAAATATAAAATCTATATAAATATATTTGCAATCAAGTCTATGAGTCCATTTGCAGCCAGAAATTAAGAGATTTTTCAAATATAAGAATGCTTTACATAGTGGAATGCAGTTAAGTAGGCAAGCATTACTGGGCACATATCCAGATTAGTTAGGTCTGTGGAGAATTTAGGTCACTTGGCTTGTGCATATTCTCTCACTCACAGAGCTATGTAGCACTATTGTGCATTTGTGTGTCACTGAGATCTGCCCTATTAATCTCCATTTGTGCAGAACAAAAAAAAAAAGCAGGTAAATATTTGAACTGAAAATTATGATATAGAAAAAAAGAAGAAGCATATCTGCTGAAGAGAAAAGCACTCGTTACTTCTTTGTTAATCAGCTATTTCACTAGGATACACTCATGTCTGTCTTCCATTTGATGAGCAGACACAGGTAAAATATGTTCTAAAAATCTACTTGAATAAATTACCAAGAAAAGCTGGTGGATGCTAGATTTCCTGAGGTTTTCAAATGAAGACTTGCTCTTTTTCTGAAAGATATGATTAGTCAAACAAAATTTCTTGGGAGCAGCTGAAAGTCAACTGGATAATTTACTTTAAAGAGTCAGATTACTAAAGTTTGAAAGTTGAAACACATGAATCTGTGGTATTAACTTGGGAACCATGAAAGCTGCAGGCTTTAGTAGAAAATTGATAAGTAGAAAAAAAAAAAAACTTTGCTCCTTGTTCTGTTCAACACAGCTGAGCAATGGGCAGGCTTTGTGTTAATGCATTATAGACACATTAACCGTATTTTATGTATATATATTTTTTTCCCTTATTTGTTTGGGTTATGTATAGGAACAAAAAAAATGCTTTTACCTACTGGAAGACAGATTGAAAAGGAAAATATTACTGTACTTGTTGCAAGATAAATTAGTCATATGTTTTGTAAGGAGAGATTTCAGAACTATAGAAGAAATAATGAGAAAAAGTGGGGATGCACCAATTCAGGAAATGGAAGGCACGTTTGAGGTTAAAGCTGTCTACCATCAGCACAGAGAGAAAGGAAAGCATCTAATAAGGTAAAAAATCTCTGCTCATTTTCTGGAAGCAAAGAAACAAGTTAAAGGATATATCTAAAATCTGGGAAGGGATATGATCTTAGAAAAATCCAAAACAAAATCACATTCAGAAGAAAAGACGTTCAGGTTGAGAGGCAGAGGTAAGAGTAATTAGTATTCTTCTTCCACCTACTAAGACTTTCATCTGTATTCAATATTGTGTAGATTCTCATCAAGAAGTGTGTGTAGAATATCACATTATGGTTTTTCATCAAAAAAAGGATGTTATCATATTTCTAGTTCCTATTTTCTATCCTCACTAACACCTTTTGTCTATTAAGAATCAGTGTTTCTGGCCATTAATTCTCAGAAATATGTGTTTACTTCCTTCAGAAATTAATATTATTAGCCTCTGTCCATTGCTTCAGATTCCTTGTGACCTTGTCATTACTGTATACAGGAAATGTGTGCTATGCAACAAAAGTTGCAAACTTTAATTAATGTTTTTTCATCAACCCCGTTGGGTTTAATATGCTTAGATTATTAATAAAATTAGAGTGTCATGATTCATCCTGGGTTGCACAAAAACACTTTTCCTGGGAAGCTGCACCTAAGCCACAATGCTTTAGGATGGAACAAACAGTATCATTTCAGATCAAAAGACTTGAACTTGCCTTTGGGATTTACAGAGACTACTCAATGCAGATTGAGGTCATATGTGTGATTGCATATTCATTGGCACGATAGAAAAATCCTTGCATACCACATTTTTTTTTTCTTTTTATTTTACAGAGTCAGAGAATGACTGAGCTTTGAAGGGACCTCTGGAGGTTGTCTTCTCCAGCCCCCTGCTCAAGGGATTGGTATGTAACAGCTTTTCATAAAAGTGTGAAATAGGCAGTCTTCTGCAGGAGCTAATCAATACAATTAGGCTATGTTTTACAAAGAGGAAACAAATGAGAGCCAGATGGCCCTTCTGCATGATCCACAGACTTCTTTTAAGAACCCTTAGGCCTGCAGCTAGTGGAAAATACAGATAAAAGAGGAGTAGCACAGATTTTAAGAGAGGTGCTGTATTTGATGTAAACAATAACTGATAAATAAAGCATTTTAGCAAGACACAACTTTAAAAATTTTATCAAATGCTTCTGATGCATTGCTGAGACCCTTGCCCTGTTATTTACAGACATCCGTACTATGACCTTGCTTCTAACAGAAAAACTAGATAGTTCACAGTTGTTAACTGAGGTGGGATTTTCTCCTAGTGCTCCCAGTACCAAAAACCTGAGGATCCATCTCTGTAAATATATTTCCAGACACAAATGTTCACCATACAGACCAGGCTGAGATTAACTGGGTCCACTGATTAAAGCAATATAAATATACATATATATTTATATATGTGTTGTATACAGTGAATTGTTTAAAATATTGTGTATCATTATACAGAAATTCTCCCAAGAGAACATTTTTGAGGACTTAAAATCAAAACCATTAAGATTGCCTCTCTAATCCATATGTTTTTACTCTATATTCATTAATTACATCAAACATGCAAGTGTTTCATTCTCAAATGTTACACTGTGCAAGAACACACAGAACAAGGTTACTGGCTCAGACAATGATGCATATAGCCTAGTATACCACCTCCAGAAGAGGTCTATGGCAAGGAAGAGTGAAAACACAAGACAAGCAAATGGTGGTACTTTTTCTCCAGTGTGCAAGAACTTCCAGGTTCTGAAACTTCCAGAACTTCCTGATTCTGCAGCCAAAGGTGTTGCGATTGTTCTCGTTGTTCTCCCTGATTTCAGAAATATCCAAGAAACAGCTAATCCTCTTCTTAACTTGTATCACATATCGTTTTATAGCCCTTGTCTGTGCAGTTAGTCAAGTACTGGAACCTACTTTGCATTTAGCAGAATAACATGTAAAGAGTTTAACATAGTCACCACATTTCATTACAGAAAAAATGGTGATTTTGCTGTTGATACAACCTTGGACATGAGAATAAAATCAAATTACTGTCTAAGATAAAGAAATTAACATAAAATGTAAAAGAGTGAGTAAGTTATGGGTTTTGCATTTTAGAAGTGTTCTTTCTATACAACACCAAAAAAACAAAACAAAACAAAACAAAAAAATTGATAAAACTTAACTTTTTTTTTTTCTTCACAATCTTGAAAACAAACAACAAACAAACAAAAACTTTTGCTTTCTCTAGGACTTGATTAATATGACTAGTCACAGATGTCTAAAGCTATATAAAAGTAGAGGCAGGTAAAAAATAGTGAGGGAAATTAAGACTCTGCCCTAAAAATCAAATATGCCATTACAAAAACAGTCTAAAAACATGAGAAGTGTTCATATCTAAATGTCTCAAAAGTTATAAATAAAACAGGCCTTACCTTTTGCTCATTTCCTTCATATATACTTTTTGTATATACTTTTGTATAATTGTGTCATAAATGATGCAACACATAAATGTTTGAATGAAGAAAATTGTGGTCTTCCATCCTCAAATAAATAAATAAATAAATAAATTGCACTTAGTCATATTCATAGATGAAACTAGTATTTCACTTTTTATTTCTGTTTTATTGTTCATTTTACTGTGAATAATCGTGTTTAATTATTACTCAGAATAGATAGATCAGTGAGACTTTCTATAACTAGTTCTTTGTTGTTTTGTTTGTTTGTTTGTTTGTTTTGACAGTCATTCATCTCATTTCTAACAGCATTAATGTTGCATATATGGGTGGAAAAAAATAATAAAATAACATGATTTTCAAGATCAGTGTTGATAGCAAATAAACATCTATGGATTCTTTAGGAAACTAATACAGATTTGCAGGTTTTCTAGCTTTCTTGACTATAGTCTATTAGGTCAATATGACATTGTTCTTGGATGCCATTAACCATATTAATGCAAATTGGTTTGGACAAGTTTCACATGCCTATGAAAGATGTGAGCTTGTAAAATGAGATTAACAATCCTGGTAATTAAAATTTAGATTCTCAATAATATTTCTAAAAAACTTTTAATTTAACCTGATGTAATGCAGATTCTAGAGAAATAAATACATCTGTCTTTCTGGGATTTTAAGTATCAAAATCTGGGATTTTTAAATAACAAAAATAACAAAATCTGGGATTTTTCTGGAATTTGTGGGGCATCTGAAGTATTTCTGTATTTGACCATTTGTTCTTTCAGCAGAATTAATTAAATACTGGATTGGAGTAATATCTCTTATATAACTATTAAAATTAATGATTTTAAAATATCATCACAAAAACAGCTACACTACAAACTTTGTCAATACACTAGATTCAAAATCCTTATTTTAGATATATGCTGTTAATTAATTATATGAACAAACTCTGTTCACTGTTCCTTTCACTCAGCTGAAAGCGTCCTAAAAATTTGCTGGAATTAAAAAATACAGATCTAATTTATTTTAATTTACAGAAAAATGAGCAGCAAAAGTATTTTGTTTTTATCCAACATATTTAATTTTTTATTATTATTATTATTATTATTATCATTATTATTATTATCAGGTATGAGTCATAACTGTCATATGTTTGCTGGAAATGCAGTCTTCTGACAGATTTACTGGGAGAAATCTTTGCCTTTCTTTACTTAAAAAAAAAAAAAAAAAAAGGCATTCTTGCTAACTGCCAGAATCTGAATAGCAACATCCCAGGCTTCAGATACCTCTGCTAAAGACTGCAGTTCTGTGATACAGCATAGACATCGTTAATTATACAAAGAAATTAAATAAAAATAATTCCTCACAGGAAAACTCCAGTGTAATCCAAGAGATAATCTAATTATAAGAAAGAATAAATTATTATAAATGAAGTACCTTAATAATAAAGAATAATTAAGAAGCAAGCAGAGAAACAAAACCTTCAGCTCTTTGAGGAAATAGTATTTTATTGATGGAAAAAACAAAGTGAGCCTGTCTACCTGCTCACATAAAAGAAAAGGCTGAAAATACATAGCTAGATAGATATCGGAATAGAACAGCCTTCTATTTTTTGAAATTTTATTTTAACTTCATATTTTTTTTTCTTTATTTTATTTACTAAAAGTGTGAAGAATTTTCATGAAAAATTATTTAGTAGACTCTCTCTTACCCCATTGCCTAACAGGGAATTCTCATACAATTTTTATATTCTCAACAAAGAAAAAAATACTAATTTAAATTTAATGGGGCTGAGTTAATTTTCACATCTATTTCATAAAAGTTCAACCTTCCTAATACTATCTTATCTTAATCTCTCCTTGGAGATTTATCTCCAGATAAAACACTCTCTCCTAGAAGAGTGCTGGCTGCCTAAAGAATAAATAAATAAATAAATAAATAAAGAGATATAAATCAGTTTTCTTGTTTCTCCTGAGGTTGAAGTCTTCCTACAGTAAGATTCTGCAGTCACCTGGTATTAAGTCTTATGTTAGGAAAATGATCAACTGAATTGAGTGGACGTCAGTTCTCATAAAGATTAAATTCTTAACTATACTGGCATCTTTTGGGCCAGATTAGTATATTTGTCACAACAAATAATCAATTTACCTTACAGTACTGCTCAGTTGCAAGCTTAATATCTGTTTGCATCTTTAAAACTGTTTTTAAATACTGCATATCTATTTCTCTGTTGTTTGTTTGTTTGTTTCTCTTAAACTAAGAAAGTTGTTTGATAAACATACTAATGCCCCCCATCAGACTTCCCCCCCCACACACACACTCCCTCAGCCTTGCTCCACCAAGCCCAGTATAAAGCTAAAGATTTCCTCTTCAGCTCCAAATGTGAATTCTTTAATTTTTTGAGTCCCCAGTGTGACATTACTTAAACACGGGATACAGTAGAGACAGTATCTCATTATCAATTTCTTTTTTGTTCACATATGAAGTTTAATCAAGCAAGAGAGTCCAGATCTTCCTGGAGATGAATCTAAGAGTCATCAGTATACCTTTTACTAATTCATCTCAAGGACTTTATTATGCAAATGATGTGACCTGCATCATTACACCAATGAAACTATACTGGCAGCATTTCCTGTCGCTTTTGTCAAATGGGTATTAATAGAATGACTTGGCAGCTGCACAACCTCTAGGTCTATAAAACAGCAAGAAAGTTAGCAGAATTACCTTGCAAGTCTTGCAGTCTTATAACATCCTACAGTAACTCATATATTTCTTTTTTAATAACATAATTGACACCTCTAGCTATTAGATTTTCCTCAATATACTGATTTGTATTAGCTTTGTTTTGCAAGCATGGTAGAGACATTTGTCATTAGAAGAGTCAGAGAAAATAAAGTAATGAAACCTGTGGGTAGTTTTGCATTTTCGGAGATCCTGGATATATATACATATATATGCCTTTATATGAGCCCGTTTTTTTCTCATGCTTTATTCTCATCATTGATTTGCTGCAAGACTCTTGGGAGAGTGTTATAACACACTGCCTTTCAATTTATCCTATCTGTTGACATTAATGACTTTTGTTAATATGGACTTTACTCTGTACATCCTATTCTGACAGGTGATCTGGCCAACATTAAGTTTATAGTTAGGAAACAATTAGACCTTTCCTGTAATAGCTACAAACATGCTACAAATCACTTCCCATCTTGTATTCCCACAAAGGAAATAAAGCTTTCAGTTACAGACTGCAGTATTTACTGGAACCAAAGACATTTACTTTCCTAGATAATTCTTTCCTTCTTAACACTACAACACATTACTAAACATACCTATTTCTATGAAAATGTTCTTTACTAGATTTTTATGACATAACTGCATAAAAACAGCAGCATCTGGAAAGCATATTCATATTTAATATGAATTTTGAGTTCTTCAAAAATTAATATCTAAAAAGATCATTGAATGAAATTTTACGTGTGAAAACTGAAATATTAAAATGTTGGTTATTTTGAACTTTCATCAAATATATAGATGGGAAGGTAGAGATAGGAGGGAGAGAGCGATGGTTCACAAATCTTTGATCCCAATAGTGTTGTACAGGTTAATCACATACAAAAAGCATGCACCACCAAGATTCCCTAAAAGTCTAAAAGGAATGAATGAGTAAATAGTTTGAAAACTAAGGGGTGATTTCTTCTCACTTCCTGAAGTATTTCTATTTCAATAAAGAGCATTTAAAAGTGATTGAGTCAGATCACAACAAAACAAAACAAAATCCCAGGAGCAGGAGCAAGCATTACAAGATAAAACCACAGAAATTAATGAAAAATCACTGAAATCAAATTCATCTCAAAAAAAATAAAAAATAAAAAATAAAATGTCAGTTTTTGGCCAGGTATCATAGTGTTTCCAAGCCAACATTTGTGATGTTCTTATGTCTAACTGCACTGTTAGAGATGAAACTCCTTCTTCAAGTTTCTCAGTCTTTGATGTTGTAAAAACCAAGCAAATAAAGCAAAAAATTGACAAAGTGTTCATTTTTGTTGTTGTTTAAAAGAACAAGAAAATAAAAAGTAAAACAAGAACAATAACAGTAACAACAACAACAACAATAATAACAAAAAATAAGCAATTCATTGCCAAAGTACTCAAGAGCTGCTTACTACCTCTTAGAAAAATCTATTCACAGCAGCAGAAAGCTTGATCATTGACAAAGTGTAGATTTCACCATGATTACCACTGCACAAGTTTCCATTATAGAATCCTTTAGATTGGAAAAGACCAAGTCCAATCTTTAATCTAGTACTGCCAAGTCCACCATTAAACCTTGTCACTAAACTCTACATCTACACATCTTCTGAAGACCTCCAGGGATGGTGACTCGGCTACTTCTCTGGGCAGCCTGTTCTAATATTTCACAACCCTTTCAGTGAAGTTTTTTTCCTAATATACAACCTAAACTTCCTCTGTTGCAGCTTAAGGCCATTTCCTCCTCTCTTATCACTTGGCGCTTGGGAGAAGAGACTGATCCCCACCTCACTATAGCCTCCCTTAAGGTAATTGTAGAGCCCGATAAGGTCTCCCCAGTGCCTCCTTTTCTCTAGGCTAAACAACCCCAGCTTCCTCAGTCACTCCTCATAAGATTTGTTCTCTAGACCTTTCAGCAGCTGAATTGCCCTTCTTTGGACCTGCTCTAGCACCTGAATGTTATTCTTGATGTGGAGGGCCTAAAAATGAACACTGTATTAAAATCTATTGAAACCTTAAAACTTAGTCTCTTAGCCTTTTCCAAACTAAATAGAGTATAAAAAATAATATATATATATTCTATACATATACTATACATATATTATTATATATATTATATATATATTCTATATATATACTCTATATAGAGAGAGAGAGTAGAAAATATACTATGAAAAGTCCCCTTTTTCTTGGGGTGGTGGTGGGTGGGGAGATTGGTTTGGTTTTTTTTTTTTTTTTTTTTCGGTCTTTTTTCCTTCAAACCATAACCATTCTGTGATTCTGGAATATAATGGAAGATAGGAATAAATGATTAAGTCCAGAAGTCTAAATGACAATAAAACTTAGTGTGGTATATATGGTTTTGTCTTCATGTAGTGCTTTTATATAGGGGAAATGGAGATCATATATTAAATAAATCAACATATATATATATATATACTGCTTAGTAGTAGTCTTTACAAAAGATTGATGTGCAGTGTTGGTATTCTCTGAATGAAGTAATGTAAAGAATTCTCTACAGTGGATTTGCAGGTACAAAGCATAAAATTTAAAATAATATAAATTTTATCTTCCATTCCAGAATTTGTGCGTTTCTTGAAGGCAATATAGAAATTTCAGGAAGGAGAGAAACATCAAAATTGGACCTGTTTGGGATATTTCTTGTATATTGTACTCATAAAGCTGAAGAAGTAATACTTAAAGCTATGCTAAATATACTTTGGAAACTGTTTACCATTGCTAAATTTTGTTATTTGCTAACAGTATTCCCTTGATATCTACGATATAGCCAACAAGCAACAAAACTGGTAGTATGAACTCTTACAACGAAGTAAACATTTTTCCCAATGGATGTGAAAGAAGAAATTATACAGAAACAGTACATTAAAATATTCTTACAGATCATCTCTTTTTAGTACTCTTAATAACAGTTTTCAGACAGTAGAAGATTTGGATTATCACAGAAAATCATTGTGAGACTTAGGAAATTTTTTCCACATCATCTGAAAAAATCTTGATCTATTTTCTTTGTTCTGTGTTTTCTTTTGGTCACCATCACCTATCTTCATACTCTCAAGGATCATTATCTTACATATTTTCTATAGTGAAGACTGATTTTGTCAAAATTTACATAAGACTATTTCGTTGTCCATATTTATCACTTAAAAATAAAAATAAAAAAATTGTAAGAGCTTATGAGAGGAATTGTTTCCAGGGATATCATGATCAGGTGAAGTACATCTCAGCATTCAAGTCTGACTTCAAGCCTTTTTTTCACAGAAGATGAATCAGAAACTACACACTCAAAAGTCTAAATCTGAAAGCTTTGTAAATTGCCACCATTTATTTTTTTTCCCTACAATGTCTGCTTACGCATGTGGTATTGGGAGGACAGTGATCTGGTACACCCATTCCAACTCAAGTACTTCCACCTTCAAACAATATTTTATTTTACAACAGTCTAAGAGAGAAGCAAGAAAGCTATAAGTTCAATGCCCATTGCACTGAGTGTTTGTGCTTGCAACAGAAAAACTGGCATATATATTTATAGTGTTCAGTATGTATTGCTTACGAAAAATATGTTTTTAAAACTGTGTTCCATGTGTAGTTGAATAGAAGAATTTGAAAATCATGTATAGTGCTCAAGTTTATCTTATCAATACATTGATACTTCACCTAATTTGATGTTCCAATGATGAGTTCTTAACACTGAAAGGAAAAAAAAATAAATAGTTGGGCTCTTTTTTGTTTTTGTTTTTGTTTGTTTGTTTTAAATGTATGTCCGGAAGACATTGTAGTGGGTTTACATGGCAAGGTTTTGGTGGCAGGGGGCTATAGGAGTGGCTTCTGTGAGAAGAATCTAGTAGCTGCCTCATTTTAAGTAAGGGCCCTGCTGCTGACCAGAGCCGAGCCATTAAGCAATGTTGTTTGTGAATCTGTGAGAGCACAGATTTAAGATTTAAGACAGGGAAAAATAAATAAATAAATAAATAAATAAATAAATACACGCTACTACACAGCTGCTCTGGTAGCCACCCCTATAGCCCCCTGCCACCAAAACCTTGCCATGTAAACCCACTACATCCATAAAAATACTAAAGTGTAAAATTTGATTTCTTTTTAACCAGACTTTCATAAGATTCCATTTACTACACTTAGACTCCTAAAAGACAGCTAAGTAAACACCACAACTCCACCAGCTTCTTCACTGGCTGTTGGTAAGGGAGTAATACACAAACACATAGAATATATTCTCTTTTTTTTTTTTTTCCTGAACTTCGCAACCATCATCACCATCTAATCAGTCCTGCAGAACTCTCAAACAGAAAACCATACACAGTTAAGATTCCTGAGAAACAGGAAAGAAGAATGTCAAATTAATTATTTGTTTAGTTTAAAATTATTCCAGTTAACATAATAATTTTATAAAATTTTCACTGATCTTTCAAAATTTTGTCCTCAATAACTTTTTAGATAACATTTTTAATATATTAATTGCATTAGTACTTTTTTCCCTCAGCATTACTTCCCTGTCACACTCTCGACCAAATCTTGTGCAGAGAACAAATAGTTAAATATATGCACTCAGATTTCATAGAAGTGTGTTTGTTTAACTGCTTCATTCTTCATTGTGTTTATTTCAATGGTTTTAATGAATTATTCAGTATGTTTTAGGGTAGAGAAAATGTATTCTTTTAAGGTGGTTATTTCTCAGACATTCTTTTAAGTGAGTTAGATGGCAACAAAGATTTAGAAACCAGATCTATAAATATGGATTTATATATATATATATATATATGAAAAGAATAGTAATTCTGTATTAATAAGAAAAGACAATCAGAACTCCTGACCCTCTCTCTTTTTTTTTTTTTTTAATTGTCTCAGCAACATTCTATTCGTTCAAAGATCATTTTCATGTCTAAAACCAATTTCTGCTGAGAGATTGAAGTAAGTTTGATAGGGAGTACAATAGAGCTCAATTTCTTCAATTTATGCCAAGCAATAAATTGGCCAAAGAAAATCTATATCAGTAAACAACTCATCAAAAAATGCATTGAAATTGACCTTGGCATTTTATCCTTTTTGTCCACTAAAGAGTGATATCCAAGAATTCCCAGTGTTGCCCAACCACAGAAGCTGTTATCTGCAAACCATCTTTGAAAATGTTGTGCAAAAAGTTTTGCACAACAAAAATGTTGTGCAATGTTTTTATGCACTTCTTAATTTTGCAATTTATCTCATAAATTATAAATTTATAAAAAATATTTTTCTACCCGTACAATATATTCTGTCACTTACAACATTTTGCTTATTATTATTATTCATCTGAAATCTTATAAATCTGAAGAGGCAAGATTTAAAAGCAATTACCTCTACTGCCAAAAGTGATCGTTCATTTTATTTTTAGAGCTTGTTCTCCTTAAAAGGAATTTTGCCACTAATTTGAGTAGGACTCAACTTCAGAAAAACTCTTCCTACAAGATACTAGGGAGGGTTAAGGTTATAATTACTATTATCAACTTGATTGAGATTTGGTTAATCAAGTTTGGGTTGCTTATCTCTTAGGTAATCTTAGAGAAAGCGAGAAAGAAAGTGAGAAAGAAAGCAAGAAAGAAAGTGAGAAAACAAGAGAGAAAGCGAGAGAGAAAGCAAGAGAGAAAGCAAGAGAGAGAGCTAGAGAAAGTGAGAAAGAGAAAGAGAGAGAAAAGAAAGAAAAAGAAAGAAAGAGAAAGAAAGAAAGAAAGAAAGAAAGAAAGAAAGAAAGAAAGAAAGAAAGAAAGAAAGAAAGAAAGAAAGCTAAAAATCTGACATATTACCAAACAGGGATTTGACACAGTGATTAATATTCTTCTTTAAATATAATGCTCTCCTTTAATAGCGCTGTGGAAAACACAAAGATATGAAAACACCTTCATTCTCCGCTTCCCTTTACTTGTTTTTTTTTTTTTGTTTATAAGAATAGTATGAGTTGAATAGTCATTACTACCTCTTAGAGCTGCTTTCCAGAAGCTCTGAGTGCAGATTCATTTTCTGTTGAAGGACAGGAAAAATCATACTCAGTGGAAAACAAATGAATTGATGATATTCATTGATGGCCTAAATCCATGGGCTAAACAGCCTCCATTGTCTAGTTCGCCATTGGCTAGAATTATAAAGCCAAAGAATTATAAAGTCAAAGCAAATCCTTGCAAAGACAAAGCAAATCCGTTAGCAAAAACATTGACAAAATCTTGAACTCATGACACAATTCCTCCAGATGTGAAGGTCTGTGCATGATATTGATAATATGTGCATTTTCTGTTTATGAACTGATTTGTGGGAGCTGTTTCACACAGATATTTTTTATTTGTTTTCTTGTTTAAGATGGAAAATAGAAAGTTCACTGAAACTGATATTTATCTCAGTTCTTTATTATTAATACTTATCTCAGAATTCCTTCAGAAGTAGCTTGTTTCTTGACATCATGGCCTACTTTTTGTCACATCAATTAGAATATGAAATGTTCTAAATGAATATGTAAAACTAACTTATCAACATATGAACAACAGTTAAAAAAATCCTGATTCAAGTTTTGATTAACTCTTAATGATTGATAAACCTTATGCAAATAACTTAACAGTTTGTTATGACATCCTTAGGCCCAGTTTTTAAAGAGCTGAACATCTGAATTCATATCTTATAAACCATAAAATACAATAGTTACCGGGTAGAAATTATTAATATTAACATATTTTGTATACACAATCCTGCATCTCTGGCTTAAAAGTACTACTATTTGACTTTTTATTACATAAAACCCCCATAATAATAATAATAATAATAATTTAACTGCAGTCAAATTTCAACAATAAAATGCCCTCCCCTGACCTAAGCTTTTAGAGCCAAATGCAGTAGGTTAGACCCCTTTGTAATCAGCTAAGTTTTCCTGCTGTCAGTACAGTACATGAAGTCTTTATACATTAAGGTCATAGTTCTTAAATAAGATTTACAAGTTGCAAATGTCTAGTTATAAATTCATGAGCTGGAAATGTGCAGTCATAAAATTTACCAGTTGCTCCGCTCATCATTTACAATGTGTGAGCCTGAGAAAATTTATGAAGTAGTCTCAAGCAGATCATGTTACCTGCCAACTTCATGTTATGTTGGATTTTTTGTTTGAAAGCCACAGTTGCTAATTTTAAGAAATTACTTTGAGGGTAATGAAGAGATACCGTCTTCCCTGATGATGGTATTTTCCCTGTCATCCCCTCTCTCTTAGGCCAATTTATATTATTTTCTATCTTTTAGGTGGAGCTAGAGTGACTCTAGTCAAGCATATCTTAGTTATGATTGGTGAAAAATTTTTCCATCACCATTTAAAGTAATAGGCTCCGAGAAATTCAGAGCGCATGCTCAGTTGAGGGGTGGTCACACCTTGGAGGCAGGTAGGTTTTCGGATGGAGGTGTGTTTTGGTATTATAATGATACTATAATGAGCAAAAGTACACCAGAATACAGCATTTGTCAAAAACTGACAGGTCATTTGCTCAGGGTAGTGAAAAGAGCAGCTTATCAGTCTCAGTGTACACAAGAACAATCGAGTCCCCACCTGGTCACAGAGCCTAGTCGTGGTGTCTCCAATCCACTCTACAGGTAATGCAGCTACACCCTACCCTGAAAGCCTCTTCAATGCTGTACATTTTCTTTAAAATGTGAATGTTAGTTTTATTTTCCTATTTACTTTAGGCAATTGCACTACAGGTATTTTCTGGGGAAGGAAAGCAGAACAGAAGGAGACAATAATCTTTCCAAAGATATTATGAGGAAAACATAAGAATAAGTGCATATTTTTATTATTATTGTCTTGACAAAAATATGACCAATCATTCTAAAGGTCAGTTCTATAAGTCTCTAATAGCCCCAGACTCCAAAATTCCTACTCCTGGTAGCATTCTTAACTTTAATAACAAACTGATTTAATGGTTCACAAAACTCAGTCAAATAAGTGCTTTAATCAAATAAGTGCTAAGAGTAGAAGAGACTTAGATTTGTTCTTCTTAATATTTCCTCAGGCTAATAGTTCCTCCATAGGATTTTAACATGCTACATGTACTGGCAAAGTGCTCTTTCAACCTTACCTTCTTATTAACACTCCACAGCTTCTTCAGAGGTATACCTGCTGAAGTATGGACTTATCCATAGCCACAGTCACTTTAAGGTGTACCTGATCTGGTGCAGCCTTTTCCATTAGCCACAGTCCGTTCAGACACCTGTTGTGTTGTGGTCTTGTCTGTGGCCACTTCAAGGTGCTCTGGTGTGTCCTTATCCATGAATATGGACACTGTAACGTGTACCTGCTGCAGCATGGACTTATCAATGGCTACAGGTGTTTTGAGGTATACTTGCTCCACAGTGGATTTATCCATGACCAGAGATGCTTTAGGGTGTACATTCTCCAGTGTGGACTCATCCACAGGTCAGAGTCCTTCTGACTCAAGTTCAGTCTGGAGTCCCAGCCTGCCCAGTACAGCAGCACACGAAGAGCAGTGATGTTCAGCCCAGTCACGTGGACATAGCTGTTATCTAAATGTTCCCAGGCACAGCAAAGCAAGATGATAAGGAGTAGAGCAAACAGCAAAAGCAGCCACTAGCAGTCACTGGACTCTAACATACAATAAGGCAAGAAAGACCCCTGACAGGACCAAGCACAGGAGCCTGACAATTAGCAGCTAAAAGTCTATAAGATCTATAAATTTGGTTTGACATGTTTCACATTCCAATCAAATCCGTCATCATCTTGAATCCTTCAAACCTCATGTTGAGCACCAAATGGACTGTTTTACCTGACAAGCAGCCAAGTAAAACAGCCACTCATTCACTCAATCTCCCCAGGTGGGATGGGGGAGGGAATTGGAAAGGTATAAGTGTGAGATACAGGCATGATTTGAGACAAAGACATTTTACTAGGTAAAGCAAAAGTTGCACGTGCAAGCAAAGCAAAACAAATAATTCACTCAATATTTTTCCCATCAGCAGGCAGGTGTTCAGCCATTTCCAGGAAAGCAGGGCTCATAATGCGTAATGCTTCCTTGGGAAGATAAGCACCATCACTCCCAACATCCTCCCATGACTTCTTCCTCCTTTACCCTAGATTTTGTTGCTGAGCTTAATGTCATATAGAGTGGCATCCATTTGGCCAGTCTGAGTCAGGTCTCCTGGCTGTGTCCACTCCCATCTCCTGGTGCACCCTTAGCCTCCTTACTGGCAGGGCAACCTGAGAACAAGAAAAGTCCTTGGCTCTGCGTAAGCATCGCTGTGCAACAACTAAAACATTGGAGCGTTATCACCATTAGTATCACCAAAAATTCAAAACACAACATCATACAAGCCTCTATAAAGAAAATTGAATATCCCAGCCAAAATCATGACACTTTTCCAGTGCTATTAAAAAACTCTTTTGTTAAACAATTCATCTCTTTAATATTAACCCCCTGCATTATAGTAGCATTCAATTTAATGCCTCAAGAGGAGGGTTTCCAAGACCATATGAGATAGAGTTTTTCAGCAAAGAAAACCATGAAGTATACACTTCCCTCTTGGAAAAGCTGAAAAGGATATGTGGCAATAAACCATTTGTTGTTGTTGATTTTTTTTCTAGGACTCTATATAGGGAGTAGCATGATAATAAAGAAGATTTTTTGTTTTGCTGATCCAAGACAACAACAGTCTTAATTTATGATAGATTCATATGTTAAATCCACTCCAGTGAAATATTCTTGAAGTTATCATACCTGAAACACCTATTGAAGCATTTTATTTAAATCAAAATATTTAGGTCTTTCCTTCATGCATGCATCAATTCTTGTCAGACTTTCAAGAATATTTATTCACTGCTAGACCTACAGTCATCTTCATCACTAAACAAAAGGTTTGCTGCTGTTTTTCATACTGTTTTTTAAAGTAGATAAGTAAACCACATTATTTTCTAGTGATTTTTGATTGCTAATAACACTGGGCAAAATACTTCAATTTCACAAATTCTCTAAGAGAAAATTTTGCAGTTTGGATTCTTATAAATTTGTCTTAATCTATAGTTTTATAGCTTTATTAAGTCATTAGAACTTCAGAACATAAAGAAACAACCATTTGAAAGAAATGATTTTTTTTTTTTCCTTTTTCACACTAGAGCTATGTAAATTGATCAACAGATTATTATTATTATTGCAATAATAATTATTATTGAGGACCAATTCACAGAATCACAGAATCACAGAAAAGTCTAGGTTGGAAGAGACCTACAAGATCACTGAGTCCAACCTCTGACCGAACACTAACAAATCATCCACTAAACCAAATCCCTAAGCTCTACATCTAAACGTCTTTTAAAGACCTCCAGGGATGGTGACTCAACCACTTCCCTGGGCAGTGACTAACAGCCTGTTCAGTAAAGAAGTTTTTCCTAAGATCCAACCTAAACTTCCTCTGGTGCAACTTTAGCCCATTCCCCCTCGTCCTGTCACCAGACACGTGGGAGAACAGACCAACCGCCACCTCACTACAGCCTCCTTTCAGGTACCCGTAGAGTGTGATAAGGTCACCCCTGAGCCTCCTCTTCTCCAGGCTAAATAGTTCCAGCTTCCTCAGCTGCTCCTCGTAAACCTTGTTCTCTAGACCCTTCACCAGCTTCGTAGCCCTTCTCTGGACTTGTTCAAGCACCTCCATGTCCTTCTTGTAGTGAGGGGCCCAAAACCGAACACAGTACTCGAGGTGTGGGGGGACAATCACATCCCTGGACCTGCTGGTCACACTGTTTCTTATGCAAGCCAGGATGCTGTTGGCCTTCTTGGCCACCTGAGCACACTGCTGGCTCATAGTCAGCTGACTGTCAACCAAAACTCCCAGGTCCTTCTCTGCCAGGCAGCTTTCTAACCACACATATCCCAGCCTGTAGCCCTGCTTGGGGTTGTTGTGCCCCAGGTGCAGGACTCGGCACTTGGCCTTGTTAAACTTCATACCATTGCTATGTTTAATTTCTCTGCCCTTTCTCCTACCAACTTAACCATTTCCTTATTTTTTAATACTGACTTGCATGACAGAATCACCAATAAGAAGTCTTGTACATGAAGGAAAAATAATATGGCTCATGAAAAATAGCTGTAAATAAAATATCAAGTACACAGATTTCAAAAGTTTTAAGAAACTAGCATGGAAAATTTGACAAACAAAATCTGACATGACAAATGAGGAATGTGTCCTTACATAGTTTGTTCTTGACATACAGCTTTCAAAGCCACTTTAAAATCATTAGTTTAGTTTTCCACAGTGTCACAATTAAAATAAATAAATAAATAAATAATAATAAAAAAGGTCTACGTTAAACATAACTGTAATCTTTGTAAATTCCTATTATATATCTGAATATCTGTTCTCACTGATTATCTGAATTGTCAGAGATGGGATTCAGAAAAACAGGTGTTTTGTAGAATTGCTTTTCAGCCGATAATAAGCTTACTATGGAAGGTATATATTTCTAAATTATTTCTAAGGTATCATGCCTTATATAGAGAAGGCATAAATAAATCACTAAACAAAAACCTCTAGGAAAAATAGAAGAGTGTTTCTTAGTGATCAAATATACAAAAGAACAAACATACATGACGATCAGCTTAGAAGGATGCTTTTAACACAGACTGGACTTCTCTTTTGAATCACAAAAGAATCTTGAAAGAATTTTTACATAGGAAGAAATGGCCAAGTATTTTATTTGGACAGAAATTATTTTGTTCTGAATTTCAAATGCATTTTCTTCTCTTTCTGGCCTGTCTCACATAAGTACACTTCCCCAGTGTAACTAAATTTGGATTCACAGTCACAAATTTTTCTTTATATCAACTTCCTTCTGGATTTTTTTTTTTTTTTTTTTTTTGTTACTATATTTTTCTCCTAATAGGATCCCACTGGTGCATGGAAGAAGAAGAAAAAATGATTTATTCTTAATTTGCTTCTCTCTTTCCTCTTCACATGCTTTTCTTCTCTCTATTATTTCATAGACAATCTATTTATCTGCTAGTATTTTATAAACCATCCACTTGCATCCCCTGAATTCCTTTGCACCATCTCTCATTTGCTTCAGTATTATTCTCCTTTGCTTCAGTCTAATATCTGTTTTTGTCCTAAAAGTACAAGCATGCCTTTTGTATCTTTGCCTTTCTTAGTACTCCAAATTTCCCTTTTAAGTTTTGCCTTTCATGTTCCTGATTTTGACACAAAATCTTCCTCCTGAGCTAGATTTTTCGGTTCAGTTTTCAACCTTTGCCCTTCCCGATTATTCCCGACTAATGGTTGACAAGGATAAAAACTGCTCAATGTGCATGGTTTAAATCGAATCAGGACTGAAGTGATTTATTGATTTACTGTGTAATGAAGCAACAATCAGTGAGCTATACATTCAGGATCAGCTATATAGATGGACCTGAATAGAAGACATTTATAAAATGTTTAAAATTTGTGGCTGTTTTTAGCACTCTTTCATGATTAATCCCAAAACATGTCTAAAAAAAAAAAAAAAAAAAAAAAAAAAAAAAAACCTTGATGACACACACACATCTATTCATAGTGCTATATGCATGCCTCCCTCCAGCTGGGCCATGCAGGTTACATGTGATGCCTCATTAGTGGGTGGTGTACCCACCATGCCTGCAGACCTTTCTGCAGTCCCTGTGGGTGCTGCAACTCTACCTGCATGTGCCTTGCTCTCTGGAACCCACAATGTGCTGTTGAGAAAGCATCCACAGTGGCAACATGCTGCTGGCTGCCCCAATGCCTATGTGGTAGAAGGGGGATCAGCCCTGCACAGGTGGAGGCTACTGTAGTGCCCAGCCTGGTGAGCCTGCCACTCAGCCCTCCCACTCCAAGTTCTCTCCCCATACTTGCAAATTTTCATATATCTTTCATACTCTTTTTAAGATTACTGTTTCTATTCTCAAAAAGCCTCATAGTAATTCCCCAAATACTCCTCAACCCTGTTGATGCTTATCCTCCCCAGTGATACCAGTTTGGGGACAAAGACATAGGGAGTCCCTACTTTTTACTCAACCCCTCATTCTTTTTGCTGAGTCTTTCTTTTTTCTTTTCATTTTTATATCCCTTCTTAGTAAACTGCTTTCCTATGATAGCTAAGAAAAAGCTAACATAGCTTTTGATGTGTTCAGATCACTCATTCTGATCAATATGTTCTCACTATCTCCTTTCACTCCTTTAGTTGATATCCTGTCTGCTGCCTTTTATGTTACATTTGTAAGCTTTATGGGAGAACAAAAATGTTTTTGCTGTGTTCATCCAGTGTCAAAACAGCATTATTCTAGTCTATGTTTTGAGTTCCTGGCCATACAGAAATATAAATTGCAATATCTCATTTTAAAAAATGCTATTCATTGAATAGGGGTGTTTGTTCAGGGAGTGCTCCGCTATGCAAGGAAATTGTGTGCTCCCACAATACATCCCTCAGAAAAGAATAGGGTCTTTCCAAAAGTCACACAAAGCATCTGAGCATGAACAGAACACTAAACAATTGTCACAGAACTGGTGTACTTACACTTAGAAATATGAATCTCAGGTACACATAGAGTAAACCTCTCAATTCTTTCAAACAATATTATGAGGAACAGGAACAGACACTATGTAAACTTTTAATAAAAATCTAAAAATATTATGTATTTCTGTAATAATAGATGAGCATGAAAGGCTCAAGATTTCTGTTATGTTTTTCATAGTCTAAATTTATTTATTCATTACTCATTCTTCAGTGTTTGACTCTGGGAGTATTTAAAAGAGAAAAAATATATAGGAAAATAGGTAAGAGTTAACCAAGCTGTAGAATAACACTATTGTACTTTTAAGAAACAGCACTTTGTTTTTACAAAGGAATGCAGTTACCTAGGTACCTGTAAAAGTAACCAGCCATTCATAAGGTAAAATCCTGCCAAACAGAATGACCAATACTGTTCCCATAGAGTCGACATTCAATTTGAGGAGAAGTCCATACATGATACTATATGTGTTACCATAAAATAAAGAGAGACCTGCATCCTCATAACACCAACATACTTCACTGTCTTCCAGGATCTCCACCTGCTTCAGTAGCTACAATCCCTTATTCTTTCTCCGGTCACATCATGCATCACTTGAAGCCTCTAATGATAGAGACAACTACACAGTATTTTTTTTGTTCAATAAATTGGAGGCAGAGCCATACAAGGAAAGCTATAATCCCCTTAGTCCAATGTAATAGCTCTACCTATTATTGTCTTGTCAATTTTCTTTTTGCATGATGTGTCTGAGAAAATCAGGAAACCATCTTTATCCCTAAGCTCCGGAGCTTCCACTTGTCTTGATAAAGTCCCCTCATGTCTTCTCAACTCTGGAATTGCTTTCAACATGGCCTCTATTTCAAATTCATAACCACAGTTGTTGTCATAGGTTCCCTATTCTAATGTTCCCAATCCTTCTACATTAAAAAATAAAAAATAAAAAAATAAATAAAAAATAATACTTCTCAATATTTTGAGGAGGGCTCTTTTGTAGCCCTGTGCAGAGAGAGTGACAAGCTCATTCACACATACAGCTACAGCTGTCATTTGGAATCAGATCACCTGTCTAGCATCTTTTTTTTCTGTTTTGTCCTAAAACAGTTTTTCTGCAAATAATTTTCTTTTTTTTTAGAAATACTTCTTATTTGTATAGAATAAAAGCATAAAGACAGATCTGAAAGGCTCAGATGAGAAGTGTTGTTATGCTGAATTGACAGATTTATGTATTTTAAGGCTTATTAAGAATGAAGCATTGTGAGAGCTGACACAGAAAGACACTGCGAATATGTTAGAAATTTAAATAGTGATAATATGAAGTTCTTTTTGAAATTTAAATAGAAATAATATATGAAACTCTACAGTAAAGTGAAAAGTCAGTTTCTCTAATTTACTTAAAATGTTGAACTAATTACAAAAATAACTATTTGATCTAAGTGTACTTACCTCATGAAGGATTTTTTGAATTAATTTTCTTTCATCTTGCAAATTTTTGTCATCTTTGCTACTTAAATCTCTAGAATGACCCTCTATTTATTATTTTATGGCTTTTAGTGAATTCAGAGATGATTTCAGCAAAAGAAATATTACAAGAAACAGAGAAGAAAGGAATTGTAGTTTTTCCACTTTGATTTTAACTGAAAACATGAGTTTACGTTTACAGTACCTTTTACAAAAGACACACTTTCCACTAGACCATGTTGCTCAAAGCCCCATCCAACCTGGCCTTAAATACTTCCAGGGATGGGGCAACCACAGGGCAACCTATTCCAGTGCCTCATCACCCACACAATAAAGATTTTCTTCCTAACCTCTAATCTAAATCTACCTTTTTTTAATTAGAAGCCACTACTCCTGTCACTAGACCCTGTGATAAAGAGATCCTCACTAGCTTTTCTGTATGTCCCGTTAGGTACTAGAAGGACACTCTAAGGTCTCCCCCGATCCTTCTCTTCTCCAGGCTGGAAAAGCCTAACTGCCTCAGCCTGTCTTCATAAGAAAGGTGCTCCAGCCCTTTGACCCTCTTCATGGCCTTCCTCTAGACCCATTCAAATATGCCCATATCCCTCTAATTTTGGGGACCCCACAGCTGAATGCAGTACTCCAGCTGGGATCTAAAGGGAACAAAGTAGAGGGGAAGAATCATGTCCCTCGACCTGCTGGCCGTGCTTCTTTTGATGCAGCCAGGGATATGGTTGGCTTTCTGTGCTGTAAGCACACATTGCCAGCTCATGTCAAGCTTCTTGTTGACCAACACCCCCAAGTCCTTCTCATAATGACTGCTCTCAATCCATTTTCTGCCCAGTCTGTGTTTGTGCTTGGGATTGCCCCAGCCCAGATGCAGGACCTTGCAGTTGGCTTTGTTGAAGCTCATGAGGTTCACACAGGTCCACATCTCAAGCCTGTCAAGGTCCCTCTGGATGGCATTCCTTCCCTACAGTGAGTCAACCGCACCACACAGCTTGGTGTCATCAGCAGATTTGCTGAGGGTGCACTCAATTTTTGTCCCTCTCATTGACAAAGATGTTACACCGTGCCAGTCCCAATACTGACTCCTGAAGCACAGCACTCATTACTGATCTCCACCTGGACATCAAGCTGTTGACCACAACTCTCTGAGTGAGAACCTCCAGCCAATTCCTTGCCCACTGAGAGGTCCATCCATCAGATGCATGTCTCTCCAGATAGGTACTAGATAGTGATTGGGGCTATTGTTTTGTTAAAGTTATTCTAAACTTACTACCTTCTTACCTTGTGGACACCTTGTCTGGTGTCATTATATGCAAGCTCACATACCTGAATCAACAACATTAAAATAAAATATGTTAAGAAACATCTTTAACTAACTTTGTATAAAAATTTACCATCTGCCCCTATTGGTGTATTGATCTGTTGGCAATCAGCATTGCACTCTGATTTTGCAAATAAATCTGAAACTAAAATGTCTTTTTACATGTTCCTCTCTATTATCCACACATATTTAATCAATTCTGCACATAAATAAGCAGGATTACCAAATCCTTTGTGACCTATGCATATACCTGTGGGTAATTCAGAGCACTACAATATGGATCAGATCATGACATTGAAGTTATGACTTTAGATTTTGGCCACTACTGGAGAGCATCAAAAAATTTCTGTCAGCAACAATCACATGACCAAAGTATAGTTCCAAAAACTTATTTAAAATATATAGACCATTGGTCCAGTTTTAGAATACTGTTTTCTAATGATAATGCATGATTTAATATGCTCATGTTAATAAATATATAAATAAATAGATATTGGTACATTTCCTAAACTGATAGGTGAAACGGGGTTTCTTGTGTCCAAGCTTGAATATCACAGGTTTTTGCCATAATTAACTGAGAGTTAAATAACCTTGAGATTTTCACAAACTCTATGCAATGCAGAGTGACAACATAATTAAAATGTTGTGATGTGTGATTTGTATAGACAGCACTAAGAGCTGTAACCATACTAACTACATGACTTGCAGACACTGCCTGCAATGAGTTATACCACTCTAAATAATTACAAGAATTAATCATAGAATCATAGAATATCCCAAGTTGGAAGGGACCAATAAGGATCATCAAGTTCAACTCCTCGCACAGCACAGGTCTACCCAAAAGTTTAGACCATGTGACTAAGTGCACAGTCCAATCTCTTCTTAAATTCAGACAGGCTTGGTGCAGTGACTACTTCACTGGGGAGCCTGTTCCAGTGTGCAACAACCCTCTTGGTGAAGAACCTCCTCCTGATGTCTAGTCTGAACTCCCCCTGCCTCAGCTTAACCCTGTTCCCATGGCTCCTATCACTGGTGTTTATGGAGAAAAGGTCACCTGTCTCTCCACTCCCCCTCGTGAGGAAGTTGTAGACCATGGTGAGGTCTCTCCTCAGCCTGCTCTTCTCCAGGTTGAACAGGCCCAGTGACCTCAGCCGCTCCTTGTATGTTTTCCTCTCCAGATCCTTCACCATCTTTGTTGCCCTTAAGTTCTTATGTTAATTAAGTTCTAATTAAGTTCTAACACAGGCTGTCTACAAAAACATATATTGACTCTGACCAGGTTAAGTACTAGAATTGGTAGATTTATACTGAATGCCTACAAAGTGAAAATCTCTTGCAATATAAAATACAAGAAAAGTGAACATACAGTGCATGGTAGAACGCAGTCACAGCTCAGTCTCGGTGAGATAGGTGATCTGGCACTTTCTACCTTATTTTAACCTTCATAAAATGGCATAATCATTTGTTTAAACAGTGGTTCTCTCACACTGCTTAAATAAGATTTTGTACAGGTTAGTTTAAATATAACTGTATGGGATAGTCTAGTTAGTCAAGTCACTTATTTGTTTCTGGTCCCACAAGAAAGAGAACTTGGAGAAGACCAAAGGCTGGGATCAATCACTGCATAACATGTCTAAGGACAGTCTGCTCTGGACAGGGTTAGCCCTTACCAGAGTGTATGTTAGACTCAGAAGTCAGGAAGTCAGCTGCCTTTTTCCCACCACACATATTCATCATGGCAGTCTATTCAAGCATAGTGGTCTACTCTAACACAGCAGAGGCTTTCTAGTCTCATGTAATTTTTTTTTTCTTTCTTTCATTTGAGGAAATTGCATGTGCACATACAAAATAGAAATACATACTACATACAAAATGGGAAATAAATTGAGTGAATTGGATATGGTAAAAAAAACATTTAGTTTCCCTTTCTTCTAATGTTAAAAGTCTGATAGAGGGTGGGAGAAAAGGTTGGTATATTGGGAGAGAAGGAGATGATAGTGCTGATGCTAGAGGTGTTCATTCTGCTATTCACAAAAAGAAATAAAGAACTTTGGGTGTCTTGGGGAAAAAAAAAAAATAAAAAAATAAAAAAAAATAAAAAAGAGATGAAAATAGGATAGACTCCCGAAATGGAAGCTGTATAAAACTCCTTTAGCCTGTCTATATCACCAGTCCCACACCATGATGTAATAAAATGCCTCAAACACAGGTATAAATCACAGAAAGACAAACTGTCAACTGTGATATAGTTAAGATAAGCATAAGCCTAGGCAAAAACGAATTATGCCTAGGTGTTTAGACTAAAGTTTTTCCATGTGTCACAGAAGAGTCTACATTAGAAAGAGAATGTTTTTGAAATGAGGAGAGAAAGAAGAAAAAAAAAATCAAATTAGTTTCAGGAGAATTTCTGAGATACATAAAAACTGAGGCTTCATACAAAGTACTTTCTTTGTTTACAATTTTATATCACTCTAATTGTCAAGGAACCTAAAATTTACATGCATATTCATCCCATGGAGCAACCACATTTCTTCTTAAAGGCAGAAAATTTGAGTCTTGTCAACTTCTTCAGTAACGCTTACTTGCTAGTGTTTTGTTTCTTTCTTTATTCATGTATTACCCTTTGTTTTCCCTCTGTTTCTTTCTTCTTTTTCAGGTATACACATCTCCCTGGTTTCACCTGGGATAGAGTTAATTTTCCTCCTGTTAGCATCATGCTGTGTTTTGGATTTAGGATGAGAATAATGCTGAAAATGCACTTATGTTTTAGTTGTTGTAGAGCAGTGCTTACACTTTGTCAAGGACTATTCAGCTTCTTATGCTGTCCTGCCAGGAAGGATGCCAGAGGTTCTGGGAGGGGACAGAACCAGGACAGATGACCCAAACTGGTCAAAGGGAAATTTCATACTATACTGCATCATGTTGAACAATAAAACTGGGGGCAGTTGTCCAGGGGCGGTGCTGTTGCTCAAGGGATAGGATGGGCATCAGTCATCAGGTGGTGAGCAATGGCATCGTGCAAAAATTATTTTGAATATTCTTTTATCATTTTTATTATGGTTGTTATTATTCCCTTACTTTTCCACCCTACTAAACTGTCTATCTCAACCCACCTTTTTTTTCTGATCATCTCCCCCATCCCCCTGGAATGACCAAACATCTTTGTGGTGCTTAGCAGGGTTAAACCACAACAACATCCCACCAATCATGCAGTTATTTCATTTCTATTAGGTTTCTCACTTGTCTCTTTATCTGTGCTACAAGAAACAAAGGATTATTTATAGAAACAGAGAGGAAATAAAGAGGTTACATTGGGCTATATCGAATGGAGTCAGTCTTCCCTTGTAATTATACATCTGACCCATCTGATTTGTGTTTCAGGCAAAACTGGTAAGTGGAAAAACTTGAAGAACAAAGGTGTGCTCAAACAATATTTAGAAACAGGAAAGACTGCAGTCTTCAAATACTCCAACTAATCTAATTTGGAAAGAGGAATGAACTTCTAGCAACAAGTTCTTGTTGTGTCTGAGGAAATATCAATTCTGTTCTTATTATCCTCACAAATTCCTAAGTAATTCCAAGCTGATTTTTTTTTTTTTAATCTGTTAAGTGAAAATAATAGCATTTGTTCTACTTCAGAGATGTTTTAAATGGCTAAATTCATGAAAGTTTGTGAGCTTTTAAAATAATGTGTTGCCAAATAAACACAATAAACAATTTTCTAGGAGGAATTCCACTTCCTGCAAGTAGCTGTTAAGAATAAAAGTGTTAAGAATATCAAGAAGGAACATGACATGAAATGTACAGAGATAATAACAGTAAAGAATAATGCTCTTGGTGGAATTTTAAATTCCATGTATGTTTTCATTTCTTTTAACAGGTGTGTGCCCCTTCCACATCACTGGTCTTGGAAAGTGATGTGGAATTTCCTTTCATAGTCAAAGACTACTTTTTGTAGTCAGTCTAAACAAGAAGAAAAAGAGCATAAAATACTCCTTACAACTGAGTTGGAAGGAACCTTCAGGATTTCACAGGACTGAGACTGAAACCTAGAATTAAGTCAGTGTAAGCTAAGTTTAAAAAAACAGAGAGCAAGAATGAGAAATAATAAGTACGCAGCCAGTAATCAGGCCAGATCTAAAGGATATGGAGTTTGCAGACCTACTTGAAGGTGTACAGACAAGAACACTATCTGAATTTAGATCCATACCAAGAAACCAGGGCAAGATATATCTAGTCCAATTTTCAAACCAGACTAGTAGAGAGTTAAACAGCTAAGGTGAAAATAGGAGACAAGCTCTTAAAGGAGGCTCCTGTGTGCACATTGTCCTTATCTGTTTCCATGGAAAACTATTCAATTCATAGAAAAAGCATTGCTTTAGAGATATCTATGGATAAAAATTATGCTCCCCATTCTATAACCCACAAAACCCAGCCCATCTAAGCAAAAGTTCTGTAAGATGAACTTCACAGATTTTCATTGTCATCTCATTCACTTGATGGTTAATATAAACAAATAGAATAATTTATGTAGTACTAATAATGAGAGATTGTCTTCAGTTACAACTCTTTCCACAATTTTTCCCCACTTTCCTTATGACCCAGGGAAAGATATCTGAAACATTTTAGAGGAGCAGAGTTACATTTTTTGCACAGAAGTACTAAAGCAGGATACAAAATTTTTTATAAGCATTCAAACAAAAGATATATAAAATAAATAAAAAAGAAACTGCAAATCTGTACTAATTAGCAGGGGTATTTAATCTGTGTGATGTAATAGAAATAAATGCCATATAAAAAAAAAAAAAAATATTATAAAAATAAAAAAAGCAGAAAAAATATGATTACCACTGTCAGTAAAAAAAATCGACTCTAAAATTTTTTTTAATAGATACCTGATTTAATGTAGAGTCTTTTATTATCTGAGATATATATATAATATATATATATATATAATATATACAAACAAGCAAAGCTGTTTTTTTATCAAATCACCTGAATGACTGGTAACAGTAAACCCATCCTGTGCCAAGGAATATGCACATTGCTTGGTGTCACCTGAGGGGATATAAGAGAATAAGTATATTGAATTACAATGTAGGAGTGAAAGAGAAGATAAGTAAACTAAGCTTATAGAAAAATGTTTTTATACTTCTAAATTTTAAATAACTCTTCTTTCCTAATATATGTGTGTGAGAACAGTTCTTGATTCTAATATAGTAACATAATTACTTTGGAGTTATTAGGTAACTTTATGATATCCACGAAAGTGAGCTACAGTTTAAAGTTTTCACTGGATTTACCCTCTGAATGTTACCTTGATATAATTGATATTATATCAATTTTACAGAAAGGAATTTACTAATAAGATTGATCCGTAGGGAAGGAAAGTCAATGGGTTTAAACATATCAACAAAGATTCTTTTCTCTTTGCTCCGAATTGTTTTATTCCTTCTTCCTCCCCTCCACTTTCAACACTGTTAAAGAGAATAGAAACATATGAATTCTGGAAAAAAAAAAAAAAAAAAAAAAAAAAAAAAAAAAATTTTTGGAAAAAAAATACTCTTGTTTGTGTTTTTTGTTTGTTTGTTTGTTTGTTTGTTTGTTTTTTGGGGGGGTTAATACCCTGAAGCATGGGCTTAAAATTTTCAGTACAAGTTTTCTAGGTTAAGATGCAAATATCTATCCTCCCTCCTCTACCTCACAAGTACACACACATATACATTCTGTACCTGAGAAAGAGAGACCCTAAATGGGTCACTTTCAAGTTAGTGAAGAGATTATTTACTATAAGATTAATAAAGGAGAAGGAATTTTTTTTTCCATAGTGTAAAAGACAGCCAATGACATTTTTATGACTGCTTCAAATTACCGTTACCAAACACCAGCAAAAGCTGATTCTATCAACCAAGATTTGGAATGGATTCTGAAAGCCAAGGCAACAAACTATGAAATGCAGATAGTAATTTTAACAGTTCCTCTGCTATCTTTGTTAATATTTAATAATTTTAAGTAGGTATCTTGGTAAATATTTAAAGATTACTGCTGCATTATCTGTACACCTATAAAAAACAGTGTTGTAGTTTTCACAGACTTTTTTTCTTAAGTTGTATAGAAAAATAACTGGCCTGAAAAAGATCTGTTTTCCACAATCCATCTTTAATGTTGGGTAGCAGGTACTTCCACCTGCCAGAATATTTGTAAAACAGATGGTCAAATGCCACAGTCATTAATTTTTGCATTAGAGACATCCAGGTGGTAAATTTGTGTGCTGAATTCTTTTCCAAGGATAGTTTATTCAGTGAAGGAAGATGTTTATTTCTATTGTAAATTTTTCAACCTGGTATAACAGATTAATGATATACTATGTTGCATTACAGTGCCTTCCCTGTATTCCACCATATTACAGTATGCCAGAATAGATACTAACTTTCACAATGTAAATACCATGATGTAATTTAAACACAGCACAAGAACTAATGCACAGACATAGTAGCCATTTCTCTCCTTCTGTTCCTTGTGAAAAAAATAAAAAATAAAAATAAAGCCTGTAAGAATAGCAGCAGCTATCTTTCACCCAACATTCAAGCATACCTACCACCTTACTGTCCCATGTCTCTTATTTCGAGAGGTTATGATTTTTATTTTTATTTTTTATTTTTTATTTTCAGCAATGACTGCTGTGCTATTCTGGTGCACATGGGCTACTGATTAAGTTTGATTTGTAAGGCCACCCATCTCTCAGAAGCACTAAATTCAGTAAATTTCTTGGAGCTTTTCCCTTTGTTTCAATATTCATGACTTTGCACAGTGCAGTATCTGAATTTCTACTTTCAATAAATCTAAAACTTAAACTGTGACACAGAAAAAAAAAAAAAAAAAAAAAAAAAAAAAAAAAAAAAAAACTGGCTCAACTAATGATGCACAGAAGAGTGTTTCTGGCTTATGACTGATGTAGAAGTCTCAGCTACTTAAGTGCTCACTGATTTTACATTTTGGATATTGTACGTGGTTCTGGGTCAAACTACAAATCTATCAATTATGAATATTAATCAGACTGATCTCAATTTTAAATATGTTACCAGTTATGCTTGCATTTAAAACTCCTTGGGAATATCTTTACATAAATAAAATGACTAAATAAAGGTGGAGAAGTAGACCTGGTTCTCTCAGAGAAACTAATAAAAATGCATTTTTTTCTTATTTGTAGCATCCTTTCTTTTGTGTGTGATAAATATCTGGCAGTTGCCTATATGTACTGTGAGACTGATGTACTTAGAAGTCACCCTCTTCTCTACAGGAAGGAATCATTTTAGTCTTGAGCCTAATGAAATAATAATCACTGGAACAAAAGGCATAATTGTTGCCTGCTATAAATGTGCTACCCCGTTGGAGTGTATGATTCTATTTTGATTGTTCTTTTTCCTGCTTGGCAGATGGCAAATTACCTTAATTATCCATTCACACTCTGAAACCTTTTTAACCTCAACCAGTTGTCTTCTTGAAGACCATCAAGCAGAAAACACGCTCATTCAGCTATGCTTGAATATAAAAGGTGTCCTTCTAATCATGCAGAACTCAAAGCAATATTTATCTTATTACTATAGAAACAGTAATAGCTGCCTATATATAGGCAATATTCTGAAAATTTATGTCCTATTATATACCATGCTGACTACAAAAGAAAATCAACCCTGCAAGTCTAAACTGCTTTCCTCCATTCTACACACTAAAATATATCTACTTTCTTTACTAAATATGAGGTTTTCTCACTTTTTATTCCCCTTCCAACATCTGAACTTCCAACTGTGAACATCTTCCACTTGTCCTTATTATATGAGAAACATAGAAAATTCACCACTGAGAGTTACCATTTCTTTTGCAGAGACTGCATTAACTTTGAAGATTCTGAAATGGAAACTCTATATTTCACTACTCAGATTAATGAGTTAAATGTTTTCTGTGAAAGTATTTCCTAATAAAAAGGATATTTTAATAAACCACTCCCTAAACTGTTTTTTTCTCCCACTTTTTTTGACTTGTAAGATTTTGCAAAATCAAATTTATCGACACAGCCTTGTGAGACTCTTAAGCCTATAATGGCCGCACATGGAAATTCGCTCAGGCAAAAAATGATCTGATTGGCACTGGTCCAAAAATTGTACAATTTCACAAACATGGGAACTTTTCTGACAGGAGAGGGGACATCATGTCTTACATTCACCCACAAAATCAAACAAGCAAAAAAATAAAATCTCAGCTACAGACAATTGTCCCAGATTGATTTGTGGTTCAGGGCACTGCAAGTGACTTTCTTTGACACACAAGTAACTTGAACTTTAAGACTGTTATTAATCAGAAAATGTGCAGTGGAAATTCATTTCACGGGTGCTCAAAACTTTTTCAGAGATGCAACATTGTTTTGTTCCAATTAAAACTTCTTCAAATTAAGAGGACAGACTGCTTGGTCTTTTCCACTGTGGGATGAAAAATTCTGAAATCTTACAGATGCTGTGAAAAAAAACATTGTTGTCTTTTATACAGTTCTATTTTAAATACTTTACATACACACACACACACATATATATGTCATATCTAAAAAGGTTCAGAAATGTTACATCAGTGTTATATGGAGCTTCTGAGCACATAACATAATAATTAAATATAAACAATAGAACCTTGCATGAGTGTTAAAAAAAAAAAAAAAAGACTAAATATTAGAGTGTTAAACACACTCCAAAATATTGTAATTATTTTTCAGCAAGACCAAAGATTAGTCATTACTCATGAGAAATAGAAGAGAAGCTTTAAAGTTGTTTAAATGTTTGAATAGAACAGTTCAAAGATTTTCTCTAGAGAGCTAACTAGATGCAGTTCTTTTAAACTGCTGCCAACATATTTTTCTAGTTTTGATTTTCCAGACATAGCTTTTTAACTATGTCGAGCCCACCTTATTGTGAAAACTCCAATGGAGAAAGAAATCTTTTGCATTCTCTTTGATAATTTTCACAGTTTCAGGAACTTTTAGATTTCATATTGAAATACTTTAAAGACTTTTCAAAGAGAGTTTTGCATGTGACCTAATTTATTAAAACCAGTATCTTTTGGGATTACAACATTTGCTCGGTTCTAGACCTCCCCAGTTCATACTGAGGTCTCATCACCCAGCTCTGACATCCTATCTGTGTGTCATTGCATAACATGATGATCAGTGTTTTTGAACATTGGTGGAGAAACCTATGATTTTTTTTTCCTAATTGCATAATTAATTGCACTTGCAGGGAATGGTTTCAAGAACAACAGACCACTTTTCAGCCCCTCATCTCGTTTTATTTGTTTCTGAAAACCCAACTTGTTGAAGTTGAAACCATCTTCTCAAGAGCTAAGAATATTTTTGAAGAACTTCGCAGTCACACTCTGAATATTTCCATGAATTAAACCTAGTGTGATGTTGTATTATTTACTATCACTGAAAAGGAGAGAAATAAATGAAGAAAGAAATAGAAAGAAAGAAAGAAAGAAAGAAAGAAAGAAAGAAAGAAAGAAAGCAAGCATAGAGGGGGTAAAATGAAATTTCTGAGTATTCAAATTAAATATCTTTAAACATTTTCCTTCTTTTTCTTGTTATTTGGTTATTGCTGTTAATTAGATAGAATTAGATGTACTATCTAGTTTGCCTAAAATATTTCCAAGTTCATCAGTTGATGTGAAGATGATAATTAATATACGGGTCCTTCCTTATACAAATTGGAGGACAAAACTCACTAATCTTTTAGAATCTCATGATTTTTTTTTTAAAAATATTATTTAGCAGACAGAAGTTTCATATGCTGTGTTTTTTATGTGTATGGATAAATATCCATATATATTTCACAGTTCAAGAATGCTATTGCTGACTTGATTTCTATCATTACATTTAGTTCTTTCTGTCTTCTGAGTAAACTAACCACTGTCCTTTACAATTCATTTTCCAATTCAAGACACCATCAACCCCCATGTACGTACTCTAGGTGGAAGTAACAAAAAATCCTGTGTATAATCTCCTGAGCAAAATACCACAACCGACTGCTTAGGTACAGCTATCTCCTATGATAAACACCACTCTAAAACTTGGCACTGAAGTCAGTATGTTTCTTCTTGAAGTTCCCATTGCATTACACACAAAACTAAAACACAGTGAAATCAAATATGTTATAGAAAGCATGACTACAAGCAATTGTCATAGTGCTTACAGCAAGCCCTTAATAATGGCAGAGGAAAAGCAACTAAGTTTTCTTGGTTACAAAAAGAAAGATAGCAAACTATTTTGTGTTTTCTCCCTCTGTTCTCTGCTACAAACTCTTTGTCATATGATTTGACATTGCTCATTTTAAGAAGAATAACAGTGTACCCAAGTCTTCCTATATTCTCCTTCGTTTTTTTTCCTCTCTATAACTTGTACTCAGTGAGAGATATCAAATAGCATACAGTCCAGTGTATGAAAGCTGGTGTAGGCCCTCCATCACAGAAGTGACCTCTAGACTTTATTACCCACACACAAGTTTTAATGACCCACAACAAAATAAAAGTAGGAAAAAATAATCAGGCATGATGACTGAAATAATTTCTCTGTGGAGTTCACAGATCCTGATGCAGTCCAGGGTTAATAAAAGTAAGAAGAAGAAGAAGGAGAAGGGGAAGGGAAAGGTGAAGGGGAAGGGGAAGGGGAAGGGGAAGAGGAAAGTAACACCAGTGACAATAAAATCAAACAAAACAAAACAAACAAAAACAAACAAACAAACAAACAAAAAACAATCATAGTATACTCCACCTTTTTCTTAGGTAGTGAAAAAGCAGTAAAGTAGACATGTCAATATCTAAGTTACTTTCACTCAGTCATGGTCCCTTGCTTCAGGGCACTTTCTCTTGTCCACATTTCTTAAGAGATACGAAAACTGAAAACAATCTCACATCCCACATATACTGCACTCAATGAGAAAAAAAATAAAAATAAAAATAAAATGTATTACTCATTCATAAACAGAAGTATTGGTACTGCCTCCAGCCCCTTCATGGTGCCAGTGCCCCATCTCAGCACACACCTGCTCATGGTGGGATCTATCACCTGCTGTGACATAAATGACAGTATGAGTGAGAGGAGTCTACATTTTAAGGATGCAATACTATAAAGCACTAAATGGTGCCTTACAATGATCTCTTATGTAATTTAACTCAAAAGCCAGCACACTAGCTGCCAGCTCAATGGTTTGGAAGGTGTTTTTTTTTTTTTTTTTTTATTGCATCTAATGTATTTCTAGGTTTTCCAACACAGAGGTAATATATTGAGATATTCAAGACTGTAACTGGAGCTCTGCCAGCATTTACAAATGTAATTACTCTATTTAATACCTAGGAGTTAGATATTAACATCGTGGCATACCTTACCTCTCTTTCTCATGCTCTAAAATCTCAGTTATTTCTCAAGGTAAGTGATCACAGCTCTTACTCAGATTAAGGTTCAAGAATCCACCATTAAAAAATAGAACAAAATATTGGACTGGGGAGACTGTGTGGCTTCAGTGTCAGGAAAAGTGAATGCAGTGTCTTTCACTTGTAGGTCACCAGAACAATGTAACACAGCTGTGCGTGACTGAGAGCTATACCTACCCTGGCAGATGTTGGAGAGTATGTGGGATGATCTCAGACTAATTCCTAATGGACAGACATGTATATGATTTGAAAATAAAACCCTCGCAGCTGCTGTTAATCGGCTCCCTTCTCAGCAGTTTCAGAAGTGAGGCTGCTCACCTCAGAGACACTGAGATTAAATCATTTTCTGATCCCTAGAAGTGCTCAATCAAGATCTGGGAATAAAGTAAACAGTTCAGTGAAAGGGAATGTGTACTGGTGCTGTCTGTGTTGTCCATTTTCTGGGTATAATTAAGGTCCTCGTTTTCTAAGGCAGTCAGTCTGACATCTTCCATCAGCATGAACATTCACTTGATCTTTGTATTTTACTTTGTTAAGAGGAAAGATGGAAAATGAGGAAAAAGAAGAAAAAGAAACCTTTCAGAGTGAAATGAAGCACTTCAGTGGAATCATCCTATTTACATCTGAAAAGTCATTGAACCTCCACTCTGTCAGTGACTTGACAAAAAATGTAAATTCCTGCTTCTATTATAATTCCTGAGCACATGAAGACAAAACAACACAGTAAGACTTTACTTTTGTTTTTAAATACTTGCTCACTGAGTCATTTTCCAAAGCCAGTTTGGATACAATTTCTAACTGAACTACAGGAGACAGAGAATAGTCATGGTTATTTCTTTTATTAACTGAAATTATATAATTAAAATAGAGAAGACTCTTCTCTGAATGAAGTAACTCCTCTCCCAGTAGTGATATTTCTTCATGTTGCTGAGATGGTTAAAGAGAGGTATAATTAATCTACTGTCCCCTTATCAAGACCAATAAACACTGAGCAATAAGATATAATATGATTGTGCCATTATCTCAAATGAATCTTTTATAATCTCTTAGCAGCTAAATCATAAATTATTTTTCAACATTTTTTTAATGAGGTGAAAGATAATCAAGGAATGAAATGAAGTGTTATAATAATCAGAATGTACTCAAAAGTGCATCCCAAATTTCACCTACATCTTCACAATGTCAGGAGGAGTAATTCTACCAACTGAAGATCAGGCCTATATTAACATTAATCTGCTGATATTAATCTCAGTGGTCAGTATTTGTAACGATCTTCATACAAGCAGTGAAGGTTAATCACAAACCAATGGTCATAATTTGGCATAAATATGGCAGAGTAGTTAAGTACAAATGCTGCCAGACTTTATTAGTATCAAAACTACAGATTCTACTTGATCTCTTATTGTCAGTTCATTTTCTCCAGTACACATTAAGCCTGGGGGTGCATATTTTTTACTACAGTGTCTGAAACACTACATACTGAATTTACAGCAAAATAACAATCCCACTCTCAAAATCACTAACATCAACCTAGAACTGATGTATCTAATTTTCCAATCTGTCTAGGATTTTTCAATTAACTTACACTTTCTTTCTTTCTTTCTTTCTTTTTTTTTTTTTTTTTTTATTTTGATGTTGTTGCTGTTTAGAAGCAAAGGAGTTTTAAAATGTTTCTTAATCTCATTTTCTTGATATAAATAAATGGTTGGGTAATTACCCCATAACAAATACTATAAATATGAGACGACATTCAATGAGACGACAATCAGAAATGCAACATTTTCTACCTGTAAAGCGATGCATATTCGAAATCTTTTAAACTCTTACATTCATCTGGGATAAACCATTTTCATTTTACTTATTTCATTAAGGCCAGTTCTTTTCTGCCTTGGTAGATAAATGTTGTTTTATTTATCTGAAAAAATTCACATCAGATTTTCAACCCATTTTTTTACTTTCACATGTCTGAGTGATTACTGACACAGATCTGAGCTCTTTTGAATGTAGTCCCTTCAGTAAGACATTTTTAAATGAATTCTGGACTTAGAAATTACATCTACAAACTCTGAATTTATGAACATCTATATTAATAATGTATAGAATAATACCAGGTTAGATATAAATGGCTTTTGCAAATGCTTAAGTTCCAAAATATTTGACAATTATAACAACCCTTTATTACAAGTATAACTTCAAACATCACAAGCATTATTCTTACCAAGAGACACTTTTTTTTTTTTTTTTTTAAATAATTCTTCACACCTGCACAGTACTTGTCATGTTTGAAGCACTCCACAATCATAATCAATCCTTACCACTTCTTAAATAGATTGTGAAGTCACAGAATTGGAGCTCAGTGACCAGAGATATTCCAGTCTTCTCTGAAACTAAGAGCAAATGTAATTACCCAAAAGCCATATTAATTCTGAATACATGCAAGAGAAGAAATAAATAATCAATCAAACAAATAAGTAAATAACAGATCTGTTAATAAACTTTTGGAAGAGACCCTTACTCATCTCAAACCCCATGGTGACATCTAGCAGCTAAGGAGAGAGAAATAATTCTTGCTAATACAAGCTTAGTGGCTAGAACTAACAGCCAGAACTAACTTCAAAAATGACTAAATATCACTTTTTCATCAGGACCACTTATCATCTTACTCTTCTCTCCTCACTTCTGACCACCTTACTAAGCATTTTGCTTAAGAGTACTGATATATTAGATTTAATAACAGCTATCAGTCACACACATTTTCTAAAATATCTAATTGTAAAGTGAGATTCTACTCTAAGGCCTTACAATGTCATGTAACTTCCATAACTTTAAATACACTGAAAAATATTTTTCCATGCCTGTTGCAATACAACATTTTAGCTGATCCATGATGTTTTGACATGAAAATGACATTAATCAAAATAATGCCTACAATTTGAACTGTACATTCTGTTCATCTTCTGCAGAGCAGAAAATCACCAATCAGTGATTTAAAATATTCTGGGTTGTTTTACTCTCTTCATGTTTGTATGAATTTCTAATTTTCAGCTGCTTAATAACACCCATGAAGGGATACTTAGTAAACTACTATGCTATAGCAGTTTTTTTTCTAGTCGTCATAATTTGATTTCTCCTTTCTAATAAACCAAAATAAAACGTAAAAATGCATGCAATATAGATTATAAGCTACTAATTGTTTCATCTTACATTTCACACTATGAAACTTTTGAAAGGTCATTCAGAGACTGTAGTAATAATCTTTTTGTATAACTAATTTAGAATAAAATGAAACAAGCTGCCAAATGTACAATGCATATCATTTACATTTATTCCACAGCCACAATCTCATTTTCATTTCTTTCCTGACACTTCAGGGTGTCAAGATTGAATAAAACTATGAGATGTTAGGAGAAATCCATTACTATGTGGCATTTGGACCAGAAATAATTCACTTTTTCTATTAAGAACTTCATATGTTCAGGAACTCTACAAGGTTATATAAAGGCAGATTCCAAACACTGATAAATCATGTGTGTTTCTCATAATAAGCTGCTTGAGGACAGTGAAAGAAAATCCCTGTATAGAACATAAATACTTTGTGAATCAGCATCACTGAGGATGTTTTGAAGAAATATTAGTGATATGCTTGTTGGTTGTTCTGTTCTAAGATCTTGTAGCAAGATGAAAATATACCATTACATATCTCTTCAAAATTCTTCACAACTAACCTTTTTTTGCCCCTTCTCTTAGAAGTAATCAATTTCAGCGACATATTGAAAATGTACCTTTGAAGGTGCATGGGTAAGATTATAACTGTGTGGTTCCACCACGCTTATACTTTCATCACTGCTGAGCTGTTAATTTTCTCCTGAACATGTAAAGGTAGTTTTCCCTTGTTTGGTTTGTAGACAAGCTATTGATAGTATCGTTCCAGACAGTGAGTTATCTGGAGAGAAGTAAGTTAACATCAACATTATGCCAGCAACAAGCTTTCAACATGTGTGAACCATTGCTTTAGCAAGTCTCTCTACAGAATGAAATAATTGAAAGATACCAATGAGAGGATAAAAAGAGGGACCAAAGGACACAGAATTTAATTTGGAGGCACTAAGAGATTAATACCATGCCCAGAAACCATCAGACTACCTGATTAATAGTTCACTTTATGTGGTTCAGCTCAAATACAACTTGCCTTCTGTTGGCTCAGAAGGTATTTTCTCAAATATTGAGCATTGAACCAGTAGACCATAAAGGCTGCCTTAAACACTTTTATGATCTATTTATGTAACTTTAGAGCAGTTACAGACAAGTTATGCTAACATGGATACTCTCTGTGCAAATTATATTATAATGCAAGAAAAAATGATGCAGTTCACTAAAAGAAATAAACTATGTATACAGTATTATGTTTCCACAACTAAATCATTTGTGTTTTTCATTAGTAAAGTTGCTATGTGAATTCTATGAACTGACTTTAAACAGAAGGAGAAAAGAAAGGAAAATAACACATCTCTGGATTATCTCGGTTTCACATTCTCCCCCATGCAATGGTTTTGACTGGAAGAGAGTTAATTTTCTTTGTAGAGACTTGTATAATGTTGTGTTTGGGGTTTTTGATGAAAATGGTGATAATGCGTTGATGTTTTCCATTGTTGCAGGACAGTGTTTACACAGAGCCAAGGTCTTTTCTTCTCCTTGTGCTGCCCTGCCAGAGAGGAGGATGTGGATGTACTAGAAGCTGGAAGTGGACACAGCCAGGATAGCAGACCCAGACTGGCCAAAGGGATATCTCACACAATATGGTGTATTGCTCAGCAATAAAATTTGGGGTAAAGAAGGAAGAAGGAGGGGATGTTCAGAGTGGACACATGATGAGCCCTGCTTTCCTGGAAGTGACTGAAAATCTGCCAGTAACAATTGCAAAATCTGGAAGTAACAACTGAATTCCTTGTTTTACTTTGCTTGCACATGTAGCCTTTCTTTACCTTGCAAACTGTCTTTAAACCCATGAGTTCTTGCACTTTGACCTTTCTGATTCTCTCCCCTATTCCACCCGGGGAGAGTGATTGAGAAGATGAATGGTGTTGAGCTCCCTGCTAGGTTAAGCTACAATGCTTCCTATCTCATTTTTGTCCAAAGCCTATCTTAAACAATTCATTTACATTTATTTATGTTGCAGTTTTTCTTAGGAGACTGTGGTTGTTCTAACAAAATTTAAAATAATCTCTAAAAAGAGTTCCACCAGAGGTATATTTTCTCTCAGTAAGCTAGAAATATGAGCAGTCCTTGGTCTGACCACAAGAACTCCAGAATTTAGAAATAAAAATAATAACTTTTAAAAGTCATTAAATTTAGGAATATTTTGATCAACACTATTATTATTATTATAATACAGGTTTAAAGAACGTAATAACCCTTTTTTGTGTTTGTTTTTGTTTTTGTTTGTTTGTTCTTTTTTGTTTTTCTAACACAAACATCAAGACTTTTCAATCCTTCTTTATTTTGCGGATTACTTTCCAGGAGTTTTCAGATTTTTTTAAGGAAAATTTCAGTTTAACAAAAGGAAGAATTTCATGAAAATGAAATGTCTTCCTAAACAGTAAAAAGAACTTTCTTGGTTTGGTTTGGCCACTTTTTTATCTCTACAGTACAAGAAGCCTATTCATCCAAGACACATAAGTTTATGTATATAATATATATGAATATAATGCTTATACTAATGGTACTAATACTACTAATGAATAATAATAATACCTTGGGTTTAGTTTTAATATCATTTAGAACATTGTGTTTCCACATTCAGTAGAGTTCAGTTCAGTATTAAATCTGATTCATTACAAATTCACACCTACATGTTTCAATACTTGTTTTAAAATGAAGACCGTTTACTTTAATATGCAAGTGTAACACAACACCTTAAATTAAGTTGTTGTTTATCAAATAAATATATTTTAAAATTTTGGGAAAAGAAATAAACAAAAAACTCAACTCCATCCCCCCTTTCAGACAGAAGGTATGAAGGCCTTAAGGTATGGTAGAGAAAAAAATGAAAAATTGTTCCAGATAAACTTTTGAAAAAAAATATATTGTCAGTTCTATTCAACAATAAAGCCCATAAAACTTCAGCAGTACCTGAAGTCATAACTGAATTTTATTTGAAAGGATTAGTTCAAGTGGAAATTTGTGAAGATTAATCACCCAAGGTACAATGAGTGCAGGCCAAACACAAATTAGGTTTACATACCATTATATGAACAGTGCTTGTAGGGGAACTAAATATAGCACTTGTATAAAGTGTGTACCTTTATTTTTCAATGGATGCTTCTTTCTCAAAAAATGACAAAACCAAAAAAAGTCACACAACTTTGTCCCTGCTAGCCCACTGTCAATGGGTTACTCCAAATTATGACATTTTTAAGAGCATGTAGTCAAACTTCCAGAAATTACCGCTTTTCTGAGTTCTTAATTTGCTTTGGCCTTTTTACCATCCAAAATTATTTGTTTCTCCTTGCTACCTAGCACCACTGGATACTAAGGATTAATGATACCTGACTTTTTAAAGAGCTGTTATCATGACATACCACTTTCTTTACAAGCATATCTTTCTCCATTACACTTATTCAGATGATAAGTACTAGAATGTTTTCAATGCAGATTCTTCATTCAGAACATGAAATATAATCTATGACCTATTTCAGCCACCTTCAAAAGAAAGTGAGCATATCTACTCAGCACCTTGTAAAGTTTACCAATATTTTTGAGTTTCTGATCCATATTTCCGTATGCATTTATCCCTCCCGTTTTATTGGTTATTTCTTTATCCTTCTTTCCATCAAAGGAGCACAAGTTTTACTGTATAGTGAAGAATTACTAAACCTCCATATACAGATATTAAACTATGCTTTACTCTTTATGCCCCTTACCCAAAAGAGATGTGTGACCTTTAGTGGTGTATACAAAAAAAAAGATTCACATTGCTTCCTGCTGTGTAAACCAACAGTTGGAAAGAAAGTTTTAAACTGAAAGGAAAATCATGACTAATCCATTTCAGAGTGGTGTACTGTCCTGTGGCAGCAGAATCTCTGTATTCTTACACTGATTTTGGATGAGGGCTAGAAGAACTAGTCAAGCATTTCATCCAGCATAAGCCAGAGGTCTCAGAATGGGTGGTACAAGTATTTCCTGGACATTTTAAGAGAAAAGAAGTATCAGATTTTGCACATTCTATGTTTTCACTGCTTACATAATTCATAATTTAATATGTAAAGTTTTTGATTTTTTTTTTGTTTCTTGTTTTTTGACGTCGGTTATAACATTTGAAAAAGTCTAGCAATACAAAGAGTATCATTTGTAAATGTTTTCAAACATTTTGACAAAATCAAAATAATATTTAGTAAACAAATAAAGTAAATAGAATTCAGAATATATTTTTGTAAATTCTTTTTTAAGTCAAATATTTTTGTTTACTTTTTAAAACTTTTATGAAAGCTCTAACAAAATTATTTTACAACAATATATTTTACCAAAAAATATGTTAATATCTCATAATAAAAAAAAAAAATGTAAAAATGTGGAATTCAAATTAACATTTTTATTCAAACAGCTTTCCCCCTTCATTTTAGATTATTACGAAAAAAGTAGTTTTATACAGAAATAGTTCTCATATTTTCAATACCTCTGCTGATTAATTATAAACATAGTAGTCTGAAGAGAGACAAAAAGATTAAAGAAGCAAACTGCTTAGTAAAATGTAAAATTTGGTACTTGATATTTGATTTGATATAGACGTCAAATCACTGACTGAGACATAGAACCAAAAATAAATAAAGGTGATAATATAGGCTGCACTCAAATCATAGTTCATTATCTATCAAAAAGACAGTCAAGAAACAGGTTTGTTAACATATCTGTCACTAAAGGACTGAAGTTAAACTGTTTATTGGAAGATCAATAGTTGAGCTTGTTTTAAAACCATGGATTTTTGCTAGTCAATAGGAATTTTCTTTAGGGAAATGAGAATCAGTTCATTACACACAAGTGGGGAACAAAGAAATGGTCAAATAAAACCCACTAATTTAGATGATGTAATTACAATTTTATTCTAATTTAAAAATGTATCATTTCAGTTGTTTGAAATACTTGTATGGCTCATTGTTTTTCAAAATTAGCTGTAGCTTATCACTTCTTTCATCTATATAATTTTACATTAGAAGTACTAACGGCTAATGTGGTTATAAGGAAATATATGTCACTCTCAACTGATAATAGTTTCTAAGGAATTATTTTTGTCATAATTCTTAACTTGAGGAATTTTCTTCTTTCCCTCTTGGCAAGAATTAAGAAAGAAAGTTAACAAATTAAAGGGCTCCACTACATTTTTTATTTTGTTCTACCTTAAGTTTCATAGCTTATTTGACCCACTTTCTCCAGGATACAAGTTTAAAGGTCACATTTGGTGAATATTTCCCCATGCTTTTAAGGACGTGTCTTTTATCCAGTGTTAAAAAAAAAAAAAAAAAAAAAAATGTGCAAAGTCTCTGCTTCTAAGTCAAAAGACATTGAAAAACTTTGGACTTATTTGGAATGGGTAAATATGAAAGGCCTAAAACTGAAATATTGTAGATAGAACTATATTGTTTCTTTTACTCATTCATTATACTTATTATTATTTCTAGTTATATTGTTTTAATAAAAAATACTTTTCCCAGTGTGGTGATATATACAATTGTTAACTAAACCGAGATAACCTGCATGAAATGCTGAACTGTATCTGAGTTTCCGTGCCCCTGGTGGTGGTCGTGGTGGGCTGATGTTAGCCAACTGCCAGACAGCCACCCACATGGCCACTCTCTCATTGCCCATCCTCAGCAAGATGAGGAGAAAAAAAAAACAAAAAAAAAAAAACAGTGTCTCAAGTGTCAAGATAAAGACAGGGAGATCACTCATCAATTACCATTATGGGCAAAACAGATTTGACTTGGGGAAAATTAATGTAATTTCCTTCCAATAAAAAATAGAGTAGGATGGTGAGAAACAAAGGCAAAAGCTAAAACACCTTCCCCCTATTCCCCTATCCTTCCCTTCTTCCCCGGTTCATCTCACCTCTTCAAGTGATGGGAATAGGGAGCTATAGTCATTGCATGACTGTATTATCTATATATATATATCTTCTTTCTCAGACTTTTTCCCTAATACAACATAGGGTCCCTCCCATTGGCTAGACTTCACAAACTGTCCCTACGTGTGTCCTATCTATGCAGTGCTATTTATCTATGCAGTATCTATTCCTATCTTCAGGAATGGTCTGCTGCATAATGGGTCCCCTTTGGAACCACAGTTGCTGAAAACAAACAAACAAAAAAACTCACAAAAGACCATCAACAACAAAAAACTGCTTCTCTATCATGGGCTCCTCTCCTTGAACTACAGTTCCTGCCAGACCACTTGCACCAGCATGGGCTCTCTCTGGACTGCAGCTTCCTTCAGGACACATCCACCATCTCCAACAGGGGTCCTCTTTGGGCTTCAGGGGGAGATCTGCAAGACAGTCTACAGAAAAGTTACACACCTTGTCACAAAGACGTGAGTGAGTTTAGTTCCGTTGCCCCCCCCCCCCCCCCCTTTTTCTTTTTTTTCCCAAACTTCTCAAATCTTTGCTGAAGACACAAAAGTCCTCCAGATAACAGCTTCATCTGCAATGCAAGTTCTGTCGCACAACAAGTAGTATACAATGTACAAGATATAAAATTAACTTTTTATGTTGCAGCCCTCCAAATATTTCTGTCAAATATCTGCAAGAGAACTAATTGATCAGCTAGTTTTCATCCTTAGTCTAGAAAAGGAGTACCAGGAGCCGGGCTGCTCAGGTCAGCAGGACATGTCTTAACTGCATCATGACACACCACATACGGGCACCAGTCAACAACTGATTCCACATTTGGCTTTTCTATATTAAGACAAAAGTGAATTAAAAGAGTCAGTTTCCACTTTGGGGGAATTTTCATATGAAACATGAATGTGTGCATATATTCATTCTCATACATGAAAGGCATTTCTCTGTCCATAAATTTTCAGCATGTAAAATGGAATATATATTATATGCCTGTGACTGAGAACAGATGGTATAATAAACATTCCCTTGCTCTCACACTTAAAAATATGAGATAAATAAAACCATATAATTTTATATAATATTTGTAGATTGTTGTTAAGAAAGTAATAGTTACAGAAGCAGTAATTATTGAAAATAGGTCAAGTTATTCAAAGGACTGATATCACAAGTGATCAGCAAAATTTTGCTTTTCTGCTGCAGATGCTCAAAGCAAAGAGCTTTTTGTTTCCCAGCTTAAAAATCTCTTTTACAAAACATTTTAAATGCTAGAAATATTTACTTAAATAAAAGAAAAATACCACCCCATACACAGAAGTAGTTAAGTACAGTTAACTAGTGAGATATGGCAATATTGAAGTTGAAAGACATTTGTCTTTAAAACTGTATTTCTCTTCCAAAGAACATGTAGCCTAACCTGACAAAATTAAAGGTTTGTCAGATGTTAGTTCAGTTGCTGTAATACAAGAAAAGGTCAGAAAGCAAACTGAAAAAATAGTCCAGACAGCTTGAACCTCAAGGCTTTACTTTATTCCAAAAGATGGGGTTTTCAGTCATATTATTTCCTATAAAATCAAAAGAACTAATAAATAGAAAAAATCACAAGAGCTAAAGAGCTAACATTCAAGGATGTGACAAGAGGCTACTATTCTGATTTTGTAAGCAGTTTTTAAATTATCTAAAAGAGAATGACTTCCACCTTACCTGAAGATTCAGATAGTATGTTTAGCTTCTATTAAAAAAAAAAAAAAAAAAAAAAAAAAAAAAAAAAAAAAA
>CM021766.1:98541150-98552303 GCA_011076525.1 Nettapus auritus | reverse complement strand
GGGTATAAAAACCATATATTATTATATACTGCACAGAAGGAATGTTTCTTGGACATACACATGCAGCCCATTGGTCTTGTGGTCATGCAGAATAAGTCAGCTGAAAATATATGATCTATTTGTCAAATAAATCAATTACAGTAGGTCTTGTATATATGCTATTCTGAATTCTATTGGAATGTTTTCTCATATGAAAATTGACAGATTAGGTTATGATTATACGCAATTTCTTCTTTGCTCTCATACAGTGGTGACTGGCACAAGAGCTCTTATCTAGGGTCTGAAGAAAGAATATATACTTGTTGATTACATGTTCAACTCCCTTAAATCTCAGTATGTGTGTATGTGTGTGTGTGTATACACACATACAGAAAAATAGGTTAACTCATATAAATAGCCTGAGATACCATTACTGCTATATACTGGTATCATAGAATCATAGAATATCTGAGTTGGAAGAGACCCATAAAGATTATCAGGTCCGTCTCCTGGGTCCCCAAAAGACCACCCAAACAAATCAGACTATGTGCCAGAGAGCATTGTCCAAACACTTCTTGAACTCTGGCAGGCTCTGTGCCATGACCACTTCCCTGGAGGTATATAATAATTTCTCAGTAAACCCTTCCGAGTAGTGTTTTCAAACATTTAATGAAAGGGACAGCTCAGAATTCAACATTTAGGCTTTGCTTTAAGATGTCCTAGTAAATCTCAGCTGGCTTCTGTCAGAAGTTTTAATAGACTAGTATGCTTTAATTGCCAATGTCAACCGTTTCCTCTGTAGTGAATGAAAGACTGAATGGTCTGGAGCACACAATACTGAATTTCCAATAGGTACTTTCTGGAATCTTTTATTGCCTGGGGCAGAGGTTTAACAAATTCATGACAGCCAAGAGCAGAATTGGTCCTATGATCCTCTGAAAATTATTGGACAAAATGCTTTTTAACTAGCTGGCTCTTGATTTCATATCTTTTGGAAGATCAGGATCTTTCATATCTCTTTGACTATTACTACTGTCCCTGGTATCATAAGATTTCTAGCCTGGACATATACTTCAGCCTTAACATTGCAACTCATTCTTTTATATCTTGATTATTAGATGGTAGAAGAGGAAAGAATAGAAACACTTTTGGCAGAATTTATGTTGCTACCATAATTTAACCCATTTTTTCCATTAAATAGATTGTATACTTCATCTAGACAAAGTATGTGGAGGAAGCAGTGGCAGAGCTCTTACAATATAAAATAAATAGTTAACTTTTTTTACAGCTGTATCAATCCAAATCTTCAAAATTGTGTTTTCAGATTTTCCATATAATGGTTATGTCATATGATGAGATGACGAAGGCATAAGATTGTTGATGCTAATGTGGATATAATTTTGATGAATAGCTGAAAGGCTTGTTCTATAAGCAAGTCAGCTCAGTTTGTAAGAACTACTAGAATAATCTTCCTTTCTCTGCCTTTTTCTTTGTACTACAGATACTCAAGATAGACAATGCATTTTGATGCTTTATGAAGTAATTCAAAAGAAAGAGGGAAAGTGGAATAAAGGATAATTTTTAAATGATCTGTTAAATTTATACTTCTGGAGTATTTTTTTCAATGAAGATCATTAACACTTTGTATAAATTCATCATTTTTCCTCGTAACATTAGGGTTATTAAATATAATGTGATTTTTTTTCACTGGAATGTATACTACAATGCCAAATCATAAGCCAAGCAAAATGGAACACACAGGGAGAGAGAACAGGAGACAAAAAAAACAGAGGTATTTCTTAATAACAGCAACCTAGCAAAAGAGGCATCAAATTTGTCAGCAGAACTGCAGATATGACTCTATCCATAATCCGTGGCACTTTTGTATTTCCCAGCTGAGGCTATTATACTGCTTTGGATGACAGCCTACTTCAACTTCATCATACAATCCACTGGGACAGAAACTCATAACTGGCTTTCAACATAGATCCTTCATATAAAGGGTAATAACTGCAGCCAGTCAGTGTAGTAAGATTATCAGAGAGTGTAACATTGAGCTGCAAAATGTGGGAAAGGAAGCCTGACAGAAACTTGACAAAATAACCTCAGCAGGATAACTCCCTTAAACATCAAGGGGAGAGGAGAGATATCAGAAGGATCCCCACAGAACCCTCCTAGACACTGTTCTTCCAAAGCTTTTTCATTAAACTTGTCTTGAATGATCTTCAGACATTAGAGGAAATGTATACTTTATAAGAAGCTTAGAATCAGAATAGTTTAGGTTGAAAGGGACCTTAAAGCTCACTTAATTCCAAACACCCTGCCATGGGCAGGGACACCTGCTAGGCCAGGTTGCTCAAAGGCTCAAAGCCCCATCCAACCTGGCCTTGAAAACTTCCAGTGATGGGGCATCCACAGCTTCTCTACTTGTTTCAGTGCCTCACCACCCTCACTGTAAATAATTTCTTCCAAATATCTCATATAAACTTATGCTTTTATAGTTTAAAACCATTACTCATTTTCCTGTCAGTACAGTCCCTGACACAGTACCTCCACAGCTTTCCTGTACGCCCTCTTTTAGGTACTGGAAGGCAGAAATGAAGTCTCCCCTGAGCCATCTATATGACAGAATTCACCATCCTGTTTTCACAAGTTCTATGTAAACATTAGTCAGAGACAGAAAAATTCATCTCCATTATCTGAGCTTCTTCAAAATTCACAGAAAACTTAATTCTACATTTGTTTTATTAGAGACTCTGTCTCATATCCACTTGGAGACTCAGTCAAGGGCCAAGTTTGTGCACTACTGCCCTGCACAATCAGAGGTACAATAGTATAGTTTACTATTTTATGGTAAAGCTTTGATTGTTGATATAGAGTTTTCAAAGAAACACCATGAAACAATTTTAACTTAAGTTTGATATGAAAATATCTATGTGTATCTGCAGTTGGATCTAAAGAGATATTTCTGCAGCCTTCTAAGAGCTTCTGGGAGTGAAACTTTGACAGATGTGCTAATACCTAGCATGGTTTTCATACACTGAGAATGATATAGAGGTTTTATTGAGAAAAAAAAAAAAAAAAAAAAAAAGCAGCGTTTTATTTAAGATCATTTTAACACAAATCTGATACATTCAAATGCTTTTGTTAAATTGAACAAGTATATATTTTTTCATATCATTTCAATAAAATATTAAATGTCATCATTCTTATCACTTGTAGATGTTGTATTTAGGCCCTGACATTTTCATATCAGCTGTTTCCCAGAAAGGTTCTTATATCTTGTAATGATTTCCCACACTGACAAGGCTTTTGTGTGACCCAGTACATCCTTAAAAGTTTTCATGGAGAGTGGGACATTATTTTTCCATATCTTCAGCTGCCCGAGATTAAAAGACAACAGTGGCCAAAATGCAGCTTGTCATTAAAGTGACTTGAACTTAAACAGCTTTGGCCATAGCAAACACGGTATTCCACAATACATTAAATTCATTTGTATCAAAAAGGTCTTCATTTGCTTTATATTATGAAATTAAAGATGGGATTTATGTCAATAACTTTAGCTGACTACAGTCCATGCTACATCTGAACAAATCATTCCAGATCTCTATAGATAACAGATAGGAGTATACACTTCTAGGGAACATTTGAAATCTAATTTTGGACATTTGATTTAGGGCTGCACACTAGAAGTGCCCAATTCCCTCCTTTTATTATAAAAAGTTACTAATAATGAGTGAAGACTTGAGGATAAACTGAATTCTGTCCTAAATATTTTCATTTTGACATGCAACAAAAATTTATTTTTTTTTTTTTTTTTTTTTCAATTAGGTTTTCACAGTTTCCTGCTTTTGCTCCATCCTGATACAAAGAATGGAAACTCCAAAACATTCTGCAAACTAGAACACCTTTACTTCACTCATCATTGCTTATTAATAGCAAGTGAATGTCACACATATCTATCTAATGTCTATTGTGTAAGATACTAACTCCTTACTTTAGAGAATGTAGTAATATTTTTAGATGGAAAATTACTAGAATTGCATGACAGCAACTAAAGGAGCATATATATACCATATTAAACTGCCCTGCATTCTTACTGAAGCCTACTGCAATATATTAACCCGTCTTCATGCTTCTAGCAACAGACAATGAACACAAGGTAGGCATAATTCTCATGAAACCTTCAAAAAATTAAGTAAGATAACTGTTCATCCCACTGCAGCAGGGCATAAATAGTCCCATTTTGCCTAATAAATCCTCCTGGGCCTCCTTCCTTCTTGCTGTGACCTTTTCCTTAACTGTTACCTTCATGTCTTACTTAGAATCAAACACCACGTTTGACAATTTTCACATTTCACATTTGAGAATGGTGTTTTGTTTCTGAGTCAACTCTCCATATAAGAACTGGTGGAGCTACTTTGATGCATTTCTGTGTCAGATCAAAAAAAATAAATAAATATATAAAATCATTTTTATAGAGAGGGTACAAACATAAAAGGATTAATTGGTTGCAAATGTAGAAAATAAACATCAAATAAAATTAACATAATATAGTAAATAAACATAAACATAAACATAAGAGAGAGCAAATTCACCATCTGCATGTATCTGAAAAAACTATAGAGTTGTCTATTATTACAGAGGTTTTTGTTACACATAACACGACTGTGATAGTCCTCAGTCTCCATTGACGCATTAATTCCATTCCGTGGTCACCTGAAAATTCAGTTCTGATCTGAAACAAGGTGAAAAGCATGAAAAACAAACTTACAAGCTTTCTTTTTCTTTTTCTTTTTCTTTTTCTTTTTCTTTTTTTTTTTTTTTTTTTCATGAGAGGAAATATCTGGAACCCTAACACTGGTGCAGACCCATGGTTCCATGGTTTTGCTGAATCCAAAACCTCTGAAACCCCAAGATTTCCTCTCCTGACAAAAGTATGCATGCTATTAGACAGCTTGATTTATTATAGGCAGTGCTTTACACATGGCCAAGTTGATAAAGTGGATGTAAACCAAATCTTCCTTTTTTCCAAAGGAACTTGAGTGGAATACATTTACTTCCACTTTATTATTACTATTATTATTATTTATTTTAACAAATCAAACAAATTAAATGAAAAATGAACAAACTTATTCCGTCAACATTTTCTCAAGTGAACATCTGTACCATGTATCGTGTCACATACCTGGCATGTTTCATAGTCTTTTAAGTAAAACTTTAAAAATCCTAAGAAAAATCTATGTATACAAGAGATAACACATTAAAAACAGAACTAATTCATTCATACAGCAAGGGACCTCTGGACTCCATTTAGTTCAATCTCCCACTGAAAACAGGACTATCATCAAGATTTGATCAATACTAAAAAAGTCATATTTTGTTTAAATCTTTCTTCCATGTTAGAACTCTAAACCATAAAAATCATAAACCTTTAATGAGACAACTATTATGGACCACAAGATTTGCATGTATCATACATCAGCAGGTGTCTCAAGCTATAGGTATCTGACAATATTCTCTCAGGGCCAATCAATATTCTGGGTCCACCATGGATAGCAAATGTTAATTCCTTTCTAAAAATTCAGACATTTCAGAGCTGAGCAATATCAAGAAAAATGTGTTAAAGATCATCTAATGTATGTTTATATGGAGTATAAACTCTTTTGCTTACTAAAAACAATACACTAAGTTTAAGATTTTGTGCTATATTTATGTTTGTGTTTATGTTTGGGTGTTCCGTATTTCAGAAGGTGCAGTGGTTGCCATGGAAACTAATTTTTAGTCTACTGCAGAGTAAATAATTCTGTAAAACTTCATATCCAGTCCACAGGTATGATTTCTTTTTATCATTGGAATGGAAGAGAAGTAGGGGATAATTTTTCCTCTATAGGTATTTTTTCTTTGTAGTAGCTTTTTGGTTTTCTAGTAGTGCTTTCTATAGAAACAAGTAGTTAAGAAGAGAAGAGCAGAATCCAGATGTTATAGCAGTCCTGGCCTGACTTACCAAATGCTTCATGAGCTTATGGAAAAACATCTTTTTTTTTTTTTTTTCTCAGAACCTCATTTCCTTTATATGTAGAATACAATTAAAGGACTTGTTAGACGTAATTCTCAACAGGTTAAGAAGTCAAGCTAATTATTTTGGTAAAATGATTTAGAAACCTCAACTAGAGGTGCTGTGTAAGCTCAAGGAACAGTTGTTGTTCTGAGTATTACTACCATTTATTACTGTGCTGGGACCAGTGGAGTTCATTTCTATAGAAAATCATCAAATGAACTTCACACTTTCTTGAATCAGCATATCACAAATCACACAACTGTGTTTTAGTAGAAATAAACTTAACCATCACCTAGTATGAAATTTTGTACTTTGTTAAGATGCACGTTGATGTTTATCCTGTACCCCAGCTGCCTGCTTTAAGGATGTAGCTGATGGAATTGCACAAAGTTCATCTTTATTGTGTTGCAGCTTCATACTCCATTATGGTATTATCTTTGCAACATTATAGGTATTATCTATATTAGAGATATCTAATGAGAAACTCTTCTTAGCTTTTTTAGAGCCCAGACTTTCATATTATTACCCTTTGCATATATCAGGGAGTTTGCTAATCTTTTTCAACACCCATGCATAGCTGGAAAGTAGAAATATCTATTCTACTGAAGCACAGCAGAGGTAGTTTACTCATCTAAAACTGTGAAGGAGACCATTTGCAAGGAAAGGAATCACAGCACCAGAATCTCTCTCCACTGTTTAAGCAGTTAGCAGGGGTTAACCACCATACTAATAAGAGGGAATCTATCAAACAGTGTCAGATCAGACAGTGTCAGATCTGAGTAAGGAGAGTAGGCAGGTCTGTAAACATTATTGTAGAGTTCACCGTTGTACCCATTCAAGACTTCTTGCAGTGGAGGCACATTTGAAACATGCTCTGATGATATGGTCTGTTGTTGCTGAAAGGAAGCAAGGAGTAGAAGTGAAGGCGATCCTAAGACCTTGAAGGAAAGAAGGAAGGGTGTGTGTGTTGGGTCTGTTTGGGATGGAGTAACCTTTCCCTGCATCAGCCCACACAGTGTTGTGCTCTTCCCTCATAGATGGAACAGCACTGCTATCACCCCAGTGTTGTGTCTATTGCTGCATAGTGCTGGCACAGCATCAAGACTCCCTCCAAGCCCCCAGGAGCCAGCAGGCTTGGGGGTGGGCAATTGATGGGGAGGGGATATCACCAGGGCAGATGACCTAAACCAACCAAAGGGATATTTCATAACATCTGACATCACACTGAGCAATAAAGGGGGGCTCTTGTGGGGGAGGGCGGTCCTCCTGAACAACCGGTACATGTTTTGAGGCCCTGCTTCGCAGGACGTAGCCGAACATCGCTCGTTGATGGGAAGTAGAGAATAACTTTTTTTCCTTCCTCTGTGCTTCTGCGCGGCCTTGTTGTTTCTTTTGTTACTTTTTCTCCCCATTCCCTTTCCCTTTAATTAAATCATTCTCATCTCAAACCTTGAGCTCTTTGTGTTGACTTTTCTTCCCCTTCCTCTTTGATGAGGCGGGGAGTGAGAGAGAGGTTGTGGTGCAGCTCGGCTGCCCATCCGAGTAAAACCACAACAATGTGGAAGTCCCCAGAGAGTTAGTCCCACTACATCCAGAAGGATTATGAGAGATAGGAATGTGAAACATGGAGTGGTGCTGCTGGCAGTTGACCCTTCGCCAGTCCCAGTAGCATCTTTCTGTCTACATCAAGTCTTCTAGCTTTTCCTGCTGCCCTGACATAAAAGCAGGCAATAGGGCTAAGGCCACTTTGCTTTCCCCAGGGGCCTGCTGTCTTGGAGAGCTGCCTACCTTGATCATGAAGAGAGCCAGGCCAAGTTAAAAAATGGCAAAACTGCACCCAAAATAATTTTATGCTGTTCTATCAACATTGTTGTACACTATATATTTATATAATGACACATATTTCAATGTAGAAAAATTCCTTATTGGATCAAATGTAATTTGCTTATAAATTTGATGTAAAGAATAATTATCAAGTATCTATACATATCAGGAAATTATCTGTAAGAAACCACATGGAGGTATCACCTACAGCACGAACAAAAAAGCTAGTAGGTATTAAGCCATATTTTTTTCTGGTAGATTTCCTTGTCCCAGCTCAAATGAATATAGCAATGCCTTTTAGTCTTCTTATTAGTGACACAGATAAATATTCTAAATTTTGGATTGAGACTTCTTTGTTTTGACTGCTGTTAGAAAGTTAGATCTTTGTCTGTCTTTTGTCTGTTTCCATTTATTTCCTAGTCAGGCAAAATTGCTTTTAATATCAGTCAGAGGCACAAGTTCTCAGACTTTATGAAGATTATCCATGCACTTGAGTATCATAAGACTAATTTAACTACTTCTCTTTCAGCAGCCATGTTTTAAACAAAAGCAGGAGTAAAAAGATATTTTTGCAACATCTCCATGGGCTGCCACAGTGCCCATTTCCATTTTTGCAGGCAATGCCATCTGCCTTATACAGAATTTACAGAGTTATGCAGGAATAATAAGAGAAAGGAGGATTACCATAATCATCCTTTCTGACTTATTATGTATTTATCTATACACTAAACCTGGAGAAAATACATTTCATTTTCTGATGCTAGTAAAATATTCCTCATGTACTTAATCTGAGAACTTGAGCATTCTGGGAACATCTTGTTTGTTTAGCCCTGAGGTTCTGAATGTTTTGGATAAACAGCAAAAGAATCCAAGCACAGAATTTGGTTTCAAGGAAAGAAAAGAAAGAAAATGCTTACCCAAGAAGTCTTTATATCTCAGCAAGTTTCTATTCTTACAAGTCTTCAGACTGACATTGACAGTTCACAGTTTGCCAAATATATGCACCCCTTGAGCAAATGAACTGTCACACCACTGCTAAGCTGCTACAGCTCACCTCCATCCATAAACTGCACTTTCTTAATGTCCCTCTCATTTCTGGACTCTATCTGTCTGTTTCTCGTCCTACTCCATCTACTGCATTTTTCAAGAATTTAAGTCTTTAATATTAATCATGTCATAAAGAATACGCATTTGTGAAGAAAGCATTGGACTGAGTCATTTGGCTTACAAAGGTTTATATAAATTGACATGTAACTTTAACTAACTCACTCAAAAGAATATGAATAAATAGAAAGGTATATTAAGACTCCCTTTTTTAAATTGCAAGCCAGACTTAAAAGAATAAAAAATTATGAGATTCATGGATTGTCTTTTTTCATGAGAGTCATAAGATCATAGACGCCAGTAAAACACTGCAGAATTTGACAGACCATCTCAGACATAAATTCAGCAGTCAGTCAAAAATTCAAGCCAAAGTCAAAATAAATAAATGAATTTTTTGAAGTACACAAAATATATATATATAAAATGAAAGGTAGTACTATAACCAGATGCAGCACATGTTTATTTAACTATTTCTGTAAAATAATGAAATTTTGTTGTGTCATGCAGTCAGACATCCAATATTCTGAAAAATTCTCTATAATGAATGTAAATTTTCACAAATTAGTTTTGCTGAGATGGGAAGGGAGATTAATGCCATTTTTCCTATATTTTCCACTATTTAGTGTATTTTTGCTCTCAGCTGGTTAAACTGAAGGGTCCAATATCAATATTGTATCTGTAGTGATTTTTTTTTTAATTCAATACATTACTGCAAAGTATAAACAAAGCACTGTGATGACATTCTTCACTTACCTTTCATACAGTTTCTTTAACTTTTTTTTTTTTTTTTCCCATTAAGGAGTTATATAACAAGATTCCAGCTTATATTAATAATAGAAAACACAGTAGAACTTGATGTCTAGTCTTTACTGCAGGCAACAGTTTTGTGTGGGGAAAAAATAAAAAATAAAGTAAAGTAAAATAAAATAAAATAAAATAAAATAAAATAAAATAAAAGCAAGAAGGCCATATCTGAAGGGATGGAAACATTTACCAAGGTACACAGTATGTATGACAATTAAGAGAGGTTTGTTGCCACTGCACTGGAAATGACAGGCTTTGTCTTTATTCCTCAAGACAATCTGATCAATGACATTGATTTTGAGGACACCACGTGTCAGTGTTAAACTACATTCTCCTTCTTACTGCACACTTGCACTGTGCATTAAATAAACTTAGAACTCAATAATTTGCATAGCATCTTTGCATCAATTTATCAAACGGCCCAACACCTCTAATTAACATTAGTGTATTATTTGTTCTTAGGGTAGGATAATATCATAGGTCTTAATTTTGAGCTGACTCAGACACTGCAGACAGGAGACCAGGATTAATACCAATCTCAATAAAAACTCTTCCTGCTCTCCAAGAGGGGGAACATTAAGCTAGTCTGGCACATTTCATGTTATTCCTGTGTAGCTGTAATAGAAGCAGTTCTCCATTCTATATACCTTCCTGTTCATCAATATCTTGTTGCATATTCCTTCCTCTTTCTTCCTGTTCTGGATTAAACCTAGAAGGCAGCTGAGCACCACACAGGTGATTACTTACTCTTCCTTTCCTGCAGTGGGATGGGGGGAAGAGAATTGGAAGGGCAAAAGTGAGATAACGTGCTGAGTTAAAGACAGTTTAACAGGTAAAGCAAAAACATCCCACATAGGCAAAGCAAAGCAAAATAAGGAACTGCACTGGGTCTGTCTGGGATGGAATTAACTTTCCCCACAGTGGCCCATATTGTGTTGTGCTCTGCACTTATAATTAAAACAGCATTAGTATCACACTAATGTTTTGCCTATTGTTGAGCAATACCAGCACAGCATCAAGACTCTCACCAGCTCCCAACAAAAGTCAGCAGGCAAGAAGTGGGGAGGAGAAATCGCCAGTGCAGATGACCTAAACCAACTAAGGGAGTGTTCCATACTATATAGTGTCAGACTCAACAATATAAGGTGGGGAAAGGGAAGAAGGGGGACAAATGTAGACATCTGTCCTCCCAAAAAAAACACTACATGTATTGAGGCCCTTCTTCCCAGGACGTGGCCAAGCATTGTTCATTGATGGAAGCAGAGAATATATATATATTTTTTTCTCTATGTTTCTGCATGGCCTTTGCTTGTTTTTCCCTCTTCCTTAAGAAAAAAAGGAAAAGGAAAAGGAAAAGGAAAAGGAAAAGGAAAAGGAAAAG
>CM021766.1:98519634-98533808 GCA_011076525.1 Nettapus auritus | reverse complement strand
AATAAAATAAAATAAAATAAAATAAAATAAAATAAAATAAAATAAAAAAGGGATAACTTTTATTATGTTAACCTTGAAAAAAGGAAGGAACTGTGAAAGAAGGAGCAAATTCCTTACTCTTGAGGAGTGAAAGCTGAAAATAATGGTAAACCTAATAAGAATAATTAAAAAAAGCGTTCAAAATAGCAAAATCATAACACAATCATCCTATACTCCTACTTGTAAATTATCCACAATGCTGCACAACCAATTTTCTTGGAAACCTACAAATAATTAATATTTCCTAGTACTATGTTTAGCACCTTTTCTGTCTTCAACATATCAGGAGGAATTTATGCAGGGAACATTCAGTAATGGTAAGAGTGATTCTTTGCATAATATTCCCATGCTACAAAGAGAGACCTGTGATATGACCCTCCTCTTCTCCCCCTTCTCTACTATTTTGTATTCTCTTTTATCTCTTTTCTATTTCTCTCTGTGATCACCACTTTATCTGTCAGATCCCAGACTGCAGATTATTTTTTCTTTTTTTTTGCTGAGTAGCAGGGTGAAAATGACAAAGACCTTCCTCAATGAAGCACACGTGTAGACGCTAGAATGTTATCCTTGTCACATTTGCTTGTCAGATATTATCCTTGTCAAATGCATACTCTCTCACAGAATTAATCTTCTACAGCTCAAAAAAGTACTTAATATAATGCAAACTGATTTCTCTCTTATTCACAGAAGAGGGGAAACAGGGAAGAGATTCTCTACTTCCAGCTAAGATTATTTAGCAGTCATTTCTCCCCCAATACTTCTGTCTCCTACTTCATCAGTTTTAGGGAAAAAAAATAAAAATAATTAAAAAAAAAAAATCCTTAGATTACTACTTCATCCATTTGATAGATAGAAATATTTGTGTTGTGGAGGGCAGGGGAAAGAATATTGTCTGATACCTGGGCCTTAGACCCGAAAGTAAAGAAAAGGAATGTGTTGGAATGTATCATTAAGAGAAACAGGTAGTCATGTTTTGAAGTTGAATTTTAACTTATCTGTGCGTGACATCTAGACTTGTTCCCATAGCAACCATTTCACTAATCCATCCATGAGTGACAGTTCCCACTTCAGTCCAGTCTGCAAAGGCACTCATATTTGCCTTGTTAAAGTGTGACTTCCTGACAGAAGTGCATTAAGAAAAGTCATTGATCACATGTAGTTTGCTATTTCATCATTTGTCTAGACAGGAAGCACAATATTTAATGAAATTAATTGACATATAATATTTTGGTTGTTTAGATTTTGTTGTTGTAAGAAGAGCAGAAGTACATAATTTTTTGTTGTATTTGAAAATAAGATGGTACATGACAGCTACTAATTTAAGCTATATCCTAAGTCATTTTCATAAACAACGGGTCTTTAAAGAGAACATAACTCAAACTGGTAAATGCAATTGGTATTTTCATTAATTTAATAAGACAAATTAACAGATGATATGCAATCTTCATGAGCTGCCTTCTCTGAATATGTGAATAGATTTTCTGCTATTCTAAATATTCTCCTTTACACATGCAGAGTTTATTTCTGAAAGCCATTGCCACCATTCACTTGAATTCAGTTTTTCTGATCTCTATCAGCTTCATCTCATACATTAATAAAAGAGATGGGAAAGATTTTTCATTTTCCTCCCAAATTCCTCTCTCATTTATAACATGTGCAATCAAATAAAAACCTCTTCAACTATATTTAGCGTATTCTTTACATCTGAAAATCTTTATTTATGAAGAGGGGTTTATTTTGTTTGTTTGATTGTTTTTAAACAGCTATACTGTATATATTGGCAGCTCTAAAGGAGGCTGGAAATAGCAGACAAGTTGGATTGTGTCTCTTTAATATTGCTCAGTTTCTGCTACACAGCAGTGGTTTTAAGATTCGAAAAACAAATTCAGTATGAAGTGTTGTTTAGTAACAAATCATCTTTCCCTCCTGTGGTGGTTTTACTCGGATGGGCAGCCGAGCTCCACCACAACCGCTCTCTCACTTCCCGCCTCCTCAAAGAGGAGGGGGGAGAAAAGTCAACACAAAGAGCTCAAGGTTTGAGATGAGAATGATTTAATTAAAGGGAAAGGGAATGGGGAGAAAAAGTAACTAAAGAAACAACAAGGCCGCGCAGAAGCACAGAGGAAGGAAAAAAAGTTATTCTCTACTTCCCATCAACATGCGATGTTCGGCCACGTCCTGGGAAGCAGGGCCTCAAAACGCGTACCAGTTGTTCAGGAGAGAGTGAGAGAGAGAGCTCCCTCCCCCACAAGAGCCCCCTTTATTGCTGAGTGTGACATCAGGTGTTATGGAATATCCCTTTGGTCGGTTTAGGTCATCTGCCCTGGTGACGTCCCCTCCCCATCAATTGCCCACCCCCAGCCTGCTGGCTCCTGGGGCTTGGAGAGAGTCCTGAGTCTGTGCCAGCACTATGCAGCAATAGACACAACACTGGAGTGACACCAGTGCTGTTCCAGCTACGAGTGCAGCACTGTGTGGGCTGCAGCCGGGAAAAGTGACTCCATCCCAAACAGACCCAACACACCTCCTTACATTCCTGTCCCAGTGTATTAATTAATAAATGAATATTAATCTTGCCGAGGCGATCTGCTCCGGGGCAGATGCATTCTGCAGCGTAGCGGGGGATCAAGACAGGCAGGGCTTTTTTCTCGGCACCAAGGGCACTCGATGCAGCCGAGGGAGCCGCCGGGACCTGGCAGCCATCACGAGGGAGGCTGACGAGACGTAGGCGGAGCCAGCAGCGCCCCCTCCCCGGCCGTTCAAAGGCAGCCCCTAGGGAGCTCGAGCAACCAGGAGCACAGCGAACAGGATGGGCAAACAGGGCGGGGCACGGCAGAATTGTTGGGCGCGGCAGTTTGCACGGCAGTGCACGCAGGAAGAGCGAGCAGGGAGGGTTCCTCAGCACTCCTTTGCAGTGGTCTTTCCCTTCGGTATTTGTAACCGGCTTGTGAGGAACCTGGCCATGGTATCAACCAGGCAGAAACCCATGGCCTGCGCATCTCTTGCAGCCTGCCTCACCAGCCACAGTCACCGATGTGGCTACTCATATGGAGGGCTCGGGGAAACATGCGGCCATCCAGGTCTTGGGCTGCAGGGTTTGCCCAAGCCTTCTGTTGGTAGCTGGCAGCAGCAGTGAAGGCTATGCCTGTGGGAGTTCTGCCCAGATTGAAGAGCTGCTTATCCAGGTAGCAGAGGTTCAGGAGGAGGTGAGCAGGCTGGGGAGCATCAGGGAGTCAGAGAGGGAAATTGACTGGTGGAGGTGTACTCTACCCTCTCTGAGACAGACAAGCCTGCCACAGCACAAGTGTCTCCTGCTATGCAGAAGACAAAAGTTGCCTCTTCCCGCCAGTCAGCAGGAGGGGACCTAGGCCACCGGGGGGAATGGAGGCATGTTCCTGTTTGGGGTGGTAGGTGAGCCCTGTCCCTGCCCACCTCACCTTCCCATCTACCCTTATATAGCAGGTACAAGGGTTTACAACACGACAGTCAGAACAACGAAGTAGATGAAACCCTGTCCCAGTTGGAGAGGGTGCCAAAGGCAAGGCAAACTACCCCCCGCATTGCTACATCATCTGTCAAAAAGGACAGAAGGGCTATTGTCATGTCCCTTCTGAAAGGGACAGAGGGCCTGATATGCCAACCAGACCAAACCCATAGGGAAGTCTGTTGCCTCCCTGGGGCTCGGGTGAGAGACTTTGCTAAGAAAGTCAGGTGCCTAGTATGTCCCACTGACTACTAACCGCTACTGGTCTTTCAGACTGGTAATGACAAGGTAACAATGAGAAGTCTGAGAGCAATCAAAAGGGACCTTAGGGCTTTGGGGCAACTACTTAAAGGATCAGGGGCACAGGTTGTGTTTGCCTCTGTCCTTCCTATAGGGGGGCTTGATGCTGACAAGTGGGTTCATCACATTAACATGTGGCTTCGGGACTGGTGTAACCGGCAGAACTTCGGGTTTTTCGATCTCAGGAAGGTCTACATGACACCAGGCCTGCTGACACCAGATGGGATGCACCTCTCTCAGAGAGGGGCAAGGATTTTTGATCATGAGGTAGTAGGGCTGATAGATAGGGCTTTAAACTAGAGTTGAAGGGGGAACGAGATAAAACCAGGCACTCCAGTGACGAACTAAGGGATGCTGCGCTAGAATCAGAGGGACTGTGTGCCAGTGAGGTCAGCTCCACAAGGTGCTGCGTGTAGGGAGGCTCATTTGAAGTGCTTCTACACAAACACACACAATATGAGGAATAAAATGGGTAAGGATCAAGGGATGAACAAATAAAGGGGATGTCGTTGTGGGAGTCTATTACAGACCACCTGGCCAGGATGACAACGCCGATGAATTATTCTTTGCAGAACTGAGAGATGCCTCAAGATCAACTCCCCTTGTCCTTATGGGGGACTTCAACCTGCCAGACGTCAACTAGGATCACCACATGGCTGACACGAGCAAGTCCAGGAGGTTCTTAAACACCTCGATGATAACTTCCTGGGGAGCCAACTAGGAAAGGTGCCCTCCTAGATCTGTTGCTAGAGAACAGAGAGGGTCTTGTGGGAGATGTGGCAATTGGTGGCCGTCTCGGTCATAGTAACCATGAAGTGGTTGAATTTGGAATTTATGGTGACAGAAGTAAAACTGCCACCAAAACTTCAGCCCTGGATATGGGGAAAGCAGACTTCAGGTTGCTCGGGGAACTAGTTGGCAAGGTCCCCTGTGAAACTGCTTTTGAAGGCATGGGTGTCCATCAGTGCTGGTCAGTCTTTAAACACTGCCTCCTAAAAGCACAAGATCAGGCAATTCCAAAATATCGGAAGTCAGGCAGGCAGGGCAGGAGGCCAGCCCGGCTGACCAGGGATCTTCTACTGGAGCTTAGGCGAAAAAAGAAAGTGTATGGCTGCTGGAAGGAGGGTCAGGCGACGAGGAGGGAATATAGGGATGCTGTTCGTGTTTGTAGGGAGAAAATTTGTGTGGCCAAAGCCCGATTAGAGTTGAAGCTGGCTGTGTCTGTGCGAGACAATAAAAAAAGTTTTTTTTTCAGATATGTGAACAGAAAAAGGAGAACCAAAGAAAACATAGGTCTGCTGCTTGATGGGGAAGGTCTCCTAACAAACAATGATGTATGCAAAGCAGAAACATATAATGCCTTCTTCGCCTCTGTCTTCAACACTGTTGGTGGGCTTCGGGACCCAGGGTGCCCTGAGCTGGAGGACCGTGATGGTGGGAATGACAGACTCCCAACCGACCCTGAACATGTGCGGTATTTGCTGCTCCACCTGGTTCCCTGCAAGTCCATGGGTCCAGATGGGATTCATCCCAGGGTGCCTAAAGAGCTAGCTGACATCATTGCAGGACCTCTCTCAATTATTTTTCAATGATCTTGGGAATCTGGAGAGGTCCTGATAGACTGGAAGCTGGCAAATGTGCAAATTTTCAAGAAGGGTAAGAAAGAGGACCCTAGCAATTACAGGCCTGTCAGTCTCACATCAGTGCCTGGTAAAATTATGGAGAAGATGATTCTTGAAGTTACTGAAGCGCACCTGGGGGACAATGCAGTCATTGGTCCCAGCCAACATGGGTTCATGAGGGGTAGGTCCTGCCTAACAAATATGATTTCCTTTTACGATAAGATCACCCATCTAGTTGACAAAGGGAAACCAGCCGGTGTGATCTTTTGCGACTTCAGCATGGCTTTTGACAGTTTCCTATAGGATACTACTGGACAAAATGTCCAGCATATAGCTTAATTTAAACATCATATGATGGGTGAGCAATTGGCTGATGGGCAGGGCTCAAAGGGTTGTGGTAAACGAGGCCGTATCAGGCTGGTGGAAGGTCACTAGTGGGGTCCTTCAAGGCTCTATTTTAGGGCCAGTCCTCTTCAATGTTTTTATAAAATATTTGGATGTAGGACTAGAAGGTGTTTTGAGAAAATTTGCAGATGATACCAAACTTGGAGGAGTTGTGGACTCGGATGAGGGTGGAAAGGCCTTGCAGAGAGATCTGGACAGGTCAGAGAGCTGGACGATCGCCAACCACATGAAGTTTAACAAAAGCAAGTGCCGAGTACTGCACCTGGGACGTGGCAACCCTGGCTATACATACAGACTGGGCGATGAGATGCTGGAGAGCAGCCCTGCAGAGAGGGATCTGGGGGTCATGGTTGACAGCAAGTTGAATATGAGCCAGCAGTGTGCCCTGGCAGCCAGGAGGGCCAACCATATCCTGGGGTGCATCAAGCACGGCATTGCTAGTCGGGGGAGGGAAGTGATCGTCCCGCTCTACTCTGCGCTGGTGTGGCGTCACCTCGAGTAGTGTGTGCAGTTCTGGGCACCACAGTACAAAATCACAGAATCACAGAATCACAGAATCGTCTAGGTTGGAAGAGACCTACAAGATCACCGAGTCCAACCTCTGACCTAACACTAACAAGTCCTCCACTAAACCATATCCCTAAACTCTACATCTAAACGTCTTTCAAAGACCTCCAGGGATGGTGACTCAACCACTTCCCTGGGCAGCCTATTCCAGTGCCTAACAACTCTTTCAGTAAAGAAGTTCTTCCTAATATTCAACTTAAACCTTCCCTGGCACAACTTTAGCCCATTCCCCCTTGTCCTGTCACCAGGCACATGGGAGAACAGACCAACCGCCACCTCATTACAGCCTCCTTTCAGGTACCTGTAGAGTGCAATAAGGTCACCCCTGAACCTCCTTTTCTCCAAGTTGAACAATCCCAGCTCCCTCAGCCACTCCTCATAAGCCTTGTTCTCCAGACTCCTCACCAGCTTCGTTTCCCTTCCCTGGACTCACTCAAGCACCTCCATGTCCTTCTTGCAGTGAGGGGCCCAAAACCAAACACAGTACTCGAGGTGCAGCCTCACCAGAGCCGAGTACAAGGGGACAATCACTTCCCTAGTCCTGCTGACCACACTGCTTCTTATACAAGCCAGGATGCTGTTGGCCTTCTTGGCTGCTTGAGCACACTGCTGGCTCATATTCAGCCCACTATCAACCAAAACTCTCAGGTCCTTCTCTTCCAGGCAGCTTTCTAACCACTCATCTCCCAGCCTGTAGCTCTGTTTGGGGTTGTTGTGCCCCAGGTACAGGACCCGGCACTTGGCCTTGTTGAACTTCATACCGTTGGCCTCGGCCCATCGGTCCAGCCTATCCAGATCCTCCTGCAGAGCCTTCCTACCCTCGAGCAGATCAACACACGCACCTAGCTTGGTGTCATCTGCAAACTTACTGAGGGTGCACTCAATCCCCTCATCCAGATTGATAAAGATAGTGAAGAGAACGGGTCCTAATACTGAGCCCTGGGGGACTCCACTAGTGACCGGCCTCCAACTGGATTTGACTCCATTCACCAAGACTCTCTGGGCCCGGCCATCCAGCCAGTTCTTAACCCAACGAAGCGTGCGCCAGTCCAAGCCATGAGCAGCCAGTTTCTTGAGGAGAATGCTGTGGGGAACGGTGTCAAATGCCTTACTGAAATCAAGGTAGACCACAGCCTTTCCCTCATCCACTAAACACGTCACTTTATCGTAGAAGGAGATCAGATTCATCAAGCAGGACTTGCCTCTCATAAACCCATTCTGACTGGGCCTGATTGCCTGGTTACCCTGTAAGTGCTTCATGATGACACTTGAGATAATCTGCTCCATGAGCTTCCCTGGCACTGTGGTCAAACTAACAGGCCTATAATTCCCCGGGTCCACCCTCCAGCCCTTCTTGTAGATGGGCATCACATCTGCTTGCCGCCAGTCAACTGGGACCTCCCCCGATAGCCAGGATTGCCGATAAATGATGCAAAGTGGTTTGGCCAGCTCTTCCACCAGTTCTCGCAGTACCCTCGGGTGGATCCCATCCGGCCCCATTGACTTGTGTACATCCAAATGCTGTAGCAGGTCACCAGCCATTTCCTCGAGGATTGTGAGGGCCACATTCTGCTCCCTATCCCCTGAATGAAGGACATTCAACTGTTGGAGTGTGTCCAGAGGAGGGCGACGAAGAGAGTGGCTGATGTTGCTGGACCTGTTCAGCCTGGAGAAGAGGAGGCTGAGGGGAGACCTCATCATGGTCTACAACTTCCTCACAAAGGGGAGTGAAAAGACAGGTGACCTTTTCTCCATAAACACCAGTGATAGGAGCCATGGGAACAGGATTAAGCTGAGGCAGGGGGAGTTTAGACTAGACATCAGGAGGAGGTTCTTCACCAAGAGGGTCGTTGCGCACTGGAACAGGCTCCCCAGTGAAGTAGTCACTGCACCAAGCCTGTCTGAATTTAAGAAGAGATTGGACTGTGCACTTAGTCACATGGTCTAAACTTTTGGGTAGACCTGTGCAGTGCGAGGAGTTGGACTTGATGATCTTTATGGGTCTCTTCCAACTTGGGATATTCTATGATTCTAAGATTCTGTATAAGGATAATGAAGGGATAATGACATAAGGATATTAATTTGGGTAATATATATGTATTAATATAGATATACATGAATGTATGGATACTAATATTTCTATAGAAAGCTTTGTGGCAATGTAATACAAATGGACTTCTTCAGTAAGTTGTTTACAACAGTAGAACAGAAAACAAACAAAGTTGATGAAAAATCAATGCTTTGACACTGTGATCAGCACTTCCGGGATTAATATTCAGTTATACCAGATAGTTTTGACAGAGCTTCAATCAAAAAACAAAAAAAAAGAAAACCAAGAACAGAAAAAATAAAAAATAAAAAAAATAAAAATAAATAAAAAATCCCAAAAGCCATATTGTTCACTGTTAATGAACACCTTGTCTCTGGAGACTGTGATGATATGGTCAATGTGTGTGATAAAAGCGCTATGTATGTATTTGGTACAACATAAATAAAAGATCACCTAACAGAGTTACTGTTGAATCTAATGAACTATTTATATAGTCCACTTTCTCCTGCATCTCAGAGATATGCCTAGTAACATGACATCTGACTCAGCCTGGTGGGAAAATATTTGATAGACGTGTTTTCTAGAGTGTTAACCACGTAAATAAGCATCAGCAAAAACAGTAACATTCCTAGTACTCCCTGTTTTTATTATTTTACCTCAGTTCCCCAGTTAAAAATCAAGATGAGTGAAGATTGCTGCATCTCACACAATTTTATGAGAAAAGCCCTTTGGAGTATTTGCAGGAAATTCTTCAAGTACTGCTATAAGACAGTCAGTCAATAACACCCAGAGATCTTCTGACAGTTTAGTCTTCCTTGTACTCTGCACTTTGCTGTGAAACCAAGAAAACAGTACTATATTTTCTTCTTGAAAATGAAATAGGATTTGTCTCAACAAATTAAACACAAATAACTAGCCATTTTTTCTTTTCCCTCTATCCACTTGACTACTTCTCAGCCTCATCATGTCAACTTCATAGTGGGGCCAGTCCTGTTTAACAAGTTTATTAATGATCTGGATGATGGGATAGAGTGCACCCTCATTAGCTGTGCATATGACACAAAACTATAGGGAGTGGCTGACTTGTCAGTAGTCATGCTTTGTCATTCAGAGGGACCTTGACAGACCAGAGGGGTGAGCTGACAAGAGTCTCATTAAGTTCAACAAAAAGTACAAAGTCCTGCAGCTGAGGAGGACCTCCAGACACATATCAGTACATGCTGCTAAGGGCCACCCAGCTCTGCAGTAAAGGACCCGGGGATCGTGGTGAACACCAAACTGAACGCAAGCCAGCAACATGACCTTGCCACAAAGAAGGGTAAAAGTATTTTTCACTGCATTAGGCAAAGCATTTCCAGCAAGTGAACAGACGGGATCCTTCCCCTCTACTCAGCATTGTTGAGGCCACATCTGTGTCCAGTTCTTGCCACCAACATTGACGTGGACAAACTGGAAAGAGTCCAATATAGGGCCACCAAGATGATTAAGGGATTGGAGCACCTCTCATCTGAGGAAATGCTGAGAGACTGGGAGAAGAGGAGGCACATGCAGGATCATATCAATGTTTATCAATACCTGAAGGGAGACTGAAAAAAAGATGGAGCCAGACTCTTGGAAATCATCTTCAGAAATTTGATCCTCATACGAACAATAATGAATATGTACCTACAGATTAAAGGATAATTCACATTTCAGCTCCACTTCAGGGTGAACTGAATAGACCTATGGCTAAAACAGAGCCTTAAAATGGATTGTTAGAAATAGTTGTCCAGGATTTTATCCTTCCTATTGTATCAAGGAAATGAGTCCTTTGTCAAGGAAGAAAAGGGAAAAAAAAAAAAAAAAAAAAAAAAAAAAAAAAAAAAAAAAAAAAAAAAGATGAAAAGCTGCACTGAATCTCTGTGTTATAAAGGGCTAATGAGCTACTTAAAATATTCAGATAGCAAGGAAGAGTTAAATTATGTTTTGTGTTCTCTAAGTCTCTACCCATTAGCAATTGATTCATTTTCCATTGTCTTGCTATTTGGAAAGGGTAGAAAGGAGAAAAGAGCACCAATATATGAATATTACATGTGTTACACCATTAATTCAACCATTGCCACTATTATTACTCCTATATCTGCAATAAAGAAACAAACAGGGCCTCATTGTTAATAACGGCTGATAGAAGGGGAGAACCTCAGTTTTACCATGCTAGTAACAAGGCAGAAGGTAAAATCTCCTGTCTAAAAAAATAAAATAAAAAATAATAATAAAAAAATAAAAGAACCAATTTAAATTAAAATTATAATAACATAAATGTTGTTTATACTATTCATTTATAACTCATATTAGGGAGCTAATATTTAGGGTCATCTTATAAAATTCATGAGGGTTACTCACTGAAATCAGGTTTTGCAAGTAATAAACCATTTGAAGAGTTTGTGTTCCATAGGAGACCAAAGGCTATTTCCTATCCCCTCAATGCTAATTTTGCTTTCGCTTCTACCCCCCCTTCCAATTGTACTTCATGCTTTCAAATGTGTCATGACTCTCTTTTGTTTGAATAACCTAATTCTCACATTGTTTTACCCTATGAATTCAGACAGAGGGACAGCAATTGCTTATATTAGAAATGATCTAGATCTGAAGAGGAATCCTCTCCAAACTAAACTTTAACACTCAGAGTATACAAAGAAAATTCAGTTTATTTAGCTAAAAGCATCCTTTTTTCATTAAAACAGGTGAGATGAGGAATACAAGGTCTCAGGCAGTTTTGAAATTCTGAAATTTTAATGGGACATTTTGCCCTCAAGTCCCTAACAAAAAGGAGAAATTGCAGTTATATACAGTCACCTCATTGTTTTGTTGCATTTTATGACTATATAAGGACATTTTTCTTCTATATGGTAGATATTTCATTACAAAATTGTCTAGAGTCCTCTTTCAGTAAACGCTTTGTCCTGGTTTCAGTTAGGACAGTTTTCCTCCTAGTAGCTGGTAGAGTGCTGTGTTTTGGATTAGGATGAGAAGAGTGCTGATAACATGCCGATGTTTTGGTTGTTGCAGAGCAGTGCTTGTACCAAGCCAAGGACTTTTCAGCTCCTCGCTCTGTCCTGCCAGCAGGCAGGCTCGGGGTGCAGCAAGAGCTGGGAGGGGACAGACCCAGGACAGCTGACCCAAACTGGCCAAAGGAGTATTCCATACTATCTGACATCATGCTAAACAATATATAGGGGTGGCTAGCCGGGATGGGGAGGCCGGCTGCTCGGGATAGACTGGGCATCGGTCAGCGGGTGGTGAGCAATTGCATTGTGCATCACTTGTTTCATACACATTATTATTATTATTATTATTATTATTATTATTATTATTGTTTCCTATCTTAATAAACTGTCTCTATCTCAACTCTCGTTTCACTTTTCCATTTCTCTCCCCCATCCCAGAGAGGGAGGGGGGAGGGTGAGCGAACGGCTGTGTGGTGTTTAGCTGCCGGCCGGGTTAAACCACAACACGCTTTCTGTTGATCTTCCTGAACATTGTTTGCCTTGAGATTCCCATTATAGGAATTAACAGACCGTTGTTTTGAAGCTTCCTTCACCAAAAGAATTGATATATATATTACTTCTGCTCACCTGAACGGCACAGGGCCACCAGTATGCAAATAGGATTCCCCTCCTAAATAGTGGAATTTGAAGACCTAGTCTGGTCACAACTCGAACACTTCAGTTTTGTCTATGATCTCACAGAGTGTTTTTTGTTTGTTTGTTTTTTGTTTGTTTTGGTTTGGTTTAGTTTGTTGTGTTTTTGCTTGTTTGTTTGTTTTGTTTGATTGTTTGTTTTGATAAAGATTCTAAAGGTTTTTTTCCCTTTGGTTCAGTTTTTAAGAAACCCAAATAACCATATTAGCTGAAGGGTTTTATGCCAACTATTCCTAGCTGGGAAAGCAACAGTGACACAACATGCTGATAAAACATTGCTCTGCCACTTCAGCATAAACAGTGAAAGTAGCCATGAGTTTGTCTGTCTTATTTATGTTTCCAAAAAGTGCTTGCTGGAATATTCTTTGAATGTATTACCTCCAATCATGTTTTGCCTTCTCTTATCAAATGCCCTCCTGAGTAGACAATTGCAGATTTTATGCAGAACTTGATGGTGTGTCATGTGCATTTATGGAATAATGGATTAATCATTTACCAATGCCTGTCCTAATTCATGTACATTTGAGGTTGAGTTAAAAGCAAATCTTACAGATAAGTGGAAGCTGCAACTGCCAGAGCTGAAAATTCTGAAAGCATTACACAGAAAATTTTACCACAGCACTCACTGCCAAAAACATTTTTAAAGACTGCAATATTTGTGTTCATTCACATGTTAGAAGCTAAAGACCAAGTACGGCTAATTCTTATTCTTAAGAGAACATTATCTCATCAATTATTTCTAGGAGACTTTCATTTCAGTTACATTTTTTGTCCATCAAGATCCTCAAATTAAAGAGATCCAAATAATCTGTAGACACAGTCAAATTGAGATGAGCTACTCATGAATATATTACTTAATAGTCATCTCTCTCCAATGACCTCTATTCTTTTGTTATGCAGTCTATGTATCTGTACTATAATCTGTTGGATAGCAACATGGATTCAGAAATACACTAGTGGATCATTAGAGAATATTAAACACAAGAGTAACCAAGCTCAGTAAATGAACTGGCCCAGATTTTTCTTGCATATCTCAATTTAGGTAAGAACTGGAAGTAGTTCAAGGAAAAAGAAACTGTAGTTTGCACAAAACTTCACTAGATTAAATTGCCTCAGATGATTGAATATATATGAAAATTGTCAAAAAGCAGAAAATTGGGCGCTGTATGAGGCATACTTTTTAATTCCTAAGTCTGGAAAACTTGGTAACACTGAAAACTTGTAGTATGCATTAAGATCACAGGTTAGAATATAGAAGTAAGCCATTAGAAAAGAACTTCACAGATTGCAACTTGCTGTAAGAATTGCAGCAGCAACATTTACCTATACTTGCTCGAATAAGCATGATCATTTTCTTTTGTGTACTAAAAGAAATGCGCAAGCAAGGTGTCATAAGGTCATACAAATGAAAATGAAAAGTTCTGCATCCAAAATAGAGTAACCTCAAGCCACATTGTGAATTGTGGGATAGGACTAGTTAGGCACAAGAGGATCTGATGGTCCTGGTCACCATCACACACTTGATCAAAAAAGACAACTGCATACTGTTTGTATTTAAAAATAAAAATAAATAAATAGCATAACGTACACATCCAGGAAAGGACTTTTTCCCTCACTATGCACTTGTGAAAACATACCTGATTGACGTGTTCATATGTGATCTCCCCAGAACACAAAATGATAGTGAATGAGCACAGTAGAGGACTGCAATGAATGTGAGCAGTCCGGACCTCACGGTATATGAGGACAAGCTGAAGGAACTACCTATTTCCAGGGTGCAGAAGAGAAGGCTGAGGGGTGATCTGATGACAAGAATTGACAGTGTAATGGCTCTATAAAAAGCAGAGCCACAATCTTCTCAGAGAAGCACAGCAAAAGGAAAAAACCTTGGACCAGAGGACTTTCTAAAAGGAGAGGCATGATGGGTAAATAGCCCAGAATGTAAATAAAAACAGAAAGAAAAAAAAAAAAAAAAAAAGGAGAGAAGAGAAGAGAAGAGAAGAGAAGAGAAGAGAAGAGAAGAGAAG
>CM021766.1:98503629-98519624 GCA_011076525.1 Nettapus auritus | reverse complement strand
GAAGAGAAGAGAAGAGAAGAGAAGAGAAGAGAAGAGAAGAGAAGAGAGTGACAACAAACACTCTCTTGGCTCACAGTGGTATTGGGATGCAGTTGAGGCTAGTGAAACACCTCGGGGAATGTAAACCTGGAGAAAAAAAGTTATATAGACTGAAAACCAGCAGCAATGAGAGTGTAAACAGAAACTCTGAACACAGGTGTGGTGGTCATGTAAAGAAAACACAAACCTTCTATCATCAGAGCTTTACCACACAAATGCTGCTTGTAAAATTATGACATGGTGGTTTAACACAGGTATGTAGCTAAGCTCTAACCCTGCTCAAAAAATGGAGAGAAAATATGAAAAACCTCATGGGTTGCAACAAAGACAAGGAGTTCACTTGCCAACTGGCAAAACAGATTCAGTATAAGGGAGATTAATGTAATTTACTTCCTATTGATAACAGACTAGAGCAATGAGATCTGAAAGCAACCTGAAAACATCCACCCACCCACCACCTTCTCTACCTTCTCCCCTGAGCAGCACAGGGGAATGGGGGTTGTGGTCAGTCCATAATGCTTCATCTCTGTCATTCCTTCTTCCTCCTCACTGTCTTCCCCTGCTCCAGTGTGGGTTCCCTCCCATGGGATGCAGTCCTTCATGAACAGATCCTATATGGGCATCGCTCAGGCAGCAGCCCTTCAAGAACTGCTCCAACATGGGTCCGTATCATGGGTTCCATCCTTCAGGAGCAAACTACTCCAGCATGGATCCCCTATGGGCTGCAGCTCCTGTCAGACCTACTGCTCCACCATGTGCTCCTCTCCACGAGCTGCAGTTCCTGCCTAGAGTCTGCTCCTGTGGGGGTTCTCCATGAGCTGAAGAATCTTTCAGGTCACAATCACCTGCTTTAGTGTCAAGTTCTTCACAGGCTGCAACACAGATATCTGTTCTGATGTGGTCCTCCTTGGGCTGCAGGGCTGCTCCACAATGGTCCTCTCCAAAGGCTGTAGAGCAACTTCTGCTCCAGCACCTGAAGCACCTCCTCCCCTTCTTTCCTTACTGACCTTAATGTCTGAGAAGTTGTTTCTCTCTACATTTTCTCAATCCTCTCTCCCAGCTGCTGTTGCTCAGCAGATTTTTCCTTTCTTAAATCTGCTCTCACAGAGGTGCAAACAGTATTGCTCATTTGCCCAGAGAAGCTGTGGATGCCCCATCTTTAGAAGTGTTTAAGGCCAGGTTGGATGGGGCTTTGAGCAATCTGGTCTAGTGAAAGGTGTCCCTGCCATGGGAAGGGGTTTGGAATTGTGTGATCTTTAAAGTCCCTTCCAACCCAAAACATGCATTGTCTCAGCTTTGTCCAGCAACATATCCCTTTTAGATCTGGCTGGAAAGGGCTCCGATCTAACTAGGGGCAGCTTCTGAACTCTTCTCACACAGGTAACCCCAGCCAATAAAATCTTGCCTCTTAAACCAATACAGATGGTTATGTGAGGTTAGTAGCATATGTGCAGCTTTGCAAGAAGACTTTCACAGGACATTTCTTAAACAGCATTCTTTCATCATAAGTTACCCTTTGTTTCCTTTTTCACAGTATTTATCAGAGCAAGAAGAGAAGCTAATAGAATGTTCTTCCAGAAGAGGGGTTCTTTCTTCCTTCTGGATCCTTTCATCCAGCACTTGTCTCTGTGATACAGCATCAGTTCAATCCCAAGACAGCAAAGAATCACACTTGCAATTGCTAAGATGGAAGAGAAGAATGTTTCCCTCTAGAGAGCTGAAAGGGGATTGGTCTTATAGATATGCATTCGTTTTGTTTGTTTGTTTGTTTGTTTGTTAAATGCCTGTAATGATTCTCCTCGGTCATCACATAATACAACATCAGGGGACAAAGGAAATTAATTTTCAATATCAGAAAGATGAATGAATTACACACAGCTGTGAGATTTGCAAGGAGAAAGGCTCAAAAATTATCTATTTATGGAAACTCACAGGCACTGATCCAACAGACAAGACTGAAGTTATCTAGGTGTTACAATAAAAACCTGAACTGAATTGTGTGGCAAAATGTCCAGGTAAAAATGTATGGAGTACTGCAACAGTGCTGCAACGCACTCAGTACCTTCTAGGCTTAGACAAGCAGAGACAGTTATGGGATCTGTTTGCAGGCTGTCAAGAGCTAATGGTCCAATGGGAGGAGGGAAAGAGAAAAGGGATAGAAGAAGAAAAGAGAAAGGAAGGGGAAGGCAAAGGGCCAGTCGACTTTAATCTTTGGGGAAGAAATGAAACCTTAAGTCTAGGTTTGTCTACTCTGAAGCCTTTACGCTACTAGGTACTGTGCTCCCTTTGTGATTCATACTATCTAAGGATTTCAAAATTGGTTTTCTGTGGTGAGACCTGTATAACTAATATGTGTACGAGAAAGACCATATGGTTACAAATACAGAAATTGTTTCCTTCCATTCAGTCCTCTTATTATATATAAACTGTCCTTGTGTTGTTCTTTAGCCCATACCAGTCAGCATATGGTGAATGTCGCATCTGTAGATGCTTAAGCAGCTTCACTAAATGCTCTCACCAAAGCACATAGATTGTCACAGCTGTATTGAAGTAACGTGTCTAAGATGTTCAGTTGTTCATTGCTCACTGAAATAGCTTTTGTTGTCAGACTGAATGCTTCAGTAAGGTCTTGCTCCCTTCCAGGTTTTATTAACATTATGGAAGAGCCATATGTTGTAAAGACATAAGGTCACATTAGTTTTTCATTAAGCCCATAGATGTCGTTTTGACATAGCTCAATGAAAAACTAAAAGAATCTAAAATAAACAAACAAACAAACTGAATTCCAGGCTCAAATTTAAGATTATCCTACAGTAAATAACATATTTCAACACACAGACAAACAGACATACACACACAAACAAAAAGATCCATGGAATTAACAGCACACATTTGGGACTAGAGTTCTATCTTGCTACCAGGCTCATATAGCCATTATCACATTGAATATGTCTGGAAACCAACAGTTTGAGTGTGTTTGGCAGAAAAGCTTTCAGTTCTTCACAGGTTTTCACACCACCTAGTTCAGTATACAATACAAACATTTATATAAGAGAATAGTCTCCCATTAGGGTTGAGAGAAAGAAGGTCACAGAAAAGTATATTCTTGAGTTGAAAAATTATCTCCAGGACTCCGCTTTTTATCATGACTACATTTCACATGTAAACCTCACAAATTAGTTACCAGTGACAAGATGTCTCTGTTATTTCATGCTAACTAAAAACAAGCAATAGATCATTTGTGGGAAAATAAATATTTTTGCTTGCAAAAATGTTACTTTTTGTAGCTTAACATTTTATTGTTCTCTTAACTACCTAAATTTAGTCTTACTTCTCAGCTAAAATGTCTAGAAAAATCACACATTAAAGTGTGCACCAATGTTTTCTATCTATAGGTGTAACACAGCCATTTAACTTGGCAGAAATTTATACCAAAAACAAAAACAAAAACATATAAGTAGATTGTTTATTCAGATTGGAAAATCAGAACATTGTGTTGATAGATACTTATGTTTCCAGACCATGAACCAAAGTTTACATCTGACTTGATTAAAAAAAAAAAAAAAAAAAAAAAAAAGAGTTACTCCCAGTTTTTTCTATTGTAACTAAATATAGCAACTGACTACGTTCAGAATTTCTCACAGGTTTTTTATGATCTCTTACAATTTTTTTTTCCAGTGCATTGGTAAGATGATACTTGATTTCTCAAGGCAAAATTGCATAATAGAAACTCACAAATGCCCATAATTAAAATTGATTCCAACAATACAGATAGGATACTGCAGGAAAGCATAGTGCACTTTCTCACAAGCATTTTCTAAATTATACATAATTATGCACAGGTAGTCTTTTAAGGGATGTATTATTAATTTGTTGGGTAATTTTTTGGCTAATCATATCATCAGTAATAACGACTTGCAATAATCTCGTATATACATATTATATAATTATGTTAGGCTCATCAGAAGAACAGTAATTTTAAAGATCATTTTATGGATAGTACTATGAAAATTGATATTAAGGACAGAAGTAGGATTAACTTGATAACAACAGATCTGTACTAAGAAAAATCTTCCACAAGACATAGCACTAAGACAGTCAACCAGCTTATGTTATTAGCTGCTGAGGATTTATCATTAATGTACCTCACTAATGTCTCAGCCAGCAGAACTGCCACATCTTTGGGCAACTGGGATTGAAAGATTTAATAAAGTATTTTGTATGAGGAAAAGATCTCCAGCCTCACAGTTCCTTCACAAAACTGTACCAAATTTTGATGTGAGGGAAGTAAGAACTTTCATATAAATACCTAGGATGATCGGGTAACTCCTTAAAAAAAAAAAAAAAAAAAAAAAAAAAAAGTCAGTTTTTTGAAAGAAGAATCAGCAAAAATGATGCAACATATAAATATAACATATATATATAAATACAACGGATTATGCAAGAACTATCAAGTTCTCAAAGTGGAAGCCTCATCTAAACAAGAAAACTCTCCAAAAATACTTTTTGCATCAATTTATTTATACTTGATCATTTAGCTACTTAGTCTAGACAACATAAGCAAGGAGTAGACAAAAAACAATGGCCAGGTTATGGGCCAACTGATGACAGAGGTGATATAAGTTACCCCAAAAATAACTGCAAAATAACTGCATCTGTTTTCTTCCTTCAATCACTGTCAGTTTTCACTCAGGCACCAGCAACATCCTAAACACCTCTGATCCAGTCATGCAAGTGCTGTGTTGAATTGTCTCGATTTAAATGGAACTGTGCTAAACTCATAAATTTAGTTTGGTGTGAGGACAAGCACTAGGAAAACAAACAAATATAAAATGCCATAGTATGTATATGCATTAAAAAAGGGGTTGGGGGGGAGGGAAATAAAATAAAATTATAAATTATAAATAAACAGTTCAGAGAAAGCTAAATCCCAGTTAATCCACCACCCCCATTTCTTATAACTAACTTGATTTGTTTGGGGACAAGGAGAGGAAAGAATAAACAAAACAAACACACAAACTTAACACAGTCCTGTCAAGAGAAGACACAAAGCTCTCCACTACCTAAGATGTACAGCCATAATCCAGATTTTCTACTGAGTTTTAATGGATGCTGGATCATAACCTGTAAGGAGTTGCTTGTTCTCATTCCTATATAAAAATAAATAAATAAATAAAAATAAAATAAAATAAAATACAGAAATCCACTTTTAACTGAATTATTGAATAATGTTGAAATTCTTATCTCTGATTTTTTTCTTTTCAAACATGAAAGTAATGGAAGAAAACATGTCAAAATATATCAGATAGAAAGAAAAATCTCAGTAAGATTAGGAAATTAATTTGTTAATATGCATACAAATCCCACCGTATGTTCCTTGTCTAGTTTGAATTTCATAGAATCATAGAATCATTTAGTTGTGAAAAGACCTCCAAGTTTACCAAGTCCAAACTTTAACTTAACACTGACAAGACCACCATTAAACCATGTCACTAAAGCTCTACATCTATACATTTTTTTAAGACCTCCGGGGATGGTGACTCAACTACTTTCCTGGGCAGCCTGTTCCAATACTTCATAACCCTTTCAGCAAATAATTTTTTCCTAATAGACAACCTAAACCTCCCCTGGTGCAATTTAAGGACATTTCCTCTTGTCTTATCATTTGGTGCTTTGGAGAAGAAACGAATCCCCACCTCACTATAGCCTTCTTTAAGGTAATTGTAGAATGCAACAAGGTCTCCCCTAAGCCTTCTTTTCTCCAGACTAAACAACCCCAGTTCCCTCAGCTACTTCTCTTAAGACTTGTTCTCTAGACCCTTCACCAGCTTCATTGCCCTTCTTTGGACACACTGCAGCACCCTGATAACAGTCCTGTAGCAAGGGTCCCAAAAATGGACACAGTTTTCAAGGTGCAGTCTCATCAAAGCAGAGCATAAAGTGATCATCACTTCCCTAGTCATGCTGGGTACACTATTCCTGATACAAGCCAGGATGCCATTGGCGTTCTTGGCCACCTGAACACATTGCTAAGTCACATTCAGCCAGTTATTGATCAGTACACCCAGGTCCCTTACCACCAGGCAGCTTTCCAGCCACTCTTCTCCCAGCCTGTAGCATTGCACACGGTTATTGTGCCCCAAGTATAAGACCTACCCCTTAGCCTTGTTGAACTTCATAAGGCTTAATTTAAAGCAATATTACATATATTTTCACTCAGTTACAGTTTCATATTTCTCTGTAAGTTTTTATTTCCTTGTCACATTTTGTGCAAAGTTTAAAGAAACCAGCTATATCAAATGTGTGTATAAAGACTGTTTCATCTGTAAATCTTAATTTTTAATCCATCATCTCTGCTTCAATAAAGACTCCAACTTTGTTCTGTTTGGTTTTAAATTAATTAACAAAACTATCTCTTGGGCTATTTTATACATCTGTTGATTCTGAAAAAACACATGGCCTGCAATATCAGTGTTACAGGCAATTAAAGAGAATATCGTATCTGATTGAATGGTGGAAAGGAGAAAGTACAACAACGGGTGATTCTTGAAAATGGTAACAGCAGCCTTGAAAGTGTTTTAAGGCTGTACACTTAAAGGTCCTTAAAGTTGAATGACCAAACATTTTATTTATTTATTTATATGTAACTTTTTCACTGCTATGATAATTATAATATCATGCATCGGTAGACAAACAAGCAACTTAGCTTAAGACATTTATAGATGCTTTACTTTTTAGTAATAAACCATTTAGGCATCAACTACAAAATGTCAAAAAGGATGTTGTTTCTTCAGACCAAGTCAGAGGGAATGGAAACTAAAGTAAAGAAAATTTTACTTCTCAGTATAAAAGTATAACTAATTCTTATCAACCACAATGGTATGCTATTGAAATCTCTAAGGAGAGCTCAAGAGATAGCAACAGCTGCTAAGGTGTAAGGAATGTGAAGGAGACAGAGTGAGAATCTAAAAGATTAAAGCTAGTATGGCTGATGAACCTTATTCTGAATTAACAGTCCATGATGTACTGCAAAAGCTCAAAGGAAATATAGATATATATGTATATATATTCTTTGCTATTAACAGTGCATACACCAACAATCTACAAGGCTCATAACAAATGCATAAAGAATACAGGGAGGAAAAAAAAAAATACACAAAACCATCTAAAGAATTAATTAGTTTTCTGATGTCTCCCTTTTTGGTCAGAGACTCTTGGTTTCAGTACGTAAGTTCTACAGAAAACAAAACTAAACTAAACTAAACTAAACTAAAACTTTTTAATGCCTAATAAAGAATCAGCTATTAGCTAAAGTTTTAATTCTACAAACATGGGGAAAGCAGGGGGAAGAGATGGAAAAATAAAGTTTCAATAGACGTTTTTATCCATTTGTCTATCTATAACCTCTTGCTTTTTACTCACTCTTATAAGGCAAATCAGTTTAGTTCCAGATTTTGCAATAAGGGATACAGGAATATTCTTTATTTTGGTTGTAAATAGTGGAAGCAAAATGAGAGCAATATCAGATTTAAGAGCCTGTATATGTAATAGTTTCAGGGCTTTCAAAAATACATCCTTTTAACTTACACATCCTGATTTTATAGTGTGTGTTGTACTAGATTTTGAAGAGTTTGCTAAGAGATGGAAATGAAAATTTATACACATTCTTTACCCCCATGACCCCTGAAAGTGAGTAGTAAAGTAGCACAGAAGGGCAGGGAAGACACTGCTATAAAAGAATCACTTGATTGAAAACCATGCACAGTATTGAAATAACCATTGTCTTCTTAGAGAAGAAGGGTTTCAGAAGCTGATGCAGTCCAGCAACCCAAAACACAATGATTTATCCAGGACTTTCAAAGACATCATGAGATAGTTTTATTTATTGATAAAGATACAGTGTAATAAGGCAAAAGTAATTGTTATTGCTCTTCAGAACACCTCTATCATCAAGCCCTTTAAATATATATATATATATATATATGCATGTATGTATTTCCAGTAACCTTCCACAAACACCACCACTGCAAAAGGCTACCCATACAGCTTCAGCAAGGATTATTTGGGGATGGATTATCCTGTTTTGGTGTGAAGTTTTCTGTTGTTTTGTTTTCTTTTGGTAGTTTTTGTTTAAATGCAAGACTGTCCTCTAAAGTTTCAGGCCCAAACAGAAACTCATGAAGACTACTGACCTTTTGCTTCATTTTCTCAAGCACCAGCCTACTGTGAATTTTAACCAGCCAAAAAGTAGCAGCAACCTCAGGCTTTGATTTTGCTGTTGTCTTATGCAAAGATTTTGTCTCTGCCTTATCAAAGCTCTATTTTTCACTAATATTTTACTCTACATGATGGACTTATTTCATTTCCTTGTATTTCTGTGTTAATTGTCTATTCCCTATAAAAAATAAAATAAAATAAAATTAAAAAGCTTAATTTCTCTAAAGTAATTTTGCAACATGGTAGTAAACCCAATAACTCTTTTCAGACTAAGAGCTTTTTTTTCCCCATCACCCACAGTCTGATTCCCTCCCCTAACAAAATGAAGTGTGTGATATATATATATATATATCACTTATATATACAATAACAAAAAAAATAAAAAATGCCATTTCTTTGCTTTCTTTCAAAAATGACTTACGAGCAACAGATATGAATTCTCTTCTGAACATTCCAGGTTGACAATAATAGCAAGAAATCCCAATGCCTCTACCTTAGGCTATAAGCCACCAGTTTGTTCCCAGTGGTGATTTATGCTCACAGTTCCCACAGCTGTCAGTCACTTCCACAGGAAAAGGAGACTAAAGAGATTAAGCCCTATTTTAGCCTGAACTGTGAAAAGGAAGTATGGAATCTGTTCTTTCCACATGTTGGTCCACAGATATCAGGACAATACAAAGCATGTAGAAGCAACGTGACAGATTACTAAACCCTTTACCTCTTGCAAGATCTCTGCACAAGTAATTTCTGTAATTCCATAAGTATTAACACTAAAATTTTCTTGACTTGGAAGTGTCGACAAGCATGAACACTGCCTGGAGTTTAGGCTGCTCTTTCTGAAAGTTATCAAGAGATCTGGGGGCTATTATAGAAATGTCAAAGGATCTAGGTTCTCATCAGACAAACTACTACATCCTTTGAAAATGCATAGTCCTATTTTTCAGAATACTACAATGTATTGAAATAGCTATAATTCTTTAAGAGTAACAGTTTAATAGTAGGTTGATATCCTTCTGTTACTAGGATTAACCCTATCTAATCTACAATCACAGAATAGTTGAGATTGGAAGGACTTAAAATTTACTACTCCAATCTCTCTGCTCAAAGCAGAGTATAGTATAACTGGCTGTTCAGACCCATGTCTAGTCAGGTTTTGACCATGCCCAAGGATAGAATCTCTGTAACCACTCTGGGAGATTTCTTCCAGTGTTTGGCCACCCTCAAAATAAAACAGTTTCTTATGTATAAATGCAATTTATTTCAGTCACTGTCCATTGCCTTTTTCTTTGTCCCTAAAACATATAACATCTGTGTAATAGAATAACACTTGAAACACGCTTTTTTTTTTTTTTTATGACACTTCCATTAAATAGAAATTTGTAATTAGAATTGTCACACCCTCTTTCTCTTTTAATAGAAGAGCATACAGAACATTTGCAATGTAGTACAGTGAAAACAGCAACATTACTCAAGGAACTAAGCACTATATGTATGAACCTATTCAGAAGAGCTGAATGGGTTCTATTTGCCTTTGACCCACAGCATCCACATGACAAAACAAGCTAGTAGCCACTCTCTTTAACTTATATCAGCCAAATAGACAGTTGCAAAAAAATAAGATCTAAACTATGTATCTGTGCATCTAAGTCCATCAGATGGAACTATCTTCCTGCTTCAGTGTTAGCTGCAAACACATATGGTGGTTGAACTGATACTGGCTTTGAGCATCTGGCCATTATATTTCCGATACACACAAAAAACTGCAGTTTGCTGTCCTTCCCTCAACTCTGCAGTTCCCTTTTTGAGCTAAATTAATGATCAAGCATTCACTAAAGTAATCAGAATTTTCATTTAACAGTGTACCCCACATGGATAAAACTTGATCGTACAAACTCTACTAGAAGTAATTACAGTTTCATTCAGAAACAATAGCGAGATTGCTGCCAAGCATTCTATTGTCTGAAGTATCATTTGGAAACAATCAAGGGAAAATAAGAGACAAGAGTAGAAAAATAGTGGAAGAAACAGTGACATTTATCAAGCATATACAAGCCACCAACAAACAACTCTTTCTGACAGTATAAACATTTTACTACGTGTAATCATACAAGACTATTACAGAATAACACATTTTTGGCAAATAAAACCTGAGCAAATAATAATAATAAAAATTAGCAAATAAAACTTGAGTAGTCTAAAAAGATTCTATGTTTCTGAAATTGCCTTCTATTTAGGAAAAATATAAATATAAATAAATATAAATATAAGAAATAAAATATAAAAATTATAAAGCAAAGTAAGGAGTGACATTTCCTTATTTAACAACAGAAATATAAACAGCATTTTTTACTTTTTTTTAGCTGTTAGTAAAAAACATTTTGGGAAAAAAAAATGTCAAAAGCATGCTTTTCTTTAACTCAAACTTAAGGATTCTTTCTATTTTCTGAAAAATAAAAGTTTTGTTGTTGTTGTTGTTGTTATGAAAGAAAATATATTTAGTTTTGTAAGGATTTTTTTTTTTCCCCATTATGAATGACCCATTTGACCTGAAAGGCTTCATTAATTAATGAAGTAAAGTTAAATGCTTACAAGGGTCAGAGAGTGGAGGTAGCATACCAAAATGCCAAATGAAAAGGAATAAGTCAGTCAGATAAGGACTCAGTCATGAAGATCGCTGATGTGGCAAACAACGTTGGAGCCAAACCCAAAAGACATTTGGATCCCAGTTCCCACCTGGTGACTGTTATCCACGTCATACATCTGAAGAACTTCATCACTGCTAAGAGTTGCATCATTTTTTAACATTTAAGAGAGACTCCACTTTCACTGAGCATTCTACTTCACCATGGGAAATACTTTAGCTACCTTATACGAACAGAAAGATCCCAAACAGGAGGAAGTAGAAAGACCTGTGTTAGATTACCCACTTCAAACTAACTCACATAAGATGTAAAATACCTTAGGTAAAAGCCTGGAATCAGAAGTTTACTTGTCTTTACTTAAGGGAAGCTTTAATAATCCAGCTCAGAACCCCCAAATTAAAAAAAAAAAAAAAAAAAGGCTTGTGTGAACAATAAATTTCAATCTGTTCCCTTATACATTCAAACTTCTCATTGTTCTTTCCGATTACCAATTACTCAGAAGGAATCCTGAAGGTTGATAGCCCTTTTATAAATTAAGCCCAAAGTGATCAATACATCAAAGTGCATTAGTTTATTGCAGGCAATAACTACAAAATTAATTGACCAATAATTGCTGGATAGCCTGTTAAAGAAGAGATAGTTCATAGCAGACTTCAGCAAACATTGATTATCTAATGGGAAAAGGGTAATATTTGTTTGTTTGCCAAGACATAAACCAAAGGTACTTCATGGCAACATTTATTTCTTATGTCCAATAGGATACCTGAACGGTTTCAAATCATTATGTGAATTTAAAGTTGTGTAGCATTTAATAATAATAATAATAATAATAATAATAATAATAAACTTATATATATATATATATAAGTTTAACTAAAATTTTATGTTTATGGCTTGGTTAAAAGACAAAATATACTTCCAGGAGGACAGGCAAAAATCAGAATATGGTGTTGATGGGTGTTATTTTTTTTATGTTTTTTTTTTGTTTGTTTTGTGTGTGTTTTTTTGTTTGTTTGTTTTAAAGTCTGATGCTGCTATTTTGTATTCTTGAAAGAAATTTGTGATTATGTTGGCTTATTTTACCTTAAACAATACATGTTTTAAAATACATTTAATATTCATATTGTATTGCCCTTACTGTTTTGAGTATCAGAAATTCAATTTTGTATTTTATTTTATTCTGCTTGGACACTGACTTTTTAAAATGTATGTCTGTGAGTGCATGGATGCATACTGGTGGAAGAACCCCAGGCAACAACTGCAGAATACCCATATCTTACCAGCTACTGTCAAGTAGATGCTTTTATTCTATCTTTTTCTATACCTGTCCTCTTTCTCCACTTCCTTTCCCAAATTGAATCAACTTATTTGATAACCTTCAAGAATATTTGCTTAATTTCAGGGCGTACTGATGATGACGAGATCATAACCTACAGAAGTTTATAAGTATCCAGAATTTTCAACCCCACAAGTCATCATCCAATATTAATACTCTAAGCCTATATCAAGTATTGAGAACACAGCCAAGGGAAAGCTTTGGATAGCTGGCTTATAATCACTTAGTAGGATGTAGTATGCATTTTAACTGATTAGAGAGCCTAGATCTATTCTTCCATAATGGTAATATTACTTAAAGTTTAGATAGCAACTCCAGACATTTGAGGAAATGCTAGTCATTGAGTCAACTCCAATTTTAAGTTCATTAGCCGCCTGTTTTCAGCTTTGTCCTGAACTGTAGCATGCCCTTAAAGTAATTTAGACTCAGACTCCATTCAATTCACACAGATATTCAAGATCATACAGTTGTTCATACACAACACATGAAGACCTTTTAATGAATACCATTACATATATATATATATATATATATAATGTTATTCGGATATTCATTTTAAGTATCGCTGAAAAATAGTTTTCTAAAACAGCCCTTAGTGCTCACCAGGCAATGAGCTTAATTACACCAGGATACAATCATGACTGTATACTATTAAAAACCAGTAAGTAGCCAAGCTTTTTCTGAGTTCTGTCTCAAAAAGATGGTTTCTGCAATACACACAGGAACATAAACAGGAGGGAATAGAGAAAGGATGGGGTCATGGGGGAGAAAAACCTTGTTTATTTGGAAGAACAACACCTTCAACCTTATTTTTCCTCCAAAAAGAAATTTCAGCAAGCCTAGGAACTACTTTTCCCATTTCCACATTTTATATATATAATAATAAAAATGTACCTCAGTAGGAAGTGGTAACTAAGATAAAGGGTACCACACATGTGAAGCATACATGTGATTTTCCACTGTATTTCATTAGAAATACATTCCGTGCGCCAGCAGTCAGACACCAAAAACAAAGACATGGTTTGATACGAGTAGAAACAATTTAGAAAAAGCACAAGTTACTTCTTGGAAATTGTCTGAGGAAAAGGCCATTCTCTCAAATATTGAAGCTTTAATTTGGACTTCTGAAGTCGTTTATTACTTGTTACTTGTCTCTCCTGTTTGCAAGAGCCTTAAGTCCAAGTCTGGAATCTCCTTTTATTCTGGGCTGAGGAATCTGATTTGGTACCAACACACATTTGACACTCACTGCTTTGTGAAAGTGTAAAGATGAAACCTTTCATCTTTGAAGTCTTAGCATTGTCACAAAGCTGTATAAGAAGAGTATGAGGTAAGAAGGAAAGGGGAAAAAAATAAAAATAAATGAAAAGAACAAGGATAGACAGCTAATTCAGAGAAGGAAACAAAGTAGAGTGAATGAATCACACCAGATAAGGAAAGTTCAGTACATTAGTGTTGTTCAAAGGACAAAAATAAATAAATAAATAAATAAATAAATAGACAAACCTTGTGATCACTACAGGAATCATTCATTCAGGCAACAAAAATAATATACCTTATTTTTTTAACAAAAGAACAGCACTGCAAAATAGTGTTCAGGCACAACCCTCAGCACAAGAAAATACAGGGACTTGCTCTGTTGAAAATTATTTTTAACATATAAATATCTGCAAGCATGAACAGCTACATTTACACGTAAAGTTGCTTTCAAGTAATGTATTACAATGAAAATATCTCTATGATTAACTCTGGGATTCTCAGTTTTGAAAATGTATATTTTCAGATTAATCTATCTGTTTAAAGCACCAATATTATATTAAATATTCTGTTGAGTTTACAGGAGGTTTTCAGTTTGTGTTTTTTTTTTTTTTTTTTTTTTTTTTAATGCTGAGGTAATAAAACAGATTATACAGTTCAACATTAAAAACAAACAAACAAACAAAACAAACAAACAAAAAAACCTACACAGCAGATATCATTTTGCATTTTCCAAGACCTGAGATGTTCCATAGCCAGGAATTCAATCTGGCTATTCACTGGATTCTGAAAATAATTTTATTCTAAATTTATAAGAAAGTTTTCAAAGGACCACTACCTCAGTGTTTCTGAGTACTTCCACAGCTGAAATCTGAGCAAAGTAATACTGGATGCAAGATTAACTTGTGCAAGCTGAATCATCATCTTCTAACTAACACATGGTAAAGACGATGGAATCCCTTTGGATTTCCTGTTCTACCTCATCCAAATATGCCTTAAAGAAGAAAAAATAATGTATTTAATTATGTAGCAATAAGGCTATATAAATCTAAATAAATAAAGGTGAGTGAAGTGAATTATAATAAGCACTTTTGACAGGGACATCAAATGGAAAAGAAGATAAAATGTTTCAAACAGAAAGAACAAGCCAGCTGGGATAAGTTTTACTTTGTTATGGAAACATTTGCAATTAATCAGTACACTTAAACCATCTGTATAATGAATAGTTGATACCATATAAATGGAAATAGAACATCTATAGCATTTATTCCTTTTTTGAAAAGACAACAGTGAAATTGCTTTTGATAAAATTGTAAATGTAATATTCCCCTAGAGCTTCCTGGAGAAAGCAAAAGAAACTGTTTGTGATCCAGTTCAATACCCATGTTCGTTAATATATTAATTTCATAATAAGATATTTGCCATTAAAAAATATTAATCCACAAAAGGTACTACCTTCTTTTATCAGTATTTCTGAATTTAATTGCAAACTAAAAGTCTTATTACGTATACCCAGCAGTAAACTGATAATACTAGCTAAATGTTCAACAGATGTCTATAACCAGAAGCATAAAATTTTAATAGTCCATTTCTTCAGTATTTAAAGACTATATTGTTATCAGCATATTTTTCATAAAGGAAGTCATGCGCTTCTGTCAGTTATATTTATTACAGTAAGGAACATTTTAATATAATAATGCAGATGTCTTCATTCCATAAACCCCAATGGCACTTAAAGCTAGGATTTTATTACTTGTGCCTAGGGCCAAACAAAGCTATAAGCCTGCTACATTCTAATTCAAATACTGCTGCGGGGGTTGCATTTTTGTACCATAAATTACAATACAATGTAATCGAATATGTGTAGAAATGGTAGTCATGGAAACAGCATTTTAAATTGACAAAATTTTAAGATATATGAAAAAAAAATGATTTATGAACACTTATTTTTACTCTGGACTAACCTATTTCCCTTCAAAATGTATGCAAGCTAATATTATTCCAACAGTATAGGATATTAAATATCTTTGGATATGAAGTGCCGCTCAAAGCTACTCACACTATTTTGTTATACCACCTGCTCCATTCTGACAATACAAACAATCAGTTGCATCAGCTTTGTGTTTTAAATTGACTAAAATTGACGAAGTGTTTTATGTAGTAATGATATATCAAGACATTCAATTCTCTAAGACATTAAATACACCACAATTGAAGTCTATCATGATATTACTTTGTTTAAAATAAGATCATATGCAGCAGTCCAAAAGATTACCTAATAAAAAGAATCACAAGAACAGGAAGCTCTCTAGTACATTCTGTTACTTGAAGCTACAAAACTTTGTAAATAAATAAATAAATAAAACACTGGAATTCCCAGAGTATTACATTAAAGCATACACATTTTTTATATCTAGCAAAAATAGATATAAAATTTTATTCTTTTCTTTTCTTTTCCTCTTCTCTTCTCTTCTCTTCTCTTCTCTTCTCTTCTCTTCTCTTCT
>CM021766.1:98478784-98503619 GCA_011076525.1 Nettapus auritus | reverse complement strand
TTCTCTTCTCTTCTCTTCTCTTCTCTTCTCTTCTCTTCTCTTCTCTTTTCTCTTTTTGTGTGTTCAGTTTAAGATGTGTAGTGCTTGGTAATGCTCATAAGTGAAAAAATATACCTTGTTTTACAAAAACTGTAATACTAGATCTATTTTAGCAATGTTTTTTAAGGTACTTTGAAACAATTATTTATTATGTTGAAGAACAAGCACAAACAGGTTGGAGTTTTCTGCATTCAGTGCCATACAGTAACATAATAAATGGAAGTCTGAGACACATCAGGTCTTACAAAAGGATATATATGTACATGTATATAATCACGTATAAATATAAATAAAATAAAAATCAGTACGGTATATATATAGAGAGAGGGAGAGGGTTATATATATATATATGGGTGTGTGTGTGTGTGTATACATTATATATATAATGGCTTTATGTGGCAAGGTTTTGGTAGCAGTGGGGGCCTCAGGGGTAGCCTCTGTGAGAACAGTCCAGAAGTTGCCACATGTTAGATTAGAGTCTGTTCCAACCAGCTCCAAAAGGGAGTGCCATTGGCCAGAGCTAAGCTTGTTAGCAACACTGGTTGGGCCTCTGAAAGAGCAGATTTAAGAAACTGAAATAAAAATTAATTAATTATATTACAAATAACAATAATAATAATAACTTAAAAAAAAAAAATGCTGCACAACAGCATCTGGGAGAGAAAGGAGTGAGAACCAGCCCTGCAGACCCCAAGGTCAGTGCAGAAGGAAGGCAGGAGGTGCTCCAAGCGCTGGAGCAGTTCTCCTGCAGCCTGGTGGAGCAGGCTGTCCTCCTGCAGCCCATGGTTCCCAGATGGAGCAGATCTCCATGCTGAAGCCTGTGAAGGAGGCCTGGAGGAGGCTGCGGCCCATGGAGAGCCCCTGCAGGAGCAGGCCCCGGGCCGGAGCTGCAGCCTGTGAAGAGGAGCCCACGCAGGAGCAGGGTCTAGGGGGACCCATGCTAGAGCAGTTTGCTCCTGGGGGATGGATGGACCCCGTGGTACGGCCCCATGTTGGAGCAGTTCTTGAAGAGCTGCTGCCTATGGGTAGCCCCCGCAGGATCAGTTTGGGAAGGACAGCATCCCATGGGAGGGACCCCACATGGAGCAGGGGCAGAGAGTGACTGTGAAGGAGCGGCAGAGATGAAGTGTTAGAGACAGATGGCAGCCCTCATTCCCCATTCCCTTGCACTGCTAGGGTGGGGGGGGTGGAAGAGGTGGGGGGGGGGGGGGGGGGGGAAGGTGTTTTCAGTTCGCTTTTAGTGTGTCACTGTTCTAGCCTGCTAGTAATAGGTGATAAATTATATTAATCTCCCTATGCTGAGTTAGTTTTGCTTGTGACAATAATTGTTGAGTGTTCTCTCTGTCCTTATCTCAGCCCTTTCCATTGTATTTTCTCTCTCTTACTCTTTCAGGAGGGGGAGTGAGAGAGCAATTGTGGTGGAGTTCAGCTGCTCATCTGGGTAAAACCACCATAATATGAGAACACCAGGGAAATCGCGTTTTTTTTTTTTTTTTTTTTTTTTAAGCTACAAGTACACCTAGCTGTAGACATTTTTCTTATATATGCATTATTTTGTTGTCTCACCTGACTTATTGATATCTATTAACCACTCCTGATTACTTGCAAACAACTGAAAAGCTTTCTGGAAAAAAAAAAAAAAAAAAAAAAAAAAAAGTGCTTCCATGATTAAAAAATCATAAGTCTTACCTTCATCTGCTCCTAACTGCAATAAGCAAAATAATTGGGTAGGAAAAGCCATACAATAATATTTTAGGAACACTTTACTAAAACAGCTTCTGTTCAAGTCTTTCTTATCATTCTTTCTTCTGACTTTCAGGGAGTCATTTATTCAGGCTTATAACCTTTGTTCCAACTTTTTCTTTGGGCCTTCATCCTAGCTTTATTATTTAACTCTTTACTGCTGTGGTCTAACTAGCTGTGTACAGCATTAACTCATTATTGGCCAGTGTCTCAGAACAGGTTCCTGTCTGCTGTCACAAATGTGTATTATCACCTTTGCTAGTGCATTAGTATATTTAATAATAAGTACTGGTGTCTTAATTAAAAAAAAAAAAAAAAAAAAAAAAAAAAAATTTTTTTTTTTTTTCTATGACTTCACCATGCAAGTCTTTTAAATAGGGGAACTCTGCTAGATACAGTGTATCTGACAATCAAGTGAAAAAAATGCAACTGCTGACAATATTATTTGCTATACAACCCTTTTTATTTGACTGTACTATATTTTGATGATCTACTGAGTGCAGCCAACAAAGAGGAAAATACCACTACAAACAGACTCAAGGATGTAGTCAAATGTAACAAAGATAGAACATGCTGCACAGTCCCAGATATTTTCTCCATGAATGTATTTTCACAATTTCACATTACAATACATTATTATTTACTGTGTTCAGGTCTGGGCTCCTCGCTACAATAAAGACATCAAGGCCTTGAAGCGTGTTCAGAGAAGGCCTGTGAAGCTGATGAAGGGCTTGGAACCCAAGTCCTACAAGGCTGAGGGAACTGAGGTTGTTTAGTCAGGAGAAGAGGAGGCTCAAGGGAGACTTAATTGCTCTCTACAACTGCCTGAAAGGAAGGTATGTGGAGCTGGGGGTAGGCCTCTTCTCACAGATGACTAGGGATAGGACTAGAGGGAATGGCCTCAAGTTGCACCAGGAGAGGTTCAGGTTGTAAATTAGGAGACATTTCTTCTCAGAAAGAGCAGTCAGGCATTGGAACGGGTTGCTCAGGGAGATGGTGGAGTCACTGTCCCTGGGAGTGTTTAAGGAAAGGTTAGATGTGATGCTTAGGAACATGGTTTAGTGGGTGATATTGGTAGTAGGGTGATGGTTGAACCAGATGATCTTGGACGTCCTTTCCAACCTTAATGATTCTATGATTCTATGATTCAAGATGGTACGCATAGTATATAATAGCAGCCATATCAAAAAATAAAATGTTTTTGGCCAATGTGTATTAAGTAACTTCTGTCCTTATGATTTATTGCACTGGGACATGTATGCACTTCCCTGTATGCATCCCTGTATGCATCTTCTAGTTATCACTCGGTTTTCCTGTTAAGAATATTACAGAATGACTGTTAATGAAATGTTGAGGAAATTTCACAGCTGACACACATGTACAGCAGGATCCGGGCATGGAATAATGAGCACCAGTTTCATCACATAAATTAAAGCTGGCATATTAAGTTACCTTTTTCTTCATAACATAGTGTGCCCTGTTTTTTTTTATACTGCATTCAGATGTTGTTGTGTAATTCATGCAGGTTTAACAAAGAAGTGATGCACATTTGAGTCATTGTTGAGATTTGTCTATCCAAGAAGCAAAGGAAGCTGTATCTGTGTCTTAATTCTCCTTTTTAGTTTGTCCCAAGAAGCCTGCAAAATACAAGAAAATCTATAACAAATCAAACACAGAGCAAAACTTTCTGAGAACCATTACTGCAGGCTTTGAAAAACATTATTTTTCTAAACTATTTTACAGAAGATGCACCATATTTAAGGTACGGAGAATATGAAATTTACTGAAGCCATTCAAATCACCAACATGTACTCTTTTACTGTGTTAGCACTCGATTTTGAAACTTCCAGTGATACTACACAATTTTCTTGCAAGATTTTCTTTCTGGGATCTCCCTATGACACTGCCTGGGCCAAACTTTGGCGGTCATAGTCTAGAAAGGAGTAAATCTCATCTCTGTCCTAGGATATATTCTCAAGTACAGTTGATTTTCATATGCAAACACAAAGTAAACAACAAAGCAAAACTGCTTTCCTGGCCAAAACATGGCACACAGATCTTTTTCTTTGCTTCTATCTGCTCCATAACATCTTCCAAGACACACACACACAATAAATAAATAAATAAATAAAAATAAAATAAAATTTACCTGAGATTTACCTCTAAAGATGCCCTGTAAAACTCATTTGATCCACAACAGCTGACTGCCATGACTTAGCAAGGGTTTGACTCTCAGCCTCTATCCAGCTCCTAAAGGCATATCTACAGCCTGATTCATACAACTGTCAGTGTTCCCTCTACTAAAATCTAAAGCACACAAATATTTAGCTTAATAAAAACTAAAGAAGCCTATTACATGTTAAAGTTAAGGTCCTTTGATGTTACTGAATTATGACTATAAAATCCACCTGTTTATTCCAGTCATCAAATGCTATCACGAACAAAACAAAACACAGAACCAATCTATTTTCTTCCCTTTCTCTTAGCACTCTCTACAACTGCCGCAAATCCTACTTTAAAATGAACCACTCCAGACAAATGTAATTCATTCATTTAAGATGTTTCAGCAATGAAAAGATTGAGATTAAGCATCCCATTTCACTGTCCTTGAGTTTTACTGTACTAGCTAGATAACAGACTTTAGCAGCCTGCAGAGCTACCAGCTCCACATCACCTGTATGGATTTATTTCAGGGACTGGCACATGATAAACTAGTTTCAGTTGAGATTTCAGCTTTTCCTCTATTCCCTAGTCACTCCTGACCAGCTCAGTGAGCAATATCGTTCTGTGATACAATTATGGTCTTAAAATCATGCAGTTCTTTTAGGCGAGGGATGGATGTATCACAGATTTTGGTTAAAGTGGTTTTGGCATTTGATTTATAAAACCACACTGAGTAGCTTCAGAGTAGCTGAGAGTAAAAAGTTTCTAACAGAATAAAATATTGCCCTTTTGAATACATAAAACCAAATGCCAGGAAGGAAGGATCTCAGACTTTCCACTATTGCTATTTAGGAATATAACTCAGATCAAAACAGATACCTGGAGGGTTGTTCATTCAATGATCTGCATTATTATTTTGGCACATTGTGTTAATAGGAAGATAGAATATATATATATATATTTAAAAAAAAAAAAAAGTCACATGAAAGAGTAAGAAATATAGAAATATATTTTGAAATTATTCTCATTTCCTTCAAGCCCATGCATATTATTATTATTATTATTATTATTATTTTTCCCCTTTGGTCCCCTTTTGCCAGTGCTCTACTCATCTGCCAGGGAAGAGTAAAGAAAAGGAATAAAACTATATTTCAAGATTCTTTAAATAATTCTATACCTACTTAGGGAAAGAGAGACCTTTTCTTAACAGCTAAATTATTATGTGCTTCTCAGGACAGTTTAAGAGCACATTTCTGCCTTTCTTTCTATGCTGGTAGGTTTGTCTTGGCATGGCCATCAGATACCTATCAAGCTGCAGTCTCACCCCCCCCCTCCTCAGCAAGGCAGGGGGAGAAGATATGATGGAAGAACTCATTGATTGAGATAAGGACAGGGAAATCACTCACTAAGCACCATTACGTGTGAAATAGACTCAGTTTGGAGGAGATTACTTCTATTGTCAATTAATAACAGAGTAGGGCAGTGAGAAATAAAAAAAAAATAATAAAATATAAATAAATAAAGCTAAACCCACTTTCCCCTCACCCTTCTTGTTCCCAGACTTAACTTCAGTCTATTCTACCTCCTTCCACACTGAGTGGCAGAGGATGATGGGGAATAGGGGTTGCAATCAGTCCATAATAAAGTCTATTCCACTTTTTCCTCCTCACGCTCTTCCCCTGCTCCAGCATGGAGTCCCTCCCATGGGATACAGTCCTTTGTGGATGTTCCAGTGTGGGTCCTTCCCACAGACTGCACTTCAAGAAATAGTCAACATAGGTTCTTCACACAGGATGCAGTCCTTCAGGAACAGACTGCTTCAGCATGAGTCCCCCATGGGCTGTAGTTCCAGTTCAGGATCCTCTCTGCACGGTGCAGCACTGCCTAGAGCCTGTTCCTGCATGGGCTTTCCATGGGTTGCATATTCTTTCAGGGAACGTCCACTTGCTCCAGTGTAATGCCCTCCATGGTCTGTAAAGTAAATATTTGCTCAAATGGGGTCCTCCATGGGCTGCAAGGGAAAAACTTGCTTCATTATGGTATTCTCCATGCATCTGGAGATGAAGAGCATCTCCGTGCTCTTGCATCTGGAGTTCCCCCTCCACCTCCTTCTTTACTGACTTTGGTGTCTAATTGCTTTTTTATCACATTTTCTTACTCCTTGCTCTCACAGCTGTTGCACAGAGATTTTTCCCTTTCTTAAATATGTTCTCACCAATGCTGATTGCACCAGGTGCAATCAGCATCACTCATTGGCTCAGCTTTAGCCAACAGCAGATCCCTTTTGGAGTTGGCTTGAGCTGGAATGGGGCAACTTCTAGACTCTTCTTACAAGGGTCACCCCTGTAGCCCCCCCCCAGATAACAAGACCTTGCCACACAAACCCAACAAACTGTATTTGCTCAATACAGCATTAAAGTTCTTTTAACCTCAAAATGTGATAATTCCTTACAACTGGAGGCAGGAAAAACAAAAGTTATATTTTAGGGAAGGACTAATGTCTCTTAAAATTTTATTTTAATGAAAGCTCCATTCCCAGATTGCTAAAGCTTCCATGGAATTTTGTGGCTAAGGGCAACTATAGTTAGGAAAATTACAAGATTTCAAAGCAAGAACAAAATGTAATTCCAAATCTATTTGCTTGACAAATATGTTCTGACAGACTATCTTTTGTTTTCCTTGTTTATTGTTTTGGTTGGTTGGTTGGTTGGTTGGTCACTGATGTTGTTTTGTTTTGTTTTTGTTTTTGATTTTGATTTCCTGTTCAGTTTGAAAGTTCATCAGGTTGGGACCTTGTCTTCATATATCTCTATAAGGCACCTACAGCATAGCATATAGAATCATAATTAATAAACATCATCTCTCCAGAAAATCAACAGGGTTATTCTGCTGCTAAACTGATATTGAAAATATCAACACTAATATGCACAGACTCATTCTCTTTGGCTTCAGGAAGCCCTTGAAGAGGGATTTAGGTAGAATCACTCTAGGCTTCTGAGGCTGTGGAGTTGCCATTAGGACTAGCTGCTTAGGGGATGCTGCAGAGAAATTATAACTCTACAATGATATCTGTGCCTCAAAAGATCTCAGGTCATCCATGAGCTGAGAGGGACATACTATTGCTAGAAGGCATATCATATTCCTTCACTGCAAGATAAAGTAAAAATGTTTCAAAAGGATCAGGTTTTGCTTCTCACAGCATCTTAGCCTGCTGGAGCAGTAGGCAGATGACCTATGCACCAGCAGATCTGAAATCACGGCTAATATTGAAAAGAACAATAATTTTATTCCAGCCAATGAAAACCATTTTAGCTACTTTTTTTTTTTTATATTTTATTTTTTTTTTATTTTAAAAACAGGATTAAAAAGGCTATTTTATTCTTTCAAGAGAACTTCAATATCTCTTAAGTTCAAAGTGACATCTCTTGTCTTAGAAAAAGTTAGCATATTCTTTGCAAGAAGAGTTCTGTATTCCATTGCTTTGTGGTTTGTAGTTCTTTCCAGAATATGAGTATAAAGTGGACAGTAAATTCTCCTGTTCACATTATTTTATTCACATTATTTTTTCACAATATATATTAGTACATATTCCAATAAACTGAGATCAAGCTCCTTACACTGATTTAGTTACGAGATTACATCGTTCGGGAATTGTTTTCAGAGAGATGAATGGTGAATCTGCTGGTGAATATAATAAAAAAAATGTAGACAATGATACTTTCTTTCTCTATGTATTTATACAATTCTGTAAAAGTGACTTTCTATGTCTCTATTTAATAAACAGTGGGTAACCATACATACCCCTGTTGTTGATAGGAAGTTTAGTTTCTGAAAGAAAAGTCTCAGCTAAAATAAAACAGGACAGATTCTGAGTACTGTAAGTCAATGTTACTATTTTACACAGATTAAAACACACGGTTTCACAGAATAATAATACTAACAATAATAATATTAATAATCACAATTGCTGCATCTTTGCTAGGGAGTTTGCTAAATCTGTGGACTTGAAGAATTAACAGACTCCACAGCATTAGGGAAGCCTCTTATAGAGGCCATTGACTATGGCCTCTGAACTCCTGAGATCCTGGGCTCAAGAAAGGCATCTCTGTAGAACACCCAGGAGTCTGAAACATCTTTGTGAGTCCTCAGTCTTCAAGTCCCACTGAAATACAACTTGTACTCCCATTGACAATTTAGGTTCAAAATTTCAGAATATATATTTCTGTTACTACCAAATAAGCTTCTAAATCTCTTTGTGCTTGAAGATATTTTCCTTTCCTTTGGAAATATTTAAATTACAGATGATTTTTTTTTTTTTTTTTCAGATTTTATGCTTTCCTAATAAACAGAATTTCTGGAAAATAAGCCACTATAAATGTCAACATCATTTTATTAACTATAAAATATTTTCAATTTTCTGTCAAAAAAGTTTACAAGTTTTTTGTCCCTTACAGATTGTAGACAAATTATCTCCACTCTTTTGATGTAGAAAAATGCTAGCAGTGTTTTGTTGGTTTTGTTGTTGTTTGTTTGCTTGCTTTATTCTAATGTATAATAGTTTGCCCCATTAGATAGGATCTAACTTGTGGATCTCCCATAGACATACTACTACTACCAGAAAATACCAAATTCTCTTTCTCTGGGGCTGAGAAGAGAAGAAAGATCTAGGTGGTATCTCTATAGCCTTTCTGAGGTACTATGTCAATACAGGTATCATCAGTATAACTGAGAGTTCCTAGCTGCTCGCAGATTTAGTATTATTACCTTAAGTATGTGATCTGGAATACATTACTCAGCATTGCTTTATATTTAGTTGTGAGGTTTCTCCTTAGTCTGCTTTCTGAACAGATAAACAATGATATGCTGCCACCACGCACTGAAATTGTCACAATAAACCATCCTTTGCTATCCACACAAGATACAAGAAAACTGTAATCCAAGAGTGACCTTCATTTTTTCCCAAAGCCCGAATGATGCAGGAAATTATTGCTGTTTATTTTGTACTCCAGAGCAGTTTTCTGTGAATTACCTAATACATGATATTAAGATAAATGACCTTGAAAGAGATTTCTGTCAAACCATCTTTTGTGAAATAATCCTGTTTGTAATAAATAAATAAATAAATAAATCATGTAGGGACATAAATCTCTATTTTAGATCTTATAAGGAAACAAAACTTCCTAACTTGTATATTTTATCCTGGTAGGAAAATGTTCTTCATTATAATTTAAGGAATGGTTTATGAAGTCACAAGAACCCAGTAATGGGGTCCTTTATGGTGTCATATAAATTCTCCATAATATAGGGATACCATACTGGTTCTGATGAAGAAAAGTAGTTATAATATATCCACACAGAAGCTGTGTATTCAGAACCTATAACGTCTCAACTAGCAACAATTCAGAGAAGAGCAGAAGTATATTATATGCAGTAGAAAAACTAGTACTTTTGGAGTTTTATGTGTTTTCCACAGGTTTAGCTTGATCATGCATGCATCAGCTCTCTGGTGCAAACTGAACATACCTGTGGTATTCGATCTTTCTGAGCCAGTAGAAATAAATCTCCCCACAGTTTCAGCATTCAGAGCAAACTAGAGCCCCAATTTAAAGACAAGAATGCCCTGAAAAGCCTTTGTACACCTATATCCCAGCAGGCAGGAATTTGCATATTAGTCAAGCAACAGTTTCAATCCCAGCACTGCCATCTACTGAAGAGATCATTATATGCTTTTCTGGAAGACTTTAATTCATAGGCAAATTATTATCTCAGTAACTGCAACACTGGATAAATGAAGTTCCTAACCAGATAAAACTGTAAACTATTTTGTACAGGCAAGATGATTAAATGACGTTGATATATACATAAATCCAATTAAAGGAATGGTGACATTTCAGCAATAGTGAACAGACAAATACCAACTCACTATACTTAGGCCTGCCTCATTTTGATCAAAGGCAATTAAACCCTAGATGAATTGAATGAGAATGGAATCAATTGCTATTTCAAGTTAGTAAGAGTGAATAATAAACACTTAATTACCACATTAATAATAATAATAACAATATAACAACAAAACAACAAACAATAATATAACAGCAACAACAACAACAATAATAATAATAATAATAACAATTATAACAACAATAATAAAGCAGTGTTCGAAACTGTAGAGGGATCCACATAAATTGTACAGCAGGAATACTGAATTTACAAATTTCACTTTTCCCTAGAGCAAGATGTAATTTCTGGTGAAAAAGTATAGTAGTCCAAGTGCTGGTGACAGAATTTGGGATGTGGCTTCTGGCTTCTTCTAGTGTGAGTTGCAACAATCATTACACAAAGAGCATACAAGATATTGGACACTTTTCCATAGCCCAACAGTGGTTGTGTCAAGGCACCACAGGAGCTGGTAACTCCAGGCTGCTGAGACACCTCAGATCTGGGAGGCCCCCAGTTCCATCAGGGCAGGGCCTGGAAGCCCAGCCCCACCCCACCACCCTACCAGAAGCAGGGCAGTTGGGGCACTGGGGTAGCCTGGACACCAGGTACCTCCCAGGAGACAAGAAAAGCCTGTGGTCAGGCCTGGAAAAGAGCCTGTAGATGAACCCAGCTGGGTGAGGCCTGTGGCCTGGCAGGGCCGGACTGTGGGGAGCTGTAGACTGGCCGTGCTGCAGTCTTGCTGTGACAGGGGCTGATGGCCCCAGTGGCAATGTAGGGTCCTGGGTTATGGGCAGGGTATCAGAGCCCCAGGAGTCAGTCCTGCAGGGACAGTCACGACTGGCAATGCCTAAGGGCCATGTCAGTGTGTTAGGATGGCTCCTCCGAAGTGCATTCTTCCTTTTTACATGTTTATATTCACTGTGTTTATCTGGTCACACAATTCACAGACTTTAATCAAAAAGAGATAAAAAGAAAAGCCATGAAAGGGTATTTAATATATATACTTTCCACTATATCCCCCCTCCCCAAATTGAGAAATTAAATATTTCAACTAAATCTACATCAGATTTTAAAAATTGAGGCAAAATTATAAGCTCAAAACATGCATCATTTATTTTTTCTGTTGTTTTCAGTTAACTTTTGGAGACCAGAAGAATTGTGGCTAACCAGACCTTCCACTTCACATGGACCAAACCTTGGCAAAGAAGAGTGGAGAACAAGGACCCCTCTGGAAGAGCATCACTCTTGCCAGGGGCACACAGAGACCACAAAAGGAAAACAAGAGGGAAGAGGCAGACTGTCTGGCCCTAAATGAGTCTGATGGTGTCTTTCAATGGGCCAGGAAAAGAAACCCATGCTTATGTATACAAGCTTCGCTTCCCATTGGCATTGACAGGAGGGAATTACTCATGCTGGCTATATTTTCAACAGTTGGTAGTACTGGTGAGTCATGTGAAGAGAATGAAAGGAACTAACATAAATGGAGAGGATGTTAAAAATAAACAAGAGGGAACAAAAACCCTTGAAAAAAACAGTAGTGAGTAAAGAAAAATAAAGAAGTGCTCTGAATTCTATTCATTTGATGCATTTTTGAGGCAAACACACAAAACCTTAAATATTATACCTATTTTTGTGAATTGATTTTTTTCTTCTAACTTGGAAACAACCTGTAAAAGCTATGTCCATGCTCCACCACTGCCGTGTCAGACTGTACATCTCTATATTGCTTTGTCTTACCACATATTTTTGGTATTGTATAATTCACAGCTTCTTTCACTCTCTCTTTCCCTATACCCATTCTCATTGCAGTCTGACCAGATGCATTACTGCCCTTGAAACCCAATTTATTTGTTCCCTTGCTGTCTGTATTTTCTTCTATTTCCCTGCATTTTGTTACAACTTTTGCCTTAAGACTCTAATTCTGTAAATCTTTCTTTTCCACTCTTTAATAAAAAATACTAGTCTCTGATTCTTATTCTAGTATTTCAAGATATGCCCCATTTTTTACACATAATTTATCTTCCCCCCCCCCCAGGTCCCATCTATCATTTCACTAACTCATTTTCAGTCCTACTAACAGACCCCTCCAAACAGGATCCCTGCTTTCATTTGATACTGTTCTCTTGCCTTCCATATTCTTCAATCTGTCATTCATTTCATGTCATTTCATTTCACTTCAATTTCATTTCATTTCATCTTGTCTCTTCTGGAATATGCTTGTTTCTGTTTCTTCATATTTACCTGACTTTAAGGTGCTAGAAAGACACACGATGGTAAAAATATGAATGAATAAAGTACATTATTGTTCCTATTGTCAGATTAGCTGATGCTGAAGCATTCAGGTAGTGCCTAAATGTCACAGAGTGTAATCATAAATTTTCCTCTGCTTGCACCAAGCCTCAGAGAATTAGTATTGGGGGTATCATCTCCACATCCTTATCTCTTCATTCATTGCTTATTTCTAAGCAGATCTGGAGGGCATATAAAGGAATCTAGGAATCTATAGGAATATTGCAAAGGCTCAGCCAGTCTCTGAATTATGTAATTCCTTACTACTTGTTCATGTGACTACAAACAGACAAGAAAAAATAAGTTTATCAAGGGGGGACAACCCTGAAGATTTTGAAAGACTATGTGGTGTCTCCTCAGTCTTTCCAGTGAAAGGAAAAGGCTCAAGTAAACACAGAAGTATCTTGTGTGTCAATGCTTGCCTGTGGGCTGGTATCCCATGCAAGGTTTTGGCATACCCATAGGAACGCATAGGAACAAGCAATGGTTGGTTCCATCTGACAAAATGGAGCACAAGTATTTTTTGCAAACAAGATTGCCAGCCTAATGGCAAAGGCTTTAAAGTAGTTTGCACTTGGTTTCTTGTTTGGTTGCTTGGTTTTGGTTTTGGTTTCAAGAAATGAAGATGAAAGACTGAGAGAAGTAGAAAAGGAGGCAAACAGATAAATGTCTGGGTGACAAGATGATAAAGAAGGTTCCCATATGTTCCCTAAGAAGGCAGCATGACTGGGAGCCTATCTCGCCTCACACAAACAACTCCAGCATGATAAAAAATAAAAATAGAGGAATTAGAAGTTATGAGCAGTTGCAGGTAACAGAAACACTGTGGGATAGCTCACATGACTGCACTGCAGTTGCTGGCTGCAGGTTCTTTAAGTAGTACAGGTTGGGAACAGAGGAAATAGAAGTTATGCTCGATGCAGAAGAGTATCTTGAAATCATGGGGTTTTGCAATGTAATGGTTCACAAGCCAGCTGAGAGTTTATAGGTCAGGATCAAAGGGAGGGTAATGAAAATACTGCTGTGGTGGGTTTCTGCTACAGACCTTCCTACTAAGAGGCCAAAAAATAATAAAAAAAAAAAAAATCCTTCTTTAGATGACTGAAAGAAGCCTTGCAATCAGGAAGAAGATTAAAAATATTGATTGGGCATAGAATTAGGAAAGACAAAATTCAGATGTAATTGCAGTTGAGGTGAGGTGAATGTCAAAAAGGGGGGTGAAGCTAGTTGCAGAGGCAAGGAAGGTGAATGGCAAAAATTTACCAGAGGTGCAGAGGCAAGGGAGGTAAAAGTCAAAAGTTTACCTGTGTAAATATGGCAGAGGAAGACTCAGGGATCTTGTGATAAGGATATGGAAATGACTCCAGTGCTCAAAGTAGTGCTCAAAGCTTTGTTTGCCAAAGTCTTTACTGCTATATCCTTAGGTTTTCCAGGTCTCTTTGCCTAGTGGCATTGGCTGGGATAGGCAGAAATTAGTTAAAGATCAGTTGTGCAAAGTGGATATATGGCAGTTCATGAGACCACAAGTGTCATATTCCTCTTCAAGAACAGAAAGAGAGAAAAGAGGATCTGGGACACTACAGGCTGCTCAGCCTCACCTCTGCATGCAGCATTTACTGTCTGGGGCCAACTGGATAGACATAAATTTTGCAGGAATAAATAAATAAATAAATAAATAAATAAATAATGGAGGTCGTGGGGTAATCAGTTGAACCGCCAGCAGTGCAAACTCGAAGCAATGAAAGTTTATTAGGTGGTTGGATATATTAGCAAAAGCATAGTCAGCAGTACAAAGAAAATGCTTTTTCCTCTATCTTTGGCACTTGTAATCCCACCTGGAGTGTTGTGTACAGTATTGGTTTCCCCATACAGGAAAGCAGTGACACTGAGGAGACAGTCAAGCAGAGGAATATCAAAATAGGAGCCCACATGGGGTTTTATGTTTGTTTGTTTCCCAAGAGATCATTAAATCTATGTTATTGGGGAATTAAATATGACTGGGAACTTCTTTTCAAGTCCGTATTAATTCACCATCTGTACTGTTACAAGAAAGCATATTCTGATTTCCAGTCTTAGGTCCAGCACCAGAGCACTCTTGAAATACTAAGCCTGAACTTTGTCATGCCAATTAAATGTTGCTTCAAGTTGTCTTGCACTGCACCTGGCTGCCCTGTGCATTGATAGAGCCCATAGCAATACAACTTTTATCTGAAATGTATGAGCCTAATGCTTTAAGCTTTATTTCCAATAAATCTGACAATCAGCAGTGTGGTAAGAAAGCCTATTTCTTATGGGTTTAGTATGTTAAAGTACACTTGCAAAACCACCTCTAATCGGTTATTTCAGACATGACCTATGAAGATCTGAAAAACATTAATGTACAGGTGAAAAGCATGCTACAGGCAAAAACACTAGAGAGGATCTGGACATGAAGCCAAATAAGTAAGTCTCTTTCCACTCCCAGTAAAAATTAGATCATGTTATATAGTGCATGTGGACTACATTTTTGTTTTCAGGTGGTAAACTATTTCTTGACTGAGGGGAAGAGAAAAATGCCAAAACATTTATCTCATTTTTATAACATGCCCAGTGGTCTGAAATGTGTTAACTGCCATTTTATCTCTGGTTCCTGTAAAGATAATTTTGTAAAGTTTGCTTGGGGATGGCTTATATATTCGTTATACAGTGAGGCATTCTATGCATGAGTGGGGTGCTCTGTGTAATAGATCTGTGTTGAGCCACTATACTTTATAAATGCTTTCATAAAATGAATTGTGTGGATGGGTGTCTACCCATACACTTTTGAGTTTGGCATATATGCAAGAACAGTTAGCAACCTTTAAAATGTGTTAACAGGGTTTCTTCCCTTCCCCTCTAATTCCTGCACATTGTTCTCTCTTTCTCATAAAGTGCTCAATCAAAAAGATAACTGGGTACTTAAAAATCTGTTTTCTCATTCTTGACCAATGCCATAACATGTACACAAGAAGGTCTGTATTTTGTAAACACCCCATAAAAGAAAAAAAGAAAAAAAGAAAGAAAAAGAAAAAGAAAAAGAAAAAGAAAAAAAAAAAAAAAAAAAAAAAAAGATTCCTAGTATCTCTATTGATAGGATGTTTTAAAGGGATTTAGGAGAATCCAGAGATGCCAAGTCACTCAATTATGTAAATCAGGCTTTCTGAGAAAACAAACTGAAATAGTTCTAAATACTTACTAGAAATCACTGATTTATATACATAACAATTTCAGTTGTTTTCTTTTTTGTTGTTGTTGTATGGTTTTCTTTCTTTAATAGATTTCTATTTCTTCATTAACTAGGGTGAGTTCTCTTAACTGAGAGTTCTGAGTGATGAAATGTGTGATCAGACAACTTGTGAACAACCAACTAAAGCTGTCATCATTTTGCATGAAGGAGGTATTACACAGTTATGAATGACAAGCTGAATGGAAAAGCATTATTTAAAAAAATGCTCTTAGAAAATCAACATTAGACTTATTAGACTTTTGAATATGAAATAAAGTGTGGGAGAGGGTAGGAGAAAAAGACATGAAAGTGTCACTTACACAAGTATGAATGAAATCTTTTCTCTACTGGATAGTTTTAACACACGAAGTGTAGGAAAACAATAGAAACCACTGTAAAGAAGAAGAAAAAAACGGGTGCTTTCTCTGCCCAGGTGAAGTAATTAGGGTCAGGATTTAGGGACAGTTGTATCTAGAGAGATTATAAGATTTAACTGAAAACACATGCCTCTCCGCAAAAGTTAGGTGAGAGGAGCAAGCTGCTGGAGTCTATCTACATCCATTTAAATTCCATCCTAAAATACTCCTAGTTATACTATTATGGAAAGAGCTGAGAAAATTCTGCTGTTCGTAACAATAAATAATTTAATAAAATTCAAAAGGTACAAGGTACTTTTTGAATTAAGTTCTTATATATTTTCTCTGAAAAAAAAAAAAAAGAAAAAAAAATGTGTAGCAGCAACATGAGTTCTGGGTTAGGTTATTTCTCTTAGAGACAGAGCTAGGTTATTTCTATTAGGTTATTTCTCTTAGAGAAAGGTTGCTAGGTTATTTCTCTTAGAGAACATATATGAAATTAGAAAACTCTTATCCTTTCTCCACTGAAGTCACCATAGGACTCTGCATGACTAATTCTATGTGTCAATATAAAGCATCATAGAGAAAATGTTTGCACAACCTAAATTAAGTCAGCATATAAAAGTTATTCTTGATAAACAAGTAAATATAACGGACATATTTTCTCTTTCAGTTTGAATATGTTTTGTGGATTTCCTGTCAATTGTCAATAGAAGGACAGAGTGAATCTCCACTCTTTAGTATCTCTGTCTGATGTTTTGAAACAGTTCCCACAATGCGTTACACAGCACTAGAGGTTCACTCATAACAGAAGCATTCAGAACTTGAAGCAATTAAGTCTTTTATTAATAAATCTGCTTCATTTTACCTTAATATTACCTGAACTGTGGCAGCTCTCAATGCTTAAATATATAATGTCACTCGCTATTAGTTTTTTCTACTTTTGGATGTAAGCAGAGATAAACAGTTTTAGGTTTAGAATGACAATAAATAAAATAAAAATTAAGTTGTTTAGTTAATGTTTAAGAAAAAGGAAGACCAAACAATAGCAGAAAAAGTCATCTCTGTCCATATGCTTTAATACCTCCTGAGTTTTGGAGCATGAGTCTCTACCACCTTGTTATCCATTGATACAGATTTTATCTATTTATCTATTTATTTATTTATTTATATTTCCTTGTTTATTAATTAAAGAATTAATTATAGTACTCAATTACATCTCATTGTCTTGCTAGGCCAATTATACTAGGCCATTTATATTATCTATGGCACCTAATCTGCAGAGACCTAGCAAGTTAGCCACCTTTATATTGCTGATGAAGAGCTGAGGGGGTTAACTAAATACTTCAATGTATATTACTTGAAAAGAAAAGTGATATGCTACATGTTACTTGCTATGTAAAGTGCATTTTCATGATTACATTCAGATGGTATGAAATAAAATTATTGGTCTTTGGATTTTACTAATACTGGCTAACAAGGAAAAGATCAGCTATGTGAAACACTGGAAACACTGATGTTTTGAAAACAGATTTATAACATGAGTTCATGAGATATTTGTAGAACTTTTGTTACACTATCAGGTTTATGATTACAGTTGAAATAAATTTAAACTGAAAAATGTTTTTCATGCTAAGGTTTTGCAGTGATTATTATCACTCTTTTTTAATGTAAACATAACTGTAGATCATGAACTGAAATCCAGGCCCTACAATTCAGACCCAACACTGTCTTTCATAAGATCTCCTATAGAGGAATAGACTATACAGAAGTAAAACAAGCAGAATTAGCCTCTTCATTCAAAAGACAATATATTTATTTTACTATGGCACGCTGGAATTTTGCTGATAATTGATTACATATGCAGCTGATCAAAAGCTTTATCTGTCATCTGGAAAACCACCTAATCTGTGTCTAACTACAGTCACGATAGATATTGATAATTCTCCAGAGTTTATAACGTGTTAATATGATTGAGATAAAAGACAATCAGTAATCACAAATTTGTTTTGAACATTCTGACAAGTGAAGTCAAGCCAAATAAAAGAATCTGCTCCATTAAAATGGTGGTTATTTTACAAAGAATCATCGTTATTTAACATCATGATTTAAAATGGACATAATTCATCTGATCAAAGATGGTCCTGGAACAATTTTACAAGACAGTGTGAAGTTCAAAAACTAGGAATCATACACATGACCCAGAGACCTTCCCTGGCATTGCAATAGTACAAATAAATAAATAAATAAATAACAGGTGAGAAACAGATTAATCCTTTTTATATAATTTATTTATATATAATTTTAATGGATTTTGAGATGACAAGTCATTACTGATGAAAATTGTAAAGTATCATAGTGACACTGATATTTGGGTGCTTGTTAACACTAGGAATATATCCTGGATTGAAATAAAATGATTAATTATAAAAATAATTTTTAATCAACTCTACCTGTGACCCTGCCTATTCCAGAAATGAATGTTACATTACAAAGATATGAAACCACTTTCAGTTATTTCTGAATAACTGCATCAGTAAACAGGCCCTTTTAGCATATTTTCTACTTTGGCAGCTTGCGAAATATAGAAATTTGGTCAATGAAAACAACATGTTCTTTTTAGAAATTAAAAATGTCACAGCCAACAAGCAAAATATAACTGCTAAACATCTCCTTAGTGTCACCCTGTCTGTCTTTCTCCTCCTACCATCAGTATAAACAGATCCAGCTTCCAAGATGCAGATCAGTAATGAGAGAAACGGCACATCCATCACACCCACTGAATCAGCGGGAGGTAAGGGCATACAGATTTTTGCAAGATCATGTTCAATCTCTGGATATAAAAGTTGAAGATCTAGAGGAAGACAATGAAGTATATGATGGGTATTTATAATTCTTGATATAGGTCTGGTTTCTAGTCTGACAAATGTACACTGAAGGAACAATAGAATAGTTCCCAAAGACACCCAGGTGAGAAGGACACAGCTGGTCCCTGGAAGGGAAACTATCAAATGTACAGTGTTCTCAGAGGAATAATTTATGACAGGGTTACACAGCAATTTATGAGAAAGTTTGAAAGTTGTTGCAAGGAATGTTGTGTTATTACTCCCACAGGAAGCAGAGTTGTCATTGTGCCACTGGCCTGCTTCCTTATGATGTGTTTCACAATTACTAAGTCTTGTGGTGCCTCTCAACATGAACTTTGCACCAACCCTTAATGATACCCAATAAATTTATTTTTATAAATTACTTCAGATAAGCCTATTCTTTATGTGCCAGGAGGCTCCTTCAAGAAGCTTCACATATTTCTTGTTGCATTCTACAATGCTGCTGATGTATGTATACCTTCCCTGATACATATAAGGATCTTTACCCTTTATATGTATATCAAAATGTCTACTGTTGCCAGTGACAGACAGAGGCACCTACTCAAACTCAGGTACAAAATAAAGTGATAGGGAAAAAAGAGCAAATATGCCCCCCTAACAACAACAAAAGACTCCAAAAACACCATGTAGCCATGTTTCTAATCAGTGTACAATGAGAATTTAGTACCCTGCTTCCATTTAATGTAACAGTGGTATATTAGAGACCTTGCTTCATGTTCAGAAGGTTGGTAAACATATAAACATATTTATCTTTATAACAGAAGCATGGCCAAAATTACTAAACTTGAATTCATGAAATGGGATATTCAGATTTTGCAGCTTCATTGGCTTAAGAAAATTCCAAGAATATGTTCAAAGAAAACCTTGTAATTAGCCTTGTTTGGCTCAGCAGAGAGCTAGAGCTAAGACATCACTGTCTTATTCAAGGCAGATCAACCAAGATAAATGGGAACACTGAATATGATAATGGTAGGCATAATTTCAAAATAAATTTCAAAATAAATTTCAAAACACTGAGGGAATGTAATAGAAACTGAAAACTTGGGACCGTGAACAAAAATCAATGTATATTTTCTTGAGAGATGAAAGCAAGTTTTAAACACAAAAACCTAGATTTAAAAATAGTTTTACAGTTTATAGTTTACCATTGGAAAAGCTATTTTCATAATTATTTTTGTGTTTGAACAAAAAAGGTTGTTGTTCGCTCGGGTTTTATTTCTTCTATTTAAACATAGCCCTGTGATAATCGGCAACTAGAAATATTACAATCATGCCAATGCACAAGAAGGAACCAGAAAATGCAACGCAGTGAAAAAACAAAACTAGAAACTCATTCATTCAGTAACCAGGTAAGTGAAATGCCAAAGCGAATAAACACCAACTATGAAAATATATCAAAATATTAAATATAAAATTACCTTTAGTCATCTGAATTATCATAAGCAACACAGATAAGATTTTTTTTTTTTTAAGAATATATGACTTTAATTGATTTTGTCCATTTAATGGTAAATTTACAATGAAAATGACATGTCCACCATAATTCTGAAATACATTAGCCACCACCGATTTGCTGCAAATGCCTTTGCTTTTTTTTTTTTGTGTGTGTGTGCGTGGCAGAGGAGTAAATCTGACAAAAAAAAAAAAAATCTTATACACATCCACTCTTGTGGGATTAATAGCAAGATGAAATATTTTAAATTAAATTAATGAAGTTAAAATCATATGAAAAAAGACAAAGGTTCCTTCTGGAGCTTCTCATGCAAGAATTTTCTCAGCACACCGTCATAAACAAGTGAAGAAATAAGATTTATTTAATGAGAATGAGGTAAAAGTATGTATTTGATGTTGGCTTGGTATTTTACCTGTTGTCAATTGGAGTTATAACTTTTCATAACCACCAATACTGATCACATTCCAACCCCACAATTCCGAGGCTAATTGTATTGAGAAGAATACACATGACTAACAAATACACAGCATCTGTGTAACTTCAGGTGCATTTGCTGATCCTCTGAGGCCCCTCTCCCAAATGCTATCAAAGATGTTAAGGGCAGCTCCTCAGATACTTGCTGTGGACAGGTCAATTAGAGATGATTTTAGTTAATTTGGAAGAGGAAGAATTTATTCCACCATCTTTCTGGGCTCCCACAATGTGTACTCAAGCATTAGTGAACAAATATATCAAATATAAACTAAAAGCACCCAAAACATGGTTGGTAATGCAAAGAAAGGATATATCTTAGGGCATGTACAAATAAGATATTCAAAGCCTCCATTGCTGCTTCTAGAAATGTCAGGACAATTCATAAATGTCAGATCCTTTACTGGTTTCCAGATTGTAATTGAAGAATCATGTAGCTCTTTTGCTCTTTCTCTCTCTTTCTCTAAGTAGGTCTATAAAGATCAGCTAGAAAGTGCAGACAGAATTGTTCACTGGGTAGCTTTACTTAGAGCTACAGGGTATATATGTGCTTTGTTTTGCCTTATTGATCAATCTAGCTTACATTTTTAGCGCACAAAAACAAAAATCAGAAAAAAAGAAAAGGTTGATGAAAAAACACGAACAACACAAAACAAATAAGGTTCCAATCGTGCAAATTTTGCTTCACTGGATAAAGCACTTCTTGACACAGTAATGTTCAGAATCCCCCTTCCCCAGAAAAATACAGGATTGAGACTGAAGCTATTCTTTTTTTTTTTTTCCTTTTTTTTTTATTTTTTTTTTTTTTTTTTTGCTTTTTCCTTAAGGCTATACAACACAAAGAAATAAAGCATGGAAAGAACACCTCATTGAGTTGAACACTTCTTTCTTCTGGCTCCGGTGTGAGCCTTTGACAAAGCAATTGTGTGGTCCGAGTTATTTGTCTCATTGGGACAACAAGAAGAGAAAGAAAAGGGAAAAAAAGCTAAAGAGAGGGAAAAAATATTGGAAAAAGAAAGCCAATGATCCCAACAATAAAATCCAAAATTGACTTTACAATCACAGGTACAAATTGCTCAGGTCGATAATTTCATTTCTCCTAAAGATCACTGTCGTCTAAAACTAATTAGAGGCGCAGGTTCCCAAGGAATTGTCAATATTCAAAGTAAATATTGGAGTTCAGAAGGTTGTCATTCTTCTACTGTGACAGTCTGACAGGGTGACTGGAAATATTGTCATGTGTTGCCAAGTTCAGGGTGTTGTTAACAACTGAATCCTTGCTCCAACTCATGAATCTGTCTCCTATTTGGCCTTCTTTTATAGTGGAAAGACTAAGAAGCCAGAAAAGGTTGAATATTTCCACCCTCCCATGAGGTTACCCCTTTCCAGTTTGAGATGCACTTTGTCTTCTCTTTCCATGAGGAGCAAGACCCCGTTGCTGGCTGCTTCTCTGGTGACATCCTGATCCCCTGCAAAAGCTGAAATCACTGGGTAGCCGTTTTGCATTAAACTTACCTAAAAAGTGCAAAGAGAGAGAATCTGAGTTTTGTCAATGCTCTCAGTGACTTGTTTGTCCTGTACACTTCATTAAACTTTTGTACAGTTTAGAAACGGATGAATTAAACTAAGGCAATGCATGATTTTTGTCATGCATGGATACCCCTTTAATTAAAATAACCTACAGCCTCATTCTTTACTTTCTGGGTTTGTTAGGGGAAAAAAAAAAAAAAAAAAAAAAAAAAAAAAAAAAAAAAGCAGTCTAGAGATGAGCATTTGAAAAAGGCAAGATACCATCTTCTTTAGATCACAACCCACCTGGATGGTTTGTCTGTTATAGACCTTGACCACGTGGAAACTGAAACTATATATCCCTTTTCTTGGTGCTACAAATATACTGGAAGCAAGATCAAAATGGTTGCCAATATTAACTAATACCTGGAAAGTAAACAAAGGGGGGAAAAAAGGGAGGGGGGATGTGGAGGAGAGACACAGAAAGAAAGAAAGAAAGATTAGACCCCACCTTAGCAAAGTGACAGTGAAAATCTGACATGAGCTCCATGACCAATATAAAGTGTACTCAAAATGGCATTTGCAGTGCAATTAAAAGTGCACTGCAGGGGAAAGGAGACAAGTTACAGAGGCATTTAAAAAACATCACAGATCATAAATGATTTAGTTACGCAATGATGAGCTCCAAAACCTGTTGGATGAAGTGAAAATGTCCACACTGCACTGTCAATAAAGCAAAGGTGGCAAAGGGTGGCAGTGGTGGGGCGTGAAGTAAAAAGACAAACCTGGAACTTATCAGCAAAAGTAAGTTTTCAGCTAGCACTGCTGAAAAGAGTTGCCCTTGAGTTTAATAGTGTATACAACTAAAATCGGACTGTGATATTTTTCATCTGAGAGGAACAAAGGAGGATAGGGAATCCTCAGCACCAGGAGCATCTGCCTCCCGTGCCTCTCCGTCTCTCTATATGGCTGTGTTGGCTGGCCCGCAACCTCCTCGGGCGGCTGGCGAGAGCCTGCTCATCTTCCCCGACAACAATCGCAGTTTGCCATATATTTAAACGGCTCTCAAAACAAAACAAATTAAATAATAATAATAAATAAATATTTTTAAAAAGAAAAAGAAAAAGAGTTGAGCCCTCTGGCAGAAGTTGCAACAAACAAAAACATAAATGAATAAACAAATAAATAAATAACACATTCCCGCGGCGCTCCCTTGGAGTGAGAACCTGCCGGCTGCTCCGCCGTGCTCGCCCCGCGGGTCTCAGTCACATTCCCGCTCCCGCCCGGACCGGCAGCTGTCACTGTTTCCTGCACAGCTTCGCTCAGTTTTGCAGTCTGAGAGCTCGGTAAAAAAAAAAAAAAAAAAAAAAAAAAAAAAAAAAAAAAAAGAGGTCCCGTGAGGGGCGAAACCCCATTGTTTCCAATAAAGGGGGAAAATTAATCCGTTTTTGTGGGAACCTAGGGAACAACGCTTCAAACTCCCGAGAACTGTGGTGTAAAGCATATATAAAACACACTATACTTGAAGAAACTTTTTTTCTTCTCTGCTGGTCTGACATTATGGAATCTTGTACACGAGGAATAGCGGTGGAAACTCATTAGGAGGAACAGGTAGACAGATGAATGACAGGTGGACAGGCAGATTGGAGAAAAAAAAAAAAAAGAAAACTGTGTGCACATTTTGGCTGACCCTGAAATACTACTTCAGGTATCAGGGACAGTAAAAAACAAAACAAAACAAAACAAAAAGTACATTTAATTGCAAAAAATCAAGTGTAACGACGGGGCATGGACTCCGGGAGGCAGGCAAGACGGCAGGGAAGGGGAAGCGCGACCAGCTCGGGATTCCTGATACTCTGTCCATCTGTCCGGCATAAGCCGTGCAGGCTAACCCCGCTCCTAACCCACCGGGGCCATCGCCCACCTCGTTTGATAGCGTGGGTGTTGTATACGGGGACCACCCTCTTCTTCCTCTGCCCTCCCACGCCCCGGGAGGTGCCGTGACACCGTCAGACGCGCTCGGAAGCGGCAGATCTGGCGACTGCCCATCAGCCAGCGGCTGTTCTCCCTTTGCTCCCCAAATGAGGATGCGCTCCCTCCCCGCGGGGTCGCCCCTGACTGCCCGGGGCAATCCTCGGCTGCGGGGCGCCCTCGCCAGGGTCCGAGGCACAGGGTCCCAGGGCAGAGGTGCCCTCTCTCCGTGTTAGCGATGGGACAAGGCCGTCCAGACCCACCCGCCGCCCCAGGAAAGCCCGGCTGCCACCTACGAGAACTTCCCAAACTCCTCCTGGGGAGCTGTGAATTGGTTACGGAGCGGGTGGGTCAGCGTTAGCAGGCGGCGGGGGAGCGAGAAGAAAAACAGAAGTGTAATGCCGGGGTGCAGCGAAGGCAAAGCGGGCGGCGTCTGACCTGGTCGAAGTAGATGGTCATGGTGCGGTTGCTCATCTCGGAGGGCTCGTGGTTGGTGCTGCGGGTGGCCGAGAAGGCCACCTTGGCGCTTCCCGAGCGCACCGAGATCCCCAGGGAGGAGGTGATGGCACCGTCGGCCGACGGGCTGGAGTCGCACACCACCAGGCACTTCCCCTCCAGGACGATGGGCTCCGTGTCGTTCTGCGCCCGCACCGGGCACCCGGCGGGCAGCAGCAGCAGCAGCAGCGGCAGCGCCGCCGCCAGGCAGCAGCAGCACCCGCCGCCCGCCGGTTCCGCCAGCGCCCCCCGCCGCCACCGCCGCCCCATGCCC
>CM021766.1:98458892-98478384 GCA_011076525.1 Nettapus auritus | reverse complement strand
GGTTTCCTAACGCCCCAGCCACTAGAGAAGATTCTCTGAAAAGATTTTTATGCCCTCTCTCGCCCTGCCTTGAGCTGCCCCTCCATCCCTGGGGTTCGCAGGATGCCGGGGCGCCCTGGAGTCCGCGCCCCAGCCGCAGCGCTGCCCCGGCCGGGCTCTGAGAGCCGCCGCACTCCTTCCTCCCCGCCCGGGGGCTGCTGCGCTCGGGGGTCTCTTGTACTTCCCAGCCCTTTGTCGTTGCCGCCGATCCCTGGGGCTCCCTCTGGGGAATGAAGCGGCCGGCTCCGGCATCCCCCGGCTCCCTCCCCGGCATGCAGAACACATATCAAGAGGCAAAACCTCACCCGGCGTCTCCCCGGGAAGTTGTATCTCAGTTTTCTCCGCTCACCAGAACACACTAAGCTCTCGCTGCCGGGAGATCCCCACTACGCTTCCCCCGAGGCATCTCTACCACTCGCCTTACTCCGCACCTTATCACTGCTAATATTTTAAATCGTATTTTGCAAAGGGAACGGCCGGCGGGCAGGGGAACGGCCTTTTTACCTGGGAGGTCCATGACGAGAGAGGAGGGCTGGCTAGGTAGCGCGTCCGTGAACTTGTATTGCTTAGAGAAAATGAGCCGAGATCGCGCTGGCAGAAAGAAAAGGAAACAGGAGTCGCCTCTTTCTCTCCCGCCCATTGCCAATAATCCCCCCCCCCCCCCCGGCCGGCACCACCACCACCACCCCACTTCCTCCCTCCTCCCCTCACCACACACACACACACACGCACACGCGCACACACACACGGACACACGGACACACACATTGACACACGGACACACGCACACTCGCTCGCACCCGGCAGGGGCAGGGATCCGGGCGCCGGCAGCGGAGCTCCGACATCTCCCGCTCCGGCACCGCGGGCACCCGCGGCGGGGCGCGGGGCTCCTACCGGGGCGGTCTCCCCGGCGCGGCCGCTAGAGCTCGTCGCATGCAGCTGGGCAGAGCGGTGCCAGCTCCGTCCCCCCGTTCCTGGCACTTCAACCCGGCGAGTTGAAACGCCACTGTGCAAGCATGCCACCGAGGCGTTAGCGCGTACCGGTAGCCGCTGCGGCGACACGGTGCAGCACCGCGAGCTGGAAGCTGCTCGGATTCACAGACTACCGCCGATAATAGGCGACGATAAGAATCGTTCAGGTGGACTCCTCGTTTGGGGCACGCCAACCCCAAAGGCTGCCCACGACGCCCTGAAGGGTTTCCCGGACGGACTCCGCTCGGCGACGGCTCCCCCTTTAGCCAAGCATTTCTATCCCGGCTCCCGGCTCCGCTCCCGGGCCGGGACCCGCACCCGCTCGCAGCCCCGCACCCGCACCCGCACCGCCCGCGGCTGGTCGCTAAGCGCGGGCGCGCAGCGCCACCTGGCGGCAGTAGAGCTGGGAGGACGGGAGGGAAGGAAAATCCCAAAGGGAACTGGGTGGCCGCCCCCTCCCGCTGCCCGCGGGGCTCGGGGGAGTTGGGTTTGCGGGACCCTCCGGCCTCGCAGAGCGGTCGTGATGCTACATGTGGCCGCCGAGGTCAGCATCCGCTACCGCCGGCTGCAAATATTTCATGCGTCTCTGCTGCTGAGAGGGAGGGGAAGGTCTGGCAGTGAAGTTTTGTGAAAAAAGCATTGCTTTTCAATGCATTTCCTTCTGTTGTAAATTGGTTTTCTGGATGCATATGGCGTTTTCCTGGAGAGCCTGATAGCAGACTTCAGCGTCTGAAAGTAACGTGTTAGAAAACTGCATATAAATCTAAATGGTAGCCCTAACGTTCTTGAGCTGGAGAAAAAATTGCAGGTGTATCTCCATAGTAAAATTACGATCTCAGCTATGAATGAGCACTCCTGTTTCAATCTTCTGCTTTAACCACCAGTAAGGAACCCCTGCGGGTGTCTGCCTGATGATTTGCACTGAGAAATTAATCATGCCCTGAAAGCACAGCTAAGCAGTGTGCAGGGAATCCCAAACCTATAGCTCTTTATTTCAAATGAGAATTTTATACTAAGCCTGAAATACTAGTGTTTGATGGTCTTTTTCCTGAGTTCAAGCATGGAGGGATGACAGTAGAAAGCTGAAAAGTGTGGTGCATTAACAAATATGAGAAATCAAGAGCAGGAACCAGTCTGTGGCTGTAAGTCACCACCTATTCTGCAATGCAATGAAAAGAACCATAGAAATTCCTCCAGAAGACATCAACACTCAATCTCACATAGGTCTGGTACACTGGGGAGCTGCTATTATTTCTCTTTAGATCAGACTAGTCATTGATTATTACTCTGTTGTGTAAACATGGGATGAAAGCAGAGGCAAAGGATTTGTTCCTTTTTTATGTGACTTGCAACATAAGGCCCAGTGGTGAGGGAGTGATGGCACATCATCACTTCTTTATGCTGCTTTCAAGAAAGATGAGCATAAAAACTAAAGGCAATTGGAAGGCCCTTGAATCTACTGTTCAGCTACATAAATAAATAAATAAACATGAAATCTCGCTTCTCTTTTAATACAAGGAATGAATCCCACACTTACTGAATCCCTCTTCTCTATAGATAGTGAAAGAACTGTCAGTAGAGCATGATGGAAAGAAGAAATAATAGAATAAGAATATTTATTTCTAAACATAAACATATGAACATTAGAGTGTTTATTAAAAAAATAAAATACAAATCTCCACTTATTATTTCTAATTAAATGCTGTCCTTAAGGGATAAATCTGCAGCTTTCTTGAAGCTATGTGGCCGGAAGAATTATGTTTGCATTTTCCTTTCTTTTGTGAGTGGCTAAGCTGAAAATGCAACACTTGCAATTCTTAGTTGCAGTTCACTCAGTTATGACATGACTTCAGAAAGTGTAACTTTTAAAGAAAATAGATAAGGTAAATACAGTCCTCTTTTTTTTTTTTTTTTTTTTTTTTTTTTTTAGCTCAAATAATTGCTTTATGTCTGAAAAGAACTGTCTGTCATCAAGCTCGTGCCATTTTTCATCACTTGTCAAGACTGCTAAGAATACTAGGGGCACCTGATGGACCTGATGGCGTGGGACTTCTACAAGAAATGAAACTGCTCACTTATTTGGGGCCTTCCTTAAGCTAGCACTCACCTTGAACTCATTTAAGCTAATGACTTCAAGGGGGAAAGCTTTGTCTCAACTACTAAATCAGCAGAAAGGTATTTTGATCAGTAAGTCCCAACTGTTTCCCACGCATTGTTTACATTAATGCCTAACAAAATGGGACACTTCTTTCCCAAAGAAAACACATGCGTATCCATTCCTCAAATTAGTTCACAGATATTTGTATGTATGTGGATGTTACATATATAAGTAGACAAATAAAACACAGAAAATGGGGGAATGTTCACTTAGTGTAAAACACACTTTTGTCTTCCCATAATATTAGTATAAGTTTGTGACAGGAACATATATATATATGATGATATATGATGTGATTATATATATATATATATATTTATAATCCAGGAGTACTCATTTATCATTTAACTTGTTAAACATTGTTTTCATGAATTATATCCTTCAAAAAATTGTACTGTAAAACATAAACAAATGGAATTTAATAAATCTGATTCTTGTTTTCTTTGCAAACAGCTATTGGTAGAGAAAGTATTAACCACAAATTGTGGTTAAATCAATTAAGGTAACACCTATCCACCCACCTCCATCCCCCAGTCTGTGAAAGTAAGCTTTCTGTTAAATTCAACCAATAATAAGACTAAAATAATACTTTGTAAATTCAAATTGGTAGTTCTTTATCTGTCTGTTTTGGTGCAAGGGCAGATTGTTTTAGATCTACCAGCTATAGCAAAGATTATATAACTTTTTGATGATAACATGCACAATATTTTCAAGTGTACACAACACAGGAAAAACAAACAAACAACAACAACAACAACAACAACAACAAAAAACAACATCATCAACAACAAACATAATAAATTAGAATTCATTCACAGAGATGCTTAGGTTTCTTTCTCCTGAGCCTTAATGCCTCACACATCAACCAAAGCAGTTATGTTATATTTTCTCCTGCAGAGGAAGATTTATCATGTTTCTGAGGTGTCAGTTTTTAATTGCAGAAGTACTCCTTTCATAGGAAGGTCAGGACTTTTGCATGACACATCCTCATATGGAATATGATGTCTGATATAATTTCAGATATATTTGCATAATGTTTTGTACATTGAAATAAATATGTGCAATTCCTCAAGAACACATTATTTGTTCTCATAACAAATATCAAAACAGCAGTCTGTTTTGAAATATGAAAATTTCTCCATAAAATAACTCTATTTTCTAATAACTTACTAAGTAATTAATGAAAACATGCTACAAACACACACAAAAAAAGAATAAGACATTAGAATAAATTTTAATTGCTGTGATGTCATTTGTCATAGAGCCCTGATTAAATACCTTTTAATATCAGATTGGATCTCTGAATGTCGTTATATTTTAACATTCAAAATTACTTAGATGATACTTTTTCTTCAGATGTACAAACTTATTGAAATATTTTCAAAGCTTTTCTTCAGCAAATTTTATATGTGGCAATTCTTTTACTAAAATATTGTTGAATAGAGTCTTGTACATCCCATGGAGATGAAATGCACATGAAATACTGTGTAACAGCAGTGGTACCAGAGCTCTTACATATGGCTGTGTTGTGATATTTAATTGCACTCTTCTAAGACAAATTTGTGATGCTGCTACCTTACGTACTGTACCAGATGTGTTCAATAAATAGCCCCTGTAGTGGAATGGTTTGCACTTAGCAATATGCTGCTGTACTCTGTTTAATCTCTCTCATTTCATGGAATTTGAGCTCCAGTAGGAGAGGGGATTTATAGTTTCTAAAAAGAAAGTTATTCTGTAGTGGTTTTTTTTTTGTTTTTTGTTTTTTGTTTTTTTTTTATATATAATGTTCTGACTCTATCATCAGCCTCGTTGACCAAAAAATTTTCAGGCCATTCTGGTGTGCTTGAGAGAATTTAGAAATTCACGTCAAATAATTTGAAAAATAGTGGTGAGATTTATTTATTTATTTATTTATTTATTTATTTTCTAACCAGAAAAATCAGAAATGTTCAGGCAATGTGCATGTAGTCTCCTATAGAGTCAGCGCATTCGACACTTAAGTTCAGTCTGCAAGGTCTGGTCATGTCCTCAAAACAAGCTTTAACAATGATGCTGAGCACCTTTCTTCTATTTTCTGAGATCATTCTTTCCAAAATAACAGCTTTTAACTTGATAGCTTGATAACAGAAGAGAGCAACCCAGTGTCCCTTAATGTTTCAGGGTCTGAGTTTTATTTGTTTGTTTGTTTGTTTAATATAAAAAGAGAAAACACTTGTGGTAATGTTTATCACATTAGACTAGTAACAATACTTATTTCTTTTACATGCAATGCTCGGCACTGCCTGTGTGCCTAAGCTTTGTATCTGCACCTTCCAGTCATACCAAATTACAACTTGATATTTTAAATTAGGGAAGCTTATTTTTAAAAAATATATCTCTATACTAACAGAACTTAAGATTTCATCTATACTATTGCACCTGCAAAAATGTAGGTGTGTACCTAATATCTTCCCTCTGCACCTTCCAACTGAATTCAGAGACTGAAAACTTTAAATGAAAAATTTAATCAAAAGGTTGCTATAAACCTATCATTTGCGAGTTTCCTTTCAGGAAATCCCTTCAGAATCAGAGCCAATATATATAAAGATCTTTGAAGTTAATGTATATTAGATACTAGTTAGATGGACAAATAGATAGATAAATAGATAGCATAGGTATATATTAAGCACTTATAGATACTATGTGTTAGTTCCATGTGAGATTCATGAAGGACTAATGTTTTTTAAAAATAGTTTTTGCATTGACTTGCTTGCTACAGGTGAGATGTGGCTATACATTCTCACACATATGCTAATTTTACAGCTGAGATACAGACTATTTTTGGAAGATTCTTAAAACTGGGCTTTGAAATACAGCAAAGATTACACAGTCTTCAATTGCATTACTTGGTTTCTATAGTTCATTCATCTAGATTTCAAAGTGGGTCTTCCAGTTCTATTTGGAAAACAGTTACACCAAATTTAATGTTTTTACTAATGCATGACAATTTGCTTTATCAGAGAAAACTAACATTTCTGAGAACTATTGACAGAAAAAAAATATACAGTGCAGATAGAAGAGTACATCATTAACTATTTTACTTAGTTACTTCTCAGTTCAACCTCTCAGAATACAAAGTCAGGTTTCAAAAGCAATGCTGTAGAAGACTGCCTAATAACATACATGGAAGCAAATCTATAACTCTTGTTGATATAATTTTTATTGTTGTTGTTACTTCATTTTTTGTTTCTGCTTGAAAAAGGTAAAACTTTTTCTCAGAAAGCAACTGTTCATTAAAGAGGCCTCTGTATACCGTCTCAAGTTGCATTTACAAAGCAAGAATAAATAAATAAATAAATAAATAAATACAAACCAACAAAAACAAACAAAACAAAACAAACAAACAAAAAAACACTTGCTTTAGAAACCTTATCTGTTATATAGAACTATAGCCATTCTGCAACAGAGTAAAACCAACTAGGTTCACTCTATGTAAAATTCATCAAATAGAACTATGATTCAGCCAAGAGACTAATTACAGATTTAGAAAATTAAAACAGATAAACTGGTCACCTCTACATGCTCATTCCATCTCAGCACAGTGTCTGTTTAGAATATGCTGATGACATTTGAGAGACCCAAAAGATTTGAGTCTCTGAGTTTTCCTCACTGTGTAATGGAAAAGATCCCTGTCAATGATTTAGCCATGAGCATTTCTTCTAACGTGTTATGCCATGCTTTTTCACTTTTCCACGTCATGAGTTAATGATTTTCTCTGATAATTAAACTAATATATCCAAATGTAGACACACAGTTGAACACATTACAGGACTGCAGCATTTAGCAAATTACTACAACATCTTAAGTGAAATCCAAAGTAGGTGGTGGCAGTCAAAACGAGGTTGTATTTAGAACAGAATACAATAGTTCAGTTGTAAGGGATCTTACAAAGATCATCAAGTTCAACTGCCTGATCACTACATAGCTAACAAAAATTTAAAGCATTTCAATGAGAGCATTGATCAAATGCGTCTTGAACACTGACAGGCATAACATACTGGTGGAAGGGGATGGGGAGCAGAATGTAGCCCCCACAATCCACGAGGAAATGGTTGGCGACCTGCTACAGCATTTGGATGTACGCAAGTCGATGGGGCCAGATGGGATCCACCCGAGGGTACTGCGAGAACTGGCAGAAGAGCTGGCGAAGCCGCTTTCCATCATTTATCGGCAGTCCTGGCTGTCGGGGGAGATCCCAGTTGACTGGCGGATAGCAAACATGACGCCCATCTACAAGAAGGGCCGGAGGGTAGACCCGGGGAACTACAGGCCTGTTAGTTTAACATCAGTGCCAGGGAAGCTCATGGAGCAGATTATCCTGGGCGTCATCATGCAGCAGTTGCAGGGCAAGCAGGCGATCAGGCCTAGTCAGCATGGGTTTATGAAGGGTAGGTCCTGCTTGACAAACCTGATCTCCTTCTATGACAAGGTGACACGCTTAGTGGATGAGGGAAAGGCTGTGGATGTGGTCTACCTTAACTTCAGTAAGGCATTTGACACCGTTCCCCACAGCATTCTCCTCAGGAAACTGGCTGCTCATGGCTTGGACTGGCTCATGCTTTGTTGGGTTAAGAACTGGCTGGATGGCCGGGCCCAGAGAGTCTTAGTGAATGGAGTCAAATCCAGTTGGAGGCCGGTCACTAGTGGAGTCCCCCAGGGCTCGGTACTGGGGCCAGTCCTCTTTAACATCTTCATCGATTACCTGGATGAGGGGATCAAGTGCACCCTCAGTAAGTTTGCAGACAACACCAAGTTAGGTACGTGTGTCGACCTGCTCGAGGGTAGGAAGGCTCTGCAAGATGATCTGGATAGGCTGGACCAATGGGCTGAGGCCAACGGTATGAAGTTCAACAAGGCCAAGTGCCAGGTCCTGCACCTGGGGCACAACAACCCCAAACAGAACTACAGGCTGGGAGATGTATGGTTAGAAAGCTGCCTGTCAGAGAAGGACCTGGGAGTTTTTGTTGACAGTCGGCTGAATATGAGCCAGCAGTGTGCTCAGGTGGCCAAAAGGCCAACAGCATCCTGGCTTGCATAAGAAACAGCGTGGCCAGCAGGTCCAGGGAAGTGATTGTCCCCCTGTACTTGGCTCTGGTGAGGCCGCACCTCGAGTACTGTGTTCAGTTTTGGGCCCCTCACTACAAGAAGGACATGGAGGTGCTTGAGTGAGTCCAGAGAAGGGCGACGAAGCTGGTGAAGGGTCTGGAGAACAAGTCTTATGAGGAGCAGCTGAGGGAGCTGGGACTATTTAGTCTGGAGAAGAGGAGGCTCAGGGGCGACCTTATTGCTCTCTAAGCAACCTGAAAGGAGGCTGTACCGAGGTGGCGGTTGGTCTATTCTCCCACGTGTCTGGTGACAGGACAAGGGGGAATGGGCTAAAGTTGCACCAGGGGAGGTTTAGGTTGGATATTAGGTAGAACTTCTTTCCTGAAAGGGTTGTTAGTCACTGGAACAGGCTGCCCAGGGAAGTGGTTGAGTCACCGTCCCTGGAGGTCTTTAAAAGACGTTTAGATGTAGAGCTTAGGGATATGGTTTAGGGGATGATTTGTTAGTGTTAGGTCAGAGGTTGGACTCAGTGATCTTGTAGGTCTCTTCCAACCTAGACTTTTCTGTGATTCTGTGATTCTCTATCAACCACTTCTCTAGGAAGCCTTTTCCAATATTTGACCACCCTCACAGTGATGATTTTTTTCCTGATGTCCAGTCCTGGTGCAAATTTGTGCCATTCCTGTGTGTCCTATCTTTGGTTCCCAGGGAGAAGAGACCAGCAAATCCCTCTGCATTTCCCTTCCTCAAGAAGTTGTAGAGAGCAGTGAGGTCACCTGAGGTCTTCTATTCACCAGACTAGACAACGTAAGTGTCCTCAGTCTCTCCTCAAAGGATATGCCTTCCATCCCTTTTACCAGCTTTGTTGTCCTCCTCTGGACTCTTTCATGTATCTTAACATTTATTTATTTATTTATTTTTACTGGGGAGCTCAGAACTGCAGACAACAATCAATGTGAGGCTGCAACAAAATAACAGGAGAACCACCTCTTTTCACTGTCTGTTTATGCTATGCTTAATGCACCTCAGAATATGATTTGCCCCCTTGGCTGACATGGGAAGAGAGGTATTTGGTTTATGTGGGTATTACAAAGTATTATGAAGGTATCTAGTTTATGTGGCAAGGTTTTGGTAATGGAGGGACTGCAGGGATTGCATCTGTAAGAAGAGACCTGGGGCTGCCCCCACATTGGACAGATCTGGTTTCAGCCAACTATAGAATGGACTTACCACTGGCCAAAGCTGAGTCTATCAGCCAAGCTGGTGGTATTTCTATGGTAACATATTTAAGAAAGGATTAAAAAAAAACACTGTGCAGCAGCTATGAGAATGAAAAGTGGAAAAAAAAAAAAAAAAAAAAAAAAAAAAAGTGAGACACAGCCCTGCAGACACCAATGTCAGAAAAGAAGGAAGGAGAAGAGCTTCAGGTGCCATAACAGAGACCATGTTGAAGCATGCTGCTCCTACAAACCACGGCACACCCCATAATCCATCAGGTGCATGTGCCCTGGAGGAAACTGCAGATCATGAAGAGCCCACCATGGAGTCAGGAACTGCAGCCCATGGAGGACCCATGCTGGAGCACTCTGTTCTTGTTGGACTGTATCTCATGGAAAGTGGCCATGCTGAAGCAGTTCTTGAAGAACCACAGCCTGTGGGAAGAACCCATGTTGGAATAGTTCATGAAAGACTGCAGCTCTTGGGCAAGATCCCACACTGGAGCAGGGGAAGAGTATATGGAAGAAGGAGCAGCAGAAGAGCTGTTCTGGCTCCCCCTTTCCCCATCCCATGTATCACTCAGCAGAAAGAACGTGGAAGAATCAGGAGTGAAGTTAAGTCTCAGAAGGAGGAGGAGTGGGGGGAAGGTGTTTTTAGTTTTGTTTTTATGTCTCCGTTATCAACAAACAATAAATTAAATTAATGATACTCCGTTATCAACAAACAATAAATTAAATTAATCTTCCCCGAGTTGAGTCCATTTTGCCAATTATGATAACTGCCAAGCAACACTCTTGTTCTTATCTTGACCAATGAGCTTTTTTATATTTCTTTATCTTTTTTATTCTCCCCCTGTCTTGCTGAGGAGGTGGAGCAAGAGAGTAGTTCAGTGGGCACCAGAAAGCCAGACAAGGCCAACCCACACCTGTTCTCTAGGATGCAGGAAGATTTATGTCCATCCAAGGAGTTCACATCCCTGATGTGAATTAGATATACCTCAGATCTGTGCTGCTGTGGGTTTCAGCTCCAGCACTTAAAAAATTTCTTACCTCTTTATCTTTGGCAGGTCTGTGAAGACTTATGTTCTTACCTCATTATAAATTGTTCTGAATAGCAATCTTTGTCTCCTTTGAAAGCATCAGGAAATGTATAGCCAGTCCAAATCCAGTCATTGTGCATCACTACAGCCTTACATTGTTCTCTTCCAGAATCTAAAGCTTTTATCAAAAAAAGGTTTTAGCTGTTATGGTGATAGAGATAGCCTCACAAACCATGGCAATAGATGCAATGGCAACTCTCTGCTACTTTAAACATTGCATTTTGAGGTATGACCTATCCTATTCATCTTAGTGGGTGCTAAATTGGATATCTCTGAAAACACTCATTACATGACACTTCTTTCAGTCCTCATCAAAGCAGGTAGGAAAGGAGACAGAACATTTGTGTTTAACACAGCTAGGTAGCTAAGCTCCAACATGCCCCTCTCTCACTCTCTGTCCTCAAGAGAACAGGGGGAGAAAATAAGATTAAAAAATCTTATGGGTTGCAGTAAGGACAGGGAGATTGCTCACCAATTACCATCATGGTAAAAACAGACTTAGCATAAGGGAGATTAATGTAATTTACTGCCTATTGATAACTGACTAGAGAAGTGAGAACTAGAAGCAAACTAAAAACACCTTCCCCAAATCCATTCTCTCCTACCTCTTCCCCCTGTGAGGTTTAGGGAAACAGGGAATGGGGCCTGTGGTCAGTACCTAAAGCTTCCTGTGCTTCAGTCACCCTCTGCCTCTGCTCCATGTGAAGTCCCTCCCACGGGATGCTGTCCTTCCCAAACTGATCCTGTGGGGGCTTCCCACAGGCAGCAGCTCTTCCAGAACTGCTCCCACACAGGTCCATACCACTGGGTCCATCCATCAGTAGCAAACTGCTCCAGCACGGGTCCCCCAGCATGGGCAGCAGCTCCCCCCAGACCCCCTGCTCCTGCATGGGCTCCTCTCTATGGGCTGCAGCTCCGGCCGGAGGCCTGCTCCTGCAGGGGCTCTCCATGGGCTGCAACTTCCTCCAGACCCCATCCACTTTCTCCACTGGGGGCTCCTCCATGGGCTGCAGCGTGGAGATCTTGCTCCTCTGTGGGACCCATGGGCTGTAGGGGGACAACCTTCGTCACCAGGGGCCTCTCCACAGGCTGCAGGTGAACTTGTGCTCCAGCATTCTCCTTCTTCACTAACCTTGGTGTCTAAAAAATTGTTCCTCTCTACATTTTCTCACTTCTATCTCCCAGCTGCTTCTGCACATTTTCCCTTCCTTAAATATGCTCTCACAGAGGCCCAACCAGCATCTCTCTAGGTTGGCTCTAGCCAGCAGCAGCCTTTGGAGCCAGCTGGAGCTGGTTCCAATCTGACATGGAGCAGCTGCTGGACTCTTCTCACAGAGGCCACCCTTGCAGCCCCCCCCACTTACCAAGACCTTGCCATGTAAAGCTAATACAACATTACCCGTTGAACATTTCCACAATACACTGTGAATGAAACTTCATTTGGGCTGGATAAGGGCATCTAAGAGCACCAGTGTCTGCCTTTCTTTGAAACCACAGACTCATCCAGAGTCCAGTAACAGTCTGAGATCCTCAAAGAAATAGACGGGAGAAGCCGCTGGAGAAAAGCCAGTATATTTGATGCCAAAGTAGTAGACAGCCAAGCCCAGGGGTCTGAGTAGTATAAGTCACAGTGCTTGGAATAGTTATAGGCTTTACTTTTACCAGCTTCATACTTCCTATGAAGGAAGAGGAATTGAAAATTAATTTTCTGACCCAATTTGAAACTTTGTCATATATTATTGTTTAGTCATTCCCTTTTTTCTTAAGTAGTGTTGTTAAAGGTGAGAGAGATGTTTTTATAAAGTAACCTTTTGATCTGTTTTAAAGGATCTTTACTTGTGTTTGTGCCATTTCTCTGAGAAACCAAATACTCCTCTAGTCACATCCCTTGATTCAAGCAGAACTCTGTGTAGTAGACCCAGGCAATCTTTAACAGTAAAGGGGATCATATAGCTTGGTCTGTGCTTGTCCCAAACACTGAGTATTCAACATATTCTATTGCATATGGCTACATAGAAAAATTGTGACATCTGAAGACACAGACAAAAAGAGGTGATACAGAAACAGACATTCCAGTCACCTCACGCTTTTCCTTCCAGAGAATTGCTGAAACACTCAGTACAAGAAAACAACTGTAAAATTTTAGACATTTACATTAGGGACCTTAAGGTAGACTTAGCATTTCCAATTCGACTCTTGAGGCCTTGATGAGGGATTTCACATCTGAAGATTTTTGAATGCATTGGACTGAACAACGCTAAATGCAATGACTTCAAATTAAAGTAAAATTACAGAAATCTAATGTACTTTTGCCACATACAAGGACAAAATATTTTAAAATCAAATAAATTGTACATTACAAATCATTGCTTCAAATAACAATTGTTATATATGTATTATATTCATTGTGTAACATGCATGTATTAAATATAGTATGCATTACATACTTGAAAGGGAAATTAATGTATAGATAGGCCAAACTGAAGGTCTCAGGTCTACAAAGATTTAGCTTGTGTTTTATCTGCAGGAACATTCCCAATGAGCTTCACTGTTTATGTACGTAAACCTTGGTAGACCTTGAGCCATAGCACAGGAGTGAAAAGTACCAAAATAAATAAGTATTTATTTTCATGGCTTTGTGCTTGTGATGCTCTTTAACCACTATTATTATTACTTTATTATGCGCTGTCAGTGTGATGACAAAAAGAATTTTGGTGCAGCTCTGTAGAGACTCTCTTGTGCCAAACATCTCTCTCAGATATCAGCTCTATTCTATCACAAGGGAGAAACTGATTCTGGTGATAGTTTTTTTTTGTTTGTTTGTTTGTTTTTTTTTTTTTTTTCAAGGAATTCAAAGCAGCTGGCATCTCTGTAACTGTCTCTTTTCAAGACAAAGCAACATTTGTTGATTTCTTTTACAGGTCTTCTTAAATGTAGTATGTAATAATGGCAGATGCATATAAGCTACTTACATCCTTTTATCTGGGTAGGATCATAGAATCACAGAATCATTCAGGTTGGAAAAGATCTCTAAGATGATCTAGTCTGACCTTTAACCTAGTAGTTTCCACCAAAGGCCAAGCAAAATGGCTATTTCTGTCTTCAAGAAGGGAAGGGGAGGCATGATTGAGAATACAGCCATTCATCCAGACTTAAGGTAATTAGTTTTCAAAGAAAAGACAGAGACCCAGATCATGACAAACTTTCACTCTACCAAAATCACCATGTTCAGCTTCCTCACTGCTGCTGGCAAAGTGATTATCTCCAAAAACATTCCAAGTATGATGATGAGCAGGGTTGTTCATGGAAAGCACTACAAACAGTGACAAAGGCAGTGTCTCTCCATATATACATATATATATATATTTTCTCTCAGTAGCTTTTCTTGTTCCTGCTTTGCAAGAAATTGATGACATTTTATAATTTACAATATATAGGATTTAATGAATATGGAATTTAAGGCTACCTCAACACTGTGCGTTCGGATGAGGTCTAAGGCCATTCTTGAGTTTGCTTCCCATCTATATTGTTCAGTTGCTGTTATTTAGGGATTTGCCTGCTCCCTAGTATTTAGGCCTAGAAACACACTAGTCAGAGCAATGCCTGCTGGCTGTGCCAGGAAGTAGAGGACAGTGCTGCCAAACTGGTGAGTCACAGATTGGAGGCAGAGATTTCACATTTTAACATGAAACTTAAGGGAAAAAAAAAAAAAAAAAAAAAAAAAAAAAAAAAAAAAAAAAAAAAAACAATAAACTATTTAGTCCAAAAAACAACATGTAAGTAGTTGATTCCTGTGATCCATAATTATATAAAAGTAGACTGTAAAATCAGAATAACTTAAAATAATGTATCTCTATCCATCTTTTTTAAAGAAATACTTCTTAATCTGTCAAAAATTATGAACTCATCGCAAATAGTCACAATTCAGTTGATGGCTGTCTGCTTACATAATATGATTGTTCTTTTCTTCTCCTTACTGGCTTTTAGTTATAATTTAAGTATAAGCAGTAAATGCTAAAAATCAAATACAGGTGTTACTTCCTAGCAACTGATGAATGATTCCCTATTACCCTTCCACATTGTTTTTTTTGGTTGGTTGGTTTTGCTTTTGTTTTGTTTTTCAAATACAGGCTAGAAATTCTATGAAAATGCACCCAAGCCAATACTTATTTTCAAATCCGGAAATGCTCTTTCTCCTTTTTCTCCATTGTGTATACATTTTCCACCTTAAGCATAATTGCTTCCAGTCATAGCCCCTCTCCTATTGTTCATTCTGACAGTTTGTATCATCCTCTGTTCATAAGATTTTCCTCAGCTGTAACCAGGTGAGTTACCTCACACTTAACTTTCTTCACTAGTATCCCCTGGTTCCCCCCAAAAAAAAAAAAAAAAAAGTTGCTATCTTGGCATTTTATAAAACTAAGCAGAAAAATGCACAATTGAATTCAAATTCATTGAATTAATTTAATTAAGAATCCATCTTGAATCTTCAGTTCGTTCTGAAACTTCTTGACCCATGATAGCACCTACACCTTTTAATCAATATTTCTCAGTAAACAAAATAAAATGTAAAATGGCCATTATGAAAGCAGGAAGTGCCAGTATGAAAGAAGGAAGAAGGCATGGCTATATGAAGAGGAACAGTAGATTCATGTAAAAATTCATGCAAAAAAGGTAGAAAAAAAAAAAAAATCTAACTTTGAACACAGCTAATCAGTTAATTGCATGCTGAACATTAATCAAATAAGCAAATCTCATTTGACTGGAAAAAAAAAAAAAAAAGAAAAAAAGAAAAACCAACTAAAAAGCTGAGTAGAGCTGGGCTGCTCAGGCTTGTCTTCTTCAATCACTTGCATGCTTTGAAGTCAGGGGTCTTTGTGCTACAGTTTACATCCACCTGTCTATCCATCCATGTAGGTGTTGGCACACCTACAACCCTTAACCATGAAGAAAGAATTTGAATCTTTATATTTTGCAACTGATCCTCTATGGAATCTCCCTTCCTACATGTACAGACATGGACACACAGACTATTCTTGAGTAAAAGCAACACTTCACATGCTCTTTTTTCACTGTAACCTCCTACAAATAAGATCAGACTACTCAGAAAATAATAATAACAATAACAATAATAATAATAATAATAGTAATAATAATAATAAAAGTATCACTTGGTTTAGCTTTAGTGTTTGCAGACGCAGAAATATTTTGAGTACAATTTGCATATCACTGCTATAGTTTGTGAATAACAGCTGGGATTGCACTAAGTTTCAACTTTTATACATTTGTAATAGTAAAAAGGCTATCTATTACAACGGGAAATAAAAATACTTTAAGAACCACTGGAAGGTTTCTTGATTTCTTGTTTTCATTGATTCATCTGTTTTACTCTTAAATTTTTACTCTTTCTTATACTGTTTGTAACATGATGTATATCTAAACATAGTGGAGAATTGCTATACCTGTCTTATGAAGTAGCTTGCTATGCAGGATAAAACTCATCTTCATGGCTTTCTGATTCTAGTCACAACTATTGGACCACACAGCTAATAGATTAGACCCTCTTTTGGGAACTCCATGCTCTCATGCAGAAAAATAAAATAATAATTAAAGAAATTATTAGGCAGATAATTATGAACTAAAACAGCATTATGGGATTAGTAGAAGGCATTTGCTACTCAAATGAATTTCTGCAAGCAGTAACAATTCTGAAGATGAAATGAGTTAAAGATAAAAGAAAATTCTTCCTTAAGATTAGGTACTTTGGATTAATAATTTCATTGCAGAGAACAGCATTGTTTATTTCATTGTTCAATTTTGTGTTTGCATGCATGTCATAGATAATAAGTATCTAGGATACTTGGGCTTCTCAAAAACTGAAATTAAATAAAGCAAAAGAAAAATGATCAATTATAGTAAATATTTGTTGCAATTTAAGACCAAATTGACAGAATGGAAACTAGATAGACTCAGATAACCAAACTCTTTATTTACAGAAATATGCAGAGTTTTACAGTACTCAGTACTACAGGTTGTCTCCATATTTGGTTTTGATTAGTCTATTCTCCTTAAATAGATGTGGGAGGAGAGTACTCCTTCACAAATATCTATAAACCATGTAATATTGTACTTGGTTATAAATGATCCCAAGCTTTTTGCAGACCAGTAAAATCTGCAGCTTATAAGTGGCCTTTATTTTGTAGAGATTCAAATGTAACTGCACACTACAGTTTCAGGATTGAGCCTTACAGTTGTCTTCTTCAGTATACAGAAAGTCTGTCAAGAGATTTACATTGCACGTTTTGTACATTAACATCCAATATTAACGATTCTTGCTACTTTTATAAGGGGGAACAGAATAGTAAATAAATGGTAAATAAGGTAAGGAAAGTTTTTTTGTTTGTTTGTTTGTTTTCCAAGTTCTAGGTAAAATGTATTTTCTTTACTCTTTTCCTCTTATAGAAGACACATTCTAGCCTCACTCTGTGTAGTATCAAGAAGTTTTTCCCTATGAACATAGAGCAGTTGGTGACTAAATAAGTGAATTAAACGTTTGTGAAAGGAACCAGATGATAGCCTCAAGGCTGCAAGGATTCTTTTCTATACAGTTCTAGCAAAATTCAGGAACTAGCAGCTTTTCCCTCAAACACTTCACAGTGATGTCATTAGTTCGTCTTGAAGAGGTCAAACTCTAGGGGGTCATAGTAAGATTAGTAAGATCTGAATTTGAACACACTGCCCCAGATAAATGAGGAACAAGGCAATGGAAATGTTAAACAATAGAAAAGGAAAGAAATCAAAATACTTATATATGCCCTATTTTACCCTTGCCTAGTGAAAAATCAATACAATTGTCCTAAAGTGGATTAAGCTATGCTTTTTTTCACTAACTGAGGAACTGGTCAAAGAACAAATAAATACATTTACATAGACAAAGTTTTCTTTCATTTTTGAGGAGCAAATGCAGCACCAATCAAATGCAAAATGGTGGATTGGCTATATATTCATATATAGATCAACTTTTTGTATGAAGTCAGTAGCAGCAATAAACATCTCCAAATATTCTACAAGACCATAAAGGTATTTTTGTTTTGTATTGTATTTATTTAAAAAAAAAAAAAAAAAAAAAAAAAAAAAAAAAGTGTGAAAGCTTCTTTAAACACAGGGCAAACCCATATCTATGAATGATATAACAATTAAAATATTTGAAAAGCATTTTTAAGTTTGTAACTGGAATAACCATTAGCGTTTCAATATTTTTTCCCTACTTGAATTTAGGTTCTTCTGCTCTCCTAGTGAATATCTATTAATTTAAACAATTTGTAGTTATTTTGATCTAAAATAATATTAATTTTTTCCTAAGTACACAATTAATGTTCTAATACCACATTCCCTATAACTCCTGATTACCTAAAAAACAGCCTTTGATAGGAGTTTAATATAACTTTTCTTTGTGGTTGTGGCATTAGGTGTTCTGCCAATTTTACCATCTTTGCTATAACAATCCATGGAAGTAACTCACTGTTCCATTCTACTGTCTGGATAATTGATACCTTGCTTTTATTTGAGGCCTCATAAATGGCACACTCATCTTGGACTTGCTCAAGTAGTGTCTCAACTAATATGTCAAAAATCAATTTGGATCTTTTGGATCTCTGTCCTTGTTTCAGTTAGGACAAGGTTAATTTTCCTCCTAGTAGCTGGTATAGTGCTGTGTTTTGGATTAGAATGAGAAGAGTGCTGATAACATGCTAATGTTTTGGTTGTTGCAGAGCAGTGCTTGTACCAAGCCAAGGACTTTTCAGCTCCTCGCTCTGTCCTGCCAGCAGGCAGGCTGGGGGTGCAGCAAGAGTTGGGAGGGAACAGACCCAGGACAGCTGACCCAAACTGGCCAAAGGAGTATTCCATACCACCTGATGTCATGCTAAACAATAGAGAGGGGTGGCTAGCCTGGATGGGGGGGCTGGCTGCTCAGGATAGACTGGGCATCGGTCAGCAGGTGGTGAGCAATTGCATTGTGCATCACTTGTTTCATATACACTGTTATTACTATTATTATTATTATTATTATTATTATTGCTTTCTATCTTAATGAACTGTCTCTATCTCAACTCTCATTTCACTTTTCTGTTTCTCTCCCCCATCCCAGTGAGGGAGGGGGGAGTGTGAGCGAACGGCTGTGTGGTGTTTAGGTGCCAGCCATGTTAAACCACAACAATCTCTCTTTTTTGTTGTTTATCATTTTTGTTTGTTTGTTGCTTTTTGTTGTTGTTGTTTTGGTTTTGACCTGGACAGTATATGTAATAAAGTCAAAAATTACAATTCCCACTTAGGCAACACACTTGAAATCTATTTAAAATTTTAATTAAATAAATAGGGGCATTCCCTTTCCTGGCCCCTTAGAGCCAGTAAGTAACAAGTTGACATTTAGTGATACCTAGTGAACAGACTTTATTGAAAGAACTAATGAAGAACTTCTTGTTAAAAATACGAATAAAATTCTATGTCTGACAACTATTAATAGTTTAATTTGGAAAAATATCAGGAAGTATATTATGTCTTATGTATATTATTTATATTATGTCTTCTGTATAGAGATGGATAATACTATAATGTGCTTTTAAAAATCAATAAATTATTTAGGTTTCCTTAAAAAGACAGAAGTGATCTCCCCAGAGGCCGACAGGAACATCAATGGTCTTCTTTGATGATAACTCAGATTTAAAACATAAAACCAGAAAGATCACTCTCAGAACTATAAAATTTTCTATGGCAGACAATAACATTTGAAATACAATTTCAAATTGTATTAAGCTAAACAGTGTGACCAGCAGGGCTAGGGAGGTGATCGTCCCCCTGTACTCGGCTCTGGTTAGGCCGCACCTCGAATACTGTGTTCAGTTTTGGGCCCCTTGCTACAA
>CM021766.1:98437115-98458882 GCA_011076525.1 Nettapus auritus | reverse complement strand
GAGGTCTCTTCCAACCTAGAAATTCTGTGATTCTGTGATTCTGTGATCTGCAAACTTGCTGAGGGTGCACTCAGACCCATTATTGATAAAGATATTAAACAGTACCAATCCCTAGAAAGACCCCTGAAGGACACCACCCATCACCATCCTCAACCTGGACATAGAGCCATGGACCACCGTTCTCTGGGTGTGGCCTTCAAGCCAATACCTTATCCACTGGATGGCCACCCATCAATTCAGTCTCTCTCCAATTTGAAGATCAGGATGTCATGTGGGACCATGTCAAAGGCCTTGCATAAGTCCAGTTACATGACATCAGTAGGCCTTCCCATGTCAACTGATGCAGTCATTCCATCATAGAAGGCCACCAGATTGGTCAGGAAGTATTTGATTGGTCAGACAGCCATGATGGCTGTCTTGGATCACCTCCTTGTCTAGCACGTGCCTTGATATTGCTTCCAGGAGAATCTGTTCCATGATCTTTCCAGGCATAGAGCTGACTCTCACCAGTCTGTAGTTCCACGGGTCCTTCTTTCTACCCTTTATAAAAATGTGAGTGATGTTTCCCTTTTTCCAGTCACCAGGGACTTCACCTCACTGCCAGGACTCTTCAAATATTATAGGAAGAGGCTTGGAATCTCCATCAGCCAGTTCCCTCAGAACTCTAGGATGCATGCCATTGGGCCTCATAAACTTGTACTTGTTCATTTTCATCAAGCATTTAATCATTCACTTGGTCTGTTCATCTCCTTTTTCTTGGGTCCCATTCACCAATTAGGAGGATAGAGGAGAACACTGCTTGTACTCTTCACAGAGTCAACGAACCATTTAGGTTGGAAGAAACCTCCAAGATCACCGAGTCCAACCTCTGACCTAACACTGACAAGTCCTCCACTAAACCATATCCCTAAGCTCTACATCTAAATGTATTTTAAATACCTCCAGAGATGGTGACTCAACCACTTCCCTGGGCAGCCCATTCCAATGCCTAACAACCCTTTCAGGAAAGTTTTTCCTAATATTCAACCTAAACCTTCCCTGGCACAACTTTAGCCCATTCCCCCTCATCCTATCACTAAGAATGTGAGAGAACATACCAGTCCCCACCTTGTTAAAGCCTCCTTTAAGGTACCTGTAGAGAGCAATAAGGTCACCCCTAAGCCTCTTCTTCTCCAGGCTAAACAACCTCAGTTCCCTCAGCCGCTCCTCATAAGACTTGTTCTCCAGACCCCTCATCAGCTTCGTTACCCTTCTCTGGACTCACTTGACCACTTCCGTGTCCGTCCTGTAGTGAGGGGCACAGTACTCGAGGTGCAGCCTCACCAGAGCTGAATACAGGTGAGTACAGACAATCACTTCCCTAGTCCTGCTGACCACACTGCTTCTTATACAAGCCAGGATGCTGTTGGCCTTCTTGGCCACCTGAGCACACTGCTGGCTCATATTCAGCCGACTGTCAACCAATACTCCCAGGTCCTTCTCTGCCTGGCAGCTCTCCAACCACTCATCTCCCAGCCTGTAGCTCTGCTTGGGGTTGTTGTGCCCCAGGTGCAGGACCCGGCACTTGGCTTTGCTGAACTTCATACTGTTGGCCTCTGCCCATCAGTCCAGCCTATCCAGATCCTCCTGCAGAGCCTTCCTACCCTCGAGCAGATTGACACACACACCTAGCTTGGTGTCATCTGCAAACTTACTGAGGGTGCACTCAATCCCCTCATCCAGATCATTGATAAAGATAGTGAAGAGAACGAGCCCTAATACTGAGCCCTGGGGGACTCCACTAGTGACCGGCCTCCAACCGGATTTGATTCCATTCACCATGACTCTTTGGGCTTGGCTACCCATACAGTTTTTAACCCAACAAAGTGTACTCCAGTCCAAGCCATGAGCAGCCAGTTTCTTCAGGAGAATGCTGTGGGAATCTTGATCCCTTTAACATCTTTCCAAGGGACATAAAATCCCTTTTGATATTTCAGAGTCTCTCTGTTGCAGCCTTGTTTGTTCCTACATGAAAGAGTAGGAACAGGTGGTAGTCTTCTGGCTCCACCAGTCTGGGTAGCCACTTTGTAGTATCATGAATGTGGGCCCCAGGCTGGCAGCAAATCTCTCTGGAGAGATTATCTGGACGACATAGAATTAATAATTTCTTGCAAAATATTCATCATTAATGTTGCATATTACGAAAAACATAATGAAAACAGGAATACAGCTTAAAATTGATTCTATCCAAAGTATTTATAACACTGTATTAAATTTTACAAAATACCAACCTGTAAGATACAAGGGAAAATGTGTCAGTGGATGAGCATGCATCACAATATGACAAGAAAGTTGTATCATTTTGGTTAATAGATATTCTTACATACCAGAAGACCCAACGAAACTAGAACAATATATCTGCTTAAAATCACCTGAAATGGTCCTTCTTCAGAGTAGGGAGTAATGTCCACCTGCTCTTTGACTCAAAATAAATCTGGTGCTGATTTTCTTCAAGGACCACTTCATTCCTGTAATCAATATATAAAGGCAATAGAACACTAACAACTACAGGACTTATAAATTTGCAAGAACTGGTAACAGTACCCATTGCGTTCTGATGTTGTATTTCATAATGTATGGTCAATTTTTTTCAGGGAATTCTAATTCACCATTTTAAAAGGAGTGAGATAAACTGTTGCAATATCTCTCTTTTAGTTAAAGTACTTCATAGTCTGTGTACATAGCCCTGTCTTGAGGATTAAAAGTTGTAAGAATAATTTAATGTCACAACAATCCAAATTCCTCTCCAGAGCAGACTTAAAACATAAGCCATCACCTCTCCATGTGAGTTATTTTTGATATTCCATAAATGCCCCAACAAATATTCCTGTATATTAAATGAAACGCTTAAGTAAAATCAATAGATTTTTAATTATTAATTTTAAATACTTATCAAAAATGGAGAGGAAGTTCTATAAATACCCAGGGCAGAGAGTTCACATTCCATAATTTATGAATTATAAATCACCATTGTAGAGCTTAGAAGAGCAGCACAAAGACAATGGATAAGACAGCTGTCCTTCATTTTGGGACTAAGCTACTAAGGAAACCCAAGAGACTGACATCCATGATTTACCACAACACCTCACTGTAGGAAAATTACAGGTTGTAGAGTTAAGACTCATATTTTGTGGATAAAAATTAAAACCAGATTTGGTATCTTCAGAGCAGATATTATGAAAAAGGTGGAAGCTTGCATACTTCAAGACTGAATCCTTCAGTGCTGTTTTCACAGACAGCATAGCCATAACATGGGGTAAAGTTGTGCATTAAGAAAGGCTGACATGGATTTGCTTCCATTATCCTTTCACACACAATACTTGAAAGTGCTGAAAGCAAGAAAGCCAAACTTTTAGCTTGTAATGCCTCTCCCTCTATCTTCAATGAGACTTGAAACAATGAGAGTTTATATTAGTGAATATTATGGTGCTTGAGGGAAACATGAATACAAGAAGCACATTAGGGGTTGACATCACTAGAGTGGTTTTGAAGAAGGCAGTTCCATATACTTTACTCTTTTGCCTTCAGAACGTACTAAGAGCTCATTGTTACATTATTTTAATAAAACACCTAATTACCATGAGTTACAGGGATGATTTGTTTCCTTTTGTCTGTTCTATTTCTTATCCTCTAAGCCAAATAACTATCGTTCGGCAATGATTACAAATGCTGCATTAAGATATTTTAGCTGAAAGCAGCACAAACTTCAAATAATGGCATTTTACATACTAAGTTAGATAAATACAATGAAAATAAATATATAAATGAATGTCTATGCCATTCAGGCATGAAGACAGAGAGAGTCTGACTCAGCATAATACTTTATTTTGCTCTGGGGAAAATTAAGGTCATCATCGAAATGCTCAGTATCTAAACCTCATATTATGCATGTGACAGAAAAAAAATATAGATCGTTATAACAAACATAATTAATCCTAACTATCAACACTTAAAAGCTATTGTATTAATTAAGACTCTATGCGTAATGTTTATTTCTTTTGCTATATAAAGCTGTATTAAAATACGTCTTTCCCAAACTGACATGGTTAATATGCTCTGTATCCTCTTTTATTGCTCTTTTAAAGAGAATTGTTTTGATCATGAAAGGAGTTTTTTTTTTTTTTTTTAATAATGGTATGAGTATAATGAGACTTTAGGCAGCTGTATGACAAGTCTCATTAACCCTGTACATATAGTTATTAACATATTACTAACTGAAAAAGAAAAAAAAAAAAAAAACGTATAAGAATTTAAAGAAAATGCTGTCTAGCTTAATTTATATAGTCACCTATAGCTGCCAGAGACTAAAGCTTTCCAGATATCTCAAATATCTCTGGAGTATCAGACCTAAACTGTGATGACAATGTACAACTCATTTTGCTCTCACTTCAACAGCAGACCTCCTTCCTCTCCCCACCAAAACATCTTTAAAATTATTATCTTAATAAATATCTTGAGTCTGAAGTTGACATTGAGATTATATTATAGAATAAGCCTGAGTTATCCATTCAGTTTTGACACATCTACAGTTTTTTTCAGGAATTGTTCAAATCTCCAAGGCTTGTTATGTTAAGTTGTTATTTATGATGTCTTCAAACGGCAGGAGTACTCACACTAGTCAAATGCTAATGTCTGAAGGTGCTGTCTGTCAGATTTAAGAGTTTGTAGGAAAAAAAATAAATCATAGACTCAGTTTTAGTTTCTTCTGAGATTTATCATGCTTACAATTATTTTTTGATCCCACAGATTTCACTTTGTGGAACAACAGGAAAAGGTGTAATAATCAGACTGTAATTAAAATGCTGGGAGCACAAAAAAATAACAGTAAGGTAAAAGGATAAAAACTCTCCTTTATGAAAAGTTTCAGACTGTCAGAAGTTGTGTTAAAAGGCTTCAAGCCTGAATTCAGGAAAACAGACATACAAAAGAGACCAACAAAGCCAATGTCATTTGGTTCTAAATAACTGAAATCACAAGGAACATTTCCTTTAGTCAGGGAAAAAGGAAAGAAAATGAAAAATATATATATATACAATATTCAGAGCTGAAAGAGGGAAGGAGTATGGCTGTTGCACAATTCTCTCATGGAACCTCCAGTGAAATACTCTTTACACTTATTTGCACACATATCAAGCTGGGATAGGAGCTGGAAGGAAAGCCACTGCAGGCAATCTAATTTACAAGAAAAGGTTTTATCTCTGTCTAAATGGATGGAACCTGCAGATGAGGTAATAAGCCCTGCTGAGATTTTCTCTTCTCCTTGACATTGACAGTATTGCAAAACAAATATAAAATGTTAACAATAAAAAATAACAAACTTTACTTGGATGGGAAACACCTTTGACCTTTTTTTTTTTTTTTTCAGTTGACTAAAGGGCCAATTTAAAATTAAAAACAAACAAACAAACAAACGGTTCTTCTTCCTGTATTTTAATTAAACTTTCTCATACATAGGGTAACATTATTCCATGCTGAGACTTTATTACACAGAATACATCATTTTACTGAATGCTGTAGCAGAGCATTCTCTTCAGGATAATTACACGCAGAGCCTCCTGTTTTGCTCAATGGAAACAGAAGCACATAGAGAATATTGGGTAGAAGGAAACCTTCACATGCAACTTGCACATTAAATGCATTTTAATGGACCACTCCAACATGCACATTAAGCAAAAATAACAGTGTTGAGCAATATAGCCTTTTTGTGAGACAATTTCAAGAAAGAGACAGACTCATAGAAACTAAAAAATAACCAAGTTTACATAATGAATTAGACAAATTGCATTTCACACTTTTTTAAAATGCATATATACACTTAAGTGGCTTTGAAAGCAAAAGAATGATAGGTCCTCTGAAGCACTTTCTATTTTTTTGAAGTGCATTTCTTTCTAGGGATGGGAAACCTCTGTATATCTTTTCAGTGAAACATATTTTCTTTAATAAGGAATGAGAAATCTTTTTCCATAAGAGGAAATTTTCTTTTACACCAGGAAGGCATTTAGCTTCCTCTGTTTTGAAGATATTCTCTCTCTGGGAGAGGTTTTCACTCCACATCTGTACAAAGAGGAAATTTTCAAAAAGTGTGTGCCTTCAAAATCTTGAGCAGCCCTGAGGTTGGTATACAGAACATAACACATCAGATCATACTCACCTACACAGAGCTAGTGCATCAATTAAAGTAATTCATACACCTTATTTTCACAGATTTTTTTTTTCATTATTATCACTTCTATTTGCAGTGTGTTTTGAGAAGCTTAGCTGAATTTACTAAATGCTACTTCTTTTTTTTTTTTTTTTTTTTTTCCCTGAAAATACTAAGTATAGGAGAGAGACAATAGAAAAAGCTAGAACATCTGTTTTAAGTGGGGACATACTGTCAAATGGAGACCAATTTATGATAAACTGTTTACTCAGGAACACCTTTCTCTATTTTTTTAAATTTCTTCTTCCTTCAAAAGCTATTTTTTCTTTCTCCAAAATGAAGATAACATGATGTAAAAACAAGGAAAAAATTGAAACACAGGCTATGTCTGTGTTGCCCATTAGTTGAATTCAAACTTTGAAATCTTGTAGCCTACAAGTGATACAGTTTAAACAAAATTAGATTGGTGTCTAAACACTGAATCATTTATGAGAACATTATGTAAATATATTTACATTTTGTGCTACATTTTTTGCAGTTGGCCTAAAATGTAACACAGGGTTTTGCCACTTTAAATTGTCCTTTCCTGAAATCAAGGCCTTTGGATAATTAAAGTTACTTTTAGAGAAAATGAGAATGAAATCTGCAACCCTACTAATTAGTTTCTAGATATATCTTTTTTTTTTTTTTTTTTTTTTACAGTTTTAATAAACTGTTTTATTCTGAAATAAAATGGTAAAAATATTTGTCAAACAATAATATTTCATCTTTGTACCTATTTTTCTCCATTCAAATTTTGATTAATTACCTTCAGAGAGAGAGAAATATGTAAATTCAAATGAGCAAGTTTTATAGAGAACTGCCTATACACCTGGAGAGGGGGCACGAAAAAAATATGATAGTAGATATCTACTTGTCATTTGTGCCTGAGGGAATATGGATTTGAAAATTGAGTTAAAACTTTTAGTCATTCAGGTTCTTGGAAATTTATTCCCATTTTGCATGGCAGGATTAAAGTAGCACTTCAACCTTTCCCTTTAATATATGTTGGTTTATTTGTTTTATAAAGGAAGACCTTAATAACAAAGAAGAAGTAAATGTAACTGTATATAAAATTTTGTCTTCCTCAGTTTTCAGACATTTCAATAGATAATTTAGAGAAACAAGTAAGATTCCATTAGACTAGGTTTTTGCAACTTACCATAACTTTCAGTTATTAAGTTTAAAGTGCTGATGATCATTAAAAACAGAACTAGATGAAGAAATCTCATTGTAGCCCACAGGTATGAACTGGACATATGCTGACAAGAGTAATTGTATTATTTTAATGGAAAAAAAAAAAAAAAAAAAAAAAAAGGAAGAAATGAAAGCTGCATAGATGAAATATAGACAGAGGAAGAGTTCAGATATACAGAGAAAGACCAGAAATAGCAATTGTCCTAAAAGCCTGTGATAGATGCCTGAGCCAGTGAGAGCTCTGAGATGTTCAGATGTCCAGATCCTCTTCTATAAAGAGTTCCCCAAAAGGACTGAAAGACTTGTAAATACTGAAAGCCCAATTTTATTAGACTGTAATCTAAGATCATGAACTTCAGTTAAGAAAATTCAAAGTGACTTGAGCAAGCATAACATGGATGCTTCAGTTCATGTCCAATTTACCCACTGTCTTGTAAATGAGTCTTGCTTCCAGACTTGATTTGAGTCACTCCGTAACTTTCTGAGCTGCAGGAAGTCACTCAGTAACTTTCTGAGCTGCTTAGAGAAGCCCTTCCTTCTCCACTGTAATTGGCTTCCTGCACCCCTTTCAGCAGCCTTGCAGTCTTTCTGTCTGAACTACTGACTACTGTTCCTGCCACCTCCTTCAATCTCCTCTATCTTCTATATTTGACCAGGATCAGTAGCCACTAAAGGCAAGTAACAATCTTCCTTTCAAGTGGCTTTGCCTGATCCAGTTTTTAAGGAACTAACATTATATAATTATGTATATAGATGGAAAAGTCTTAAATATCATCCCTCCTGATGTCCATCTTCCTATCAAGTTGTACTATTTATAGCAAAAAAGGCATCAGAAATAACAAAAGAGATAAATTATGGGCAGTCTTTTCTTTTCTTAGAGTATTAAGGTCAAATACTAGTATTGAAGAATTCCATATGGATACTAATATATGAAGAATTTCATTGACACTGGGGAATGACATGCTTTTCCATGTGTAATCCCACCCACAGCCAAACTGACAATCAGTCAAAGTCAATTTGCAACTCCTTCATATAACATTTTAAACACTCTTGTCAGGTCAGAAATAACAGGTGATATACTTAAAACCACTTTCCATCCCCCCAAAAAAGATCTTCATGAACTCCTTTATGCCCCACCAACATCAAGAATTATTTGTGGTTCCCTCAGCTCCTTCATACGGCTTCGTTGTCTCCAAGAATCTGAAGACAAAGACACAGTTTTGTGTAACATGAATGAACCTGCAGTCAGCGTCTCAGGAATGCTATGCAAACCCAGACAGGCGATTTGCTGCCTCAATCTCTCTGAACCATTGTACCACACTCCTAGCAGTTTAACCAACCCTACATCTTGCCAATGACAATAAGTAGAAAATGAGCCATTACCATGTGCAGTAGAAGCAGCCTGAAACTGATGAAAAACAGTAATCATTTGAGTGGACAGATGCAGATTTTCGAGAAGGAATTCTGTGCCTACATATCAAGAAGAATGAGGAAAAGTAGGTGTTTCACTACACCTGCAAATCTGGGCTATTCCTTCTTTCTGATGACATTCCCAATCACATGAGCTCCAGATCAGATAGGGAGTCATAAGGAATTGAGGGATGGATCACATTACAAGGTCAGCATCTGCAACACAAACCCTGCAGTGAGTGTTGATATATTCCTCCTGAGAACAACTAAAGGAGGATGACTTCCTCACTAACGGGCACTTACTATGCTTTAAAGGGACATAAGAGTTAACATTTCCCAACATGCAAACTATTCATTTCTAATGTATTTCCTCTCTCTGATTGGTCAGCTTGAACCAAAGGCAGCCGTGTGGAAATACCTGACACTTCCTGAAGCTGGAGGCAGAGGGAATGTGCCACAAACATATTAGTTATGCAGACCCCTTCCTAGCATTATTTTGACCTAGATTCAACAAAGACATAAGCTTAACTTTAAGCCTGTAACAAGTCCTACCACAGTCAAAATAAGACAAATGTCATGGTTAAAGCAGTGGCATCTTAGATGCTTTACAGCAGCAGGCAATATGAAAATCCTTCCCTGCTGCATTTTGGTTATGACAAAAACTACTTACTAACAGTTCCAGTAGCCAAGAATGAGATTTCCTACTTACCACAAATATATTTGTTTACCTGCAGCTCTTAACCTTTCTAAAACTAAATCACTAAACAATTAATTGATTTATCAATGTTGTCCGGGAAGAGACTTAATTGCTCAAAAGTAGAAAAGATGTCAATAACATTACCTTGGGTCAGACAGTGGCTTGGCATGGGATGTGACTGGACACATAAATTAATTTATGCACATACAGATAAAACAGAAGAACCTTACAGAGTAAATGTAAAACTAACTAGTGAATTTACAAAAGGATAGGACTGCCTTTATGCCACAGGGAATGAAGAAGTCTTGAGATTAATTTCCCTCCCCTTTCTTCTTGCCCCATCTTCCTCATAAACTAAATATTTGTTTTTTTCCCTTGGAAAAACAATCTCTCAGAGAGAACAAGACAACCTTTAAAATAAGGTTATTATTCAACTTTTAAAGCACTTATTTTTGTTGATCATCCATTTCACCCTTAGAAAATACTTCCAGAGCTTCAGAGCACAACCTACCCAGTATCCTGAAGGACCAAGTGCCCTGCTATACAGTCAGCAGCTCCCTCTTTCAGCCAGGACACCTCAGCCTCACGATTGACTTAGTATCTGCTCCTTGCCCCTTCAGTCTGTTCTCCATTTCTCTTCTCATCTTGGTATTTAAATGTTGTATTTTCCCCTTAATCCTCTGGATTGGCTATAGGTGGAAAGCTGTTGGCAATCGTAGGTGACAGGGCTCCTCCTTGAGAAGAGGCCAGAGCTACCTGGTGCAAGACACAGTAGGTTCCAGCAGGCTCCAACGGCCATACCACAGGGCATGTCTGAGCCCAGCCGCCACTATGGGAAAAAAGACTTAAGAAAGAGGAAAAAATGCTGCATGGCAGTGAGAAATTATGGAGAAAAAAAAAAAAAAAAAAAAAAAAAAAAGTGAGAAACAGCCCTGTGAACACCAAGGTCAGAGAAGGAGGAGGGAGAGAAGGTGCTGCAGGTGGCAGAGCAGAGACTCCCGCAGCCTGTGGAGAGGACCATCTTCAAGCAGGCTTTTTGCCTGTAAACATAATGGAAGATTATGCTGGAGCAGATACCACACTGTAGCCTGTAGTGGACTCCATGCTGCAACAGATAGATGGGCCCAGTTGGAAGCTACACCCTGTGAAGAGCCCTTGCTGGAGTGGGGGGAAAGTGTGAGGAGGAAGGAGCTGCAGAAAGGAGCTATGGACTGTTCACAACATCCATTCCCCATCCACCCATGCTACTAGGATGTGGAAGGGGAGGTAGAGGAGCTAGGGTTTGAAGGAGCAAAGTCAAACCTGGAAAGAAATGGTGGGCAGGAGGAAAGATTTCTGTGTTTGTATTTGTTTCTTACCATCCTAATCTAGTCTTAAATGGCAATAAATGAAATTAATCTTCCTCAAGTTAAGTCTGTTTTGCCTATGATAACAATTGTTTAGTGATCTCCCTATGTTTACCCATTAGTTTTTCTGACCTATTTTCTATTTCCTGTTGTGTATAGGAAGGGAGTTGACAGAGCAGCTGGGTGGGCATCAGGCAGCTGGCCAAGGTAAACATCTCAACCCACACCTACCCCCACACTCTCCAAGAAAAAAAAAAAAGATAGAAAAACAGAGTCACCAATGTATTTTTCAATTATACTCTGCTTGTGTATTATATAATTTTTAAGTTCAGTGTACATATTACATAAACCAAACAAAATTCCTGCTTGTTGGAGCACTGACTACTTTAATACTCTATAAATGCAGAACTCTAAGAGATTACTATGACTTTAAAATACTCATAATTCATAAATTGTTCCTTCCATAAAATTACCCCCTAAACCTACCTTCTTTTCTCCGTGTTTCCTACCTAATGGCTGTCTTGGCAGCTCAGAGAAGCACTAAGTCTGTTTGTAATAGCAGTATTTGCAGAAGAGAGCAGCTGCAGCAATAGAGACAGAAGGGCAAAGGAAGATAAGATCCTTATCAAACACATTGCTCTGTAACATGGAAACCTCCCATGCCATCATGCTTCTTTAAATTACAATCTTGTTGCACAGTTACAATACTACACTGCAAGTTCACTGACTGCTCTGCAAGAAGACAGGTCCTAATTCATTACTGCATCCTCACACCTTGTTAATCACCCGTTTGCCTGCAGCTTTCTCAGCTGTGGCACATCGTATGCCTTAAAATAGCTCTTGCAGGTAGTCATTCACATCAAACACCTGATCCTGCCTCTGAAATCAGACCCAGAGGCATTTGCCACATGGTCCTCGATCACACAGCTGTGCACTGCATGTTTCAGCTCAGTGAGTGAGGCAAGGGCCTCACTTCTGTGCTCATGCCCGGAGGATTCTGGTGGTCGCTAAGATGTCCAGCACAACCTTCTGAGCATGCCCATGCTGTAGATAATGTAGCATTTATCTGACAAGATTATTTCAAGGATCTTGCTTATGAAAGTAATTGGCACCCTCTGGTGGTATGTCGGTCTTACTGCTTGAGAGCTCTCCCCAAACGCAGTGCCAGAAGGTACCAGTTTCTGTCATGATGACAAAATCACTTACAAGCCTGGGAAAAATGTCAGAGTCTCTCAAATCTGAAAGAAGGATATACTCCATTAAACTGTTTAGATTTCAACCCACCATGCTCTCCAGAGAGAGTCAAAGACAAGAAAAAACATTCCTGTTCTCAGTACAATTTTTTCAAGACATTGGTGGGAGGGGAGGAGAGGAGAGTGAGCAGCCCATTTTTTTACCTTTTCTTTGTGTTTAAAATATTGAAAAATTCCAAAAACACTGTAGGCAATTAAAATGAAGTCAAGCAGGAAGACAACAGTACTACGAAATTTGCATTCACTTTCTTACCCATGTATCCCTTCCCACAGTAAACTTTAAGATAGAGTTTAAATTGTTTTGGTGGTGATGGTGGTGTTTTGTTTGTTTGTATGTTTTTGTTTTTGTTTTGCTTCGCTGGGGGTAGAGGAGCTTTACAATAGATGGTATAATTTCAATGACATGACTAATCTAATTCAAATTTCAGTTTGGTGTGATTGACACGTAGGAACAAAAAAGCCAGCTTTATTGGTGGGTGCCTTCCCAGTCATGCAGAAGTTTATATACGCTTCCCCAAAGCAGTTCTTCATAGAAAGGGCAACACACGGAACTGTGCACATCACATGTCATGTTATGAAGGGCAAAAAGGCAAATATCATCAGACCTGGGGCCACATGTGCCCTCATTCTTTTCTTTTTGTCAATGGAGCGTTATTGCTGGCAATATTGAGAATGTCATGGCAATTACTCTGACAGCACAAGAACTACAGGGGTAGAGATGACTGATTTTGCAAAATCACGTCATTCACAGCCAGCACTTCACATCTGTAAAGTACATGTGGGAGCAGCGGTTTATTCAATGCTGCCCCAACAACCATCTCAGCTGCTTAGTAATGTGTTGATGTATTGAGCTGTTTGCTAAAAATATGTAATTTCCCTGTATACTACAGAATTTAGAGACCATGTTCAATTGAAATAATTGCCTTTCTCCCATGACCAAAAAACATTTACCACGTTACCAACCCCATCTTGTCACTTGTAGAAATTCATTAAAATTCACTTGCCAAGGTGATCCGCTCCGGGGCAGATGTGCTCTGCAGCAGAGCGGGGGATCGGGACAGGCAGGGCTCTTTTCCCGGCATCGAGACCATTCGAGGCAGCCGAGGGAGCGGCCACGACCCGGCAGCCCTCGTGAGGGACGTTGACGCGGCGTAGGCGGAGCCAACAGCGCCCCCTCCCGGCCGCTCAAAAGCAGCCCCTAGGGAGCACGAGCGACAAGGACGGGCAAACAGGACGGGGCACGGCAGAAAGGCGGGGTGCGGCAGTTCACTCAGGCAGGGCGAGCAGGGAGGGCGAGCAGGGAAGGCAGAGCGTTCCTGCCTGCCCATAAGAACACCTCACCTAACGGCTGTCTACCAGTAGCTAGGCTGCCATGGTCCTCGCTAGGCAGAGAGCTTGCGCTAGGAGGTCTGTAGGCACCCAGACAGACTGCCCACTCCAAAATGCAGCAGTTCAGGTCTCTGGGTGCAGGGAGTGCCAGAGCCTGCTGCTGCCGTCTGAAGGAGGCAGAGATACCGTGTGCATGAGGTGTGAGCAGGTGGACGACCTGGTCCGCCTGGTGGCAGAGCTCAGGGAGGAGGTGGAGAGGTTGAGGGCCATCAGGGAGTGTGAGAGGGAGATAGACTGGTGGAGCAACTCCCTGCAAGGCCTGAAGGAGAGGCTCCGGAGTGAGACTCCCCAAATGAGGGTGGACCCCCTGCCCGGTTGCTGTCTGGCAGAGGGAGGGGACGTAAGAGTTCAAGAGGAATGGAGACAGGTCCCTGCTCCATGATGCAGGAAATGCCTCCCCCCCCCCCCCCCCCCCCCCCATAAGGTGCCCTTATGCAACGGGTTTGAGGCCCTGGAGCTCGAGAGGGCGGTGGATGAGGGTGTGGAAGGAAGTTTAACCAGGAAGCCTAGGGCGAGGAAGTCTGCTCCACGCCTCAAGACTGCTTCCACCAAGAAGGAAAGGAGGGTGATTGTTGTGGGCGACTCCTTTCTCAGGGGAACGGAGGGTCCTATCTGTTGGCCTGACCCTCCCCGTAGGGAGGTCTGCTGCTTCCCTAGGGCCAGGGTCAGGGATGTTGCCAGAATGCCTCCCAGCCTGGTTCGCCCCTCCAATTACTACCCACTACTGATAGTCCAGGCTGGCAGTGATAACATTGACGAGAGAAGCCTGAAGGCTATCAAATGGGACTTCAGGGGCCTGGGACGGTTAGTGGACGGAGCGGGAATACAGGTGGTGTTTTCGTCCATTCCTACAGCGGCAGGGAGGGATTCATAGAGGACACGCAAAGCCCATGTGATAAACGCATGGCTTAGATACTGGTGCCAACACAGAGGTTTTGGGTTCTTCGACCACGGGGCGCTTTACTCAGCACCCGGCCTGATGGCCGCAGACGGGTCCCAACTGTCCCCAAGGGGAAAACGGATCCTGGCCCAGGAGCTGGCAGGGCTTATTGAGAGGGCTTTAAACTAGGTAAGAAGGGGGACGGGGAAGAAACAAAGCCTGTTGGAGGTATGCCAGCGGGAGCAGTGGCTAGGCTGGGGGAGAAGGCAAAGGCTCAGCTGAAGTGCATCTACACTAATGCATGCAGCATGGGCAACAAGCAGGAGGAGCTGGAAGCCATTGTGCAGCACACAGGCTATGACTTGGTTGTCATCATGGAAATGTGGTGGGACCACTCTCATGACTAGAGTGCTGCCATGTCTGGCTACAGGCTCTTCAGAAGGGACAGGCAGCACAGAAGGGGTGGTGGAGTTGCTCTCTATATCAGAGAGTATTTTGATGTCCTTGAATTTGAGGCTGGCAATGACAAGGTGGAGTCGCTATGGGTTAGGATCAGCGGAGAGGCCAACAAGGCAAGCATCCTGATGGGGGTCTGTTATAGACCGCCGAACCAGGATGAGGGGGTGGACGAGGAGTTCTACAGACAGCTGACAGAGGTTGCAAGATCATCAGCGCTCATTCTTGTGGGGGACTTTAACTTCCCAGACATATCCTGGAAGCACAACACAGCCCAGAGAAAGCAGTCCAGGAGGTTTCTGGAGGGCTAAGATAACTTCCTGACCCAGCTGGTTGGCGAGCCTACCAGGGGAGGTGCCCCACTAGACCTTCTGTTCACTAACAGAGAAGGACTGGTGGGAGATGTGGTGGTCGGGGGCTGTCTTGGGCAGAGTGACCACGAAATGGTAGAGTTCTTGATACTTGGCAAAGTCAGGAAGGGGACCAGTAAAACCGCTGTCTTGGTCTTCCAGAGGGCTGACTTTGAGCTGTTCAAGACACTGGTTAGCAGTCTCTTGGGAGGTGGTTCTGAAGGACAGAGGAGCCCAGGAAGGCTGGGCGCTCTTCAAGAAAGAAATCCTAATGGCTCAGGAGCGGTCTGTCCCCACATGCCCAAAGACGAGCCGGCGCAGAAGAAGACTGGCCTGGCTGAACAGAGAGTTGTGGCTTGAGCTTAGGAGAAAAAAGTGGGTTTATAATCTTTGGAAAAGAGTGCAGGCCACTCAAGGGGACTACAAGGATGTTGCGAGGCGATGCAGGGACAAAATTAGAAAGGCCAAAGCTCATCAGGAGCTCAATCTGGCTACTACTGTTAAAGACAACAAAAAATGTTTTTATAAATACATCAATACCAAAAGGAGGACTAAGGAGAATCTCCACCCTTTACTGGATGTGGGGGGAAACTTAGTTACCAGAGATGAGGATAAAGCCGAGGTGCTTAAAGCCTTCTTTGCCTCAGTCTTTAGCAGCAAAAACAGTTGTTCTCTGGATGCCCAGTACCCTGAGCTGGTGGAAGGGGATGGGGAGCAGAATGTGGCCCCCACAATTCACGAGGAAATGGCTGGCGACCTGCTACAGCATTTGGATGTACGCAAGTCGATGGGGCCAGATGGGATCCACCCGAGGGTACTGCGAGAACTGGCAGAAGAGCTGGCCAAGCCGCTTTCCATCATTTATCGGCAGTCCTGGCTATCAGGGGAGGTCCCACTTGACTGGCAGATAGCAAACATGATGCCCATCTACAAGAAGGGCCGGAGGGTAGACCCGGGGAACTACAGGCCTGTTAGTTTAACATCAGTGCCAGGGAAGCTCATGGAGCAGATTATCCTGGGCGTCATCATGCAGCAGTTGCAGGGCAAGCAGGCGATCAGGCCTAGTCAGCATGGGTTTATGAAGGGTAGGTCCTGCTTGACGAACCTGATCTCCTTCTATGACAAGGTGACACGCTTAGTGGATGAGGGAAAGGCTGTGGATGTGGTCTACCTTAACTTCAGTAAGGCATTTGACACCGTTCCCCACAGCATTCTCCTCAGGAAACTGGCTGCCCATGGCTTGGACTGGCGCATGCTTCGCTGGGTTAAGAGCTGGCTGGATGGCTGGGCCCAGAGAGTCTTAGTGAATGGAGTCAAATCCAGTTGGAGGCCAGTCACTAGTGGCGTTCCCCAGGGCTCGGTACTGGGGCCAGCCCTCTTTAACATCTTCATCGATTACCTGGTTGAGGGGATCAAGTGCACCCTCAGTAAGTTTGCAGACAACACCAAGTTAGGTACGTGTGTCGACCTGCTCGAGGGTAGGAAGGCTCTGCAAGATGATCTGGATAGGCTGGACCGATGGGCTGAGGCCAATGGTATGGAGTTCAACAAGGCCAAGTGCCAGGTCCTGCACCTGGGGCACAACAACCCCAAACAGAACTACAGGCTGGGAGATGTATGGTTAGAAAGCTGCCTGTCAGAGAAGGACCTGAGAGTTTTGGTTGACAGTCAGCTGACTGAGCCAGCAGTGTGCTCAGGTGGCCAAAAGGCCAACAGCCTCCAGGCTTGCATCAGAAACAGCGTGGCCAGCAGGTCCAGGGAAGTGATTGTCCCCCTGTACTCGGCTCTGGTGAGGCCGCACCTCGAGTACTGTGTTCAGTTTTGGGCCCCTCACTACAAGAAGGATATGGAGGCGCTTGAGCAAGTCCAGAGGAGAACTATGAAGCTGGTGAGGGGTCTGGAGAACAAGTCTTATGAGTAGCGGCTGAGGGAACTGGGACTATTTAGCCTGGAGAAGAGGAGGCTCAGGGGCGACCTTATTGCTCTCTAAGCAACCTGAAAGGAGGCTGTAGCGAGGTGGCGGTTGGTCTGTTCTCCCATGTGCCTGGTGACAGGACAAGGGGGAATGGGCTAAAGTTGCACCAGGGGAGGTTTAGGTTGCATATTAGGAAAAACTTATTTCTTGAAAGGGTTGTTAGTCACTGGAATAGGCTGCCCAGGGAAGTGGTTGAGTCACCATCCCTGGAGGTCTTTAAAAGACGTTTAGACATAGAGCTTAGGGATATGGTTTAGTGGAGGACTTGTTAGTGTTAGGTCAGAGGTTGGACTCGGTGATCTTGGGAGTCTCTTCCAACCTCTACTACTCTGTGATTCTGTGATTCTGTGATTATATCATGCTTTGTTTTTTCTCTTCAGAAAGGAAGCAACCGGAGAAATCCATTTGCTCCCTGGCAGGGAGATCCACCATATTTTGGAGCCAGTTTCACAAGTGGACCAATATTTAATGCTGTCTTGATTACTCCAATCACCATTATGAAGAGGAGGTGATGACTGCTCTCTCCACTTCACAAATAGCAAAACTGAAATAGAGATTTACAAAATGATTTGTCGTGTCACATAGGTCATCTCCATCAAGTTCCTACTGCTAATTTATTGTCCTACCAACACAATCATCTAGCTATATATTCTAGAATCGATTTTAATTACTAAGGGCCTTAAATAGAAACATTAAGAGTAATACTCTCTAATTTGTATTCTTAAACCTCATACCACAAAAAATATGGACCAGAAGGTATCTTTGAAAGTCTTTTAGTCTAACTCCCTGTTCAAGGCAGAGACAACTTCTAAGATGTTAAGGACCTCTGGCTGATCAAGGTTAATCCAACAATATATTACAACATATAAAATAAATTCAAAGATTCATAGAAAACTATTTTCTTTCCTCATCACTAATGCTGTTCCCTTTGGAAGATATTTTGCAAGGCCCATATCTGAAATCATACTATATTTAGGTGTCATTTACCACTTTTGGGGGGACAGGGGAGGCAGCAGGAAATTTTGTTTTTTCTTATTCCTCTCTTGCAGTGGTGATACCCACTGAGTCACAAGAATGGGATGAAATTTAAAATTCCAGCAAAGGAGTAGCTACAAAGTTGCACAAAATCACAAGTCCTAGCAAAGTGTGACGAGACAGCAGCATTACTTCCATATTAGACACATTTGATAAATGTTTCATAAAGAAATATAAACAGAGAGAAATAAAGAATACTCTCTTTACATGATGATAGGATGTGAATATCCTCATTTTCACTAAACCCCCTCTATTTTCAGCTAAACTCTCCAAATTATATTTACACAGATTATATCAACCCCCTCACTGATTAGAAGTATACAATTAGTATACAATTTATGGGTGAGATAGCTTTCGTATGGAAAACAGGCTATTTGTTTTTTTAGCAAGGTAATAATTCAGCCATGGATTGCAACAATTGGTTATACTCCCACTACAAACTAGTTCTAAAAAAAAAAAAAAAAAAAAAAAAAGATCAGTCTTCCTTGAAACCTTCACCTTCTATGATATAATTTAATCACCAAAACCATAAATATATTATTGCAATATTCATTTATATTTACACTGACATTGTTTAGTCTGGGAAGCTTTCACTGTTCTGCACTGCTGCTTACTATAGCAATGATCTGAAATTGCCTTAAAAAATTAGTTTTCAGGTCTCTTTATGCATGACAGGATGTTCAGAATTGAGGGCGGGAACTCTGAAAATATCAGTTAAGACTTTCTATGTAGCTAATATTGTAATATTGTTTGCTAACAACTTGTCCTCGAGTCTTTTTTTTTCTTCCTTTTTTTTTTTTTTTTTTTTTTCCTTCTTCTAATGAAGGTGTATGTTTATTTTACTTAAACTGATAAGGAAAAATAAATTTAGCATTTCTTCAATGCTGTTTGGGTTGAATGCTGATCTTCGCTCTATCATAGTTATTAGAAATGAAACTCTGGTCCATTAGTTTAGTTTTAATCTGTTGATTTTAGATTTGAGCATATAAAACTTAAGAACCGAAAATAACAATCAGCATATACAAGACAAAACATGAAATCTTCTTTACATTCATAAAACTTATAATTCTTATTTGCTGACATATTAATAAAGTAAACTTTTATCCAGCTAATGGATCTAGAACAAGATAAATACTAATGCAAATATTTAAACATAGGACAAGGCCGTCATGCTTGACACTTTTTCAGTCTCCTCAGTGGGTCTTTGGACATGGGAATCATTTGCCATGTTTGAGGTATTAAATGCTTCCACTTTCAAGGAATAAAGATTTGAAAACTTTTTCCTGTAAAATCTTCAATAAGTCAAGGTCAGTCAACCTAATTTACCTTCCCTTAAAAGCCTAGTAAACAACCGTTTTACCTTAATGTCAAGATGCAATAATCCCAGTCTGGGTCATTTTTTCCCCAAGTGTTACATGTGGAGAAAAGGTTTTGGAAACTGTTATCAAGTGTAGATGTTACAAGTATGTTCAGCCTGCATCTAGGAATAAATGTCAGGTTCAAATGGGGAGAAGCTAATAAATTAAAGTTATGTCTAGGCCAGAAAGAGCTGCTAGGTTTTGTCTATTCTGAGTCTGCTGCTTACAAGGACAAGTTTAGAATTGTCTCTGTGGTTAGCAGAGATTACCAGAGCAGAGTGATGGACAGACCAAATTAAGTAAGAATATGTTTGCATGTTTTTAAGTTCACCATTATAGTACCAACACATATATCAGCAGAGATCTGCTTGCTTTGTGTTGCTCTGAAACTGCTAATGACTCTGGACATAATTAAAGTTAAGATTAGAATTGCAAACATTGTTCAGATTAGCAAAGAACTGTAAATTATGTTAAGGGTGGTGTTTAGAGAGACTGTCTAGTTCAATACTGGTGCTAAAAGCAACATGGGTTGGAAAATCTCCTATAGCAGTGATGTCTAAGGCAGCCAGTTTTGAATTGACACCCATGGTTGACACCTTGTTCGGTCTGCTTTTGCCAAGGATGGTTCTGTTGTTCAGACTGACAGGACTGGAGAGCCACGCCCTTAGCTGCTGACTCTGAGAGAAATAGATTATTGGGAAAATCTGATTTTTGTTTGTTTGGTTAGTTGGTTTGGCTTGGTTTGAAATGAAACTGGTACCAGAAATGAAACGGTACCAGAAATGAAACTGTGCCAGAAATGAAACTGGTACAGGATGACTGTTCCAGCCATCTGATAATCTAGAGTTGTAGCTGATTGTAGAATGGGCAGTCGTATAAATTTCTCTCACGCATCTCCAGGTGCAGTAAGCTTTGTGTTGGTCTAAGACTAACAGGGTCTGCATCTATGATTAAAGCTAGGGATGATGTTAGGATTAAAGATATAGTTGAAGTCAACAGATACCTCTGGGCACATGTGGACACGTAGCTCATGGGGTCTGAAATCAAAACAATTTTACAATTTGTCCAGATAGGGTTCCTTGTTCAAATTTTTATTTCAGCTGCCTCTTGGCACAAGTATTTTCACATGACAACATCATAGGACTCAATCCTGTTTGTATGAAACAGATTTAAAATTGGTCTTGGCAAACTAGAAACTTGAAAATCTCACTGTAAGGAGGAGGTGCTGTAAGCGTTGGGGAAAGCTCCTAGTCAGACCAAGCATATAATTTTAGACTAGGAAAGATTTGTCAGTTTATAGACCTTCTCTAAGGAGAAAGGTGTAAGAAGCCCAACAATCCACAATCTTATCTGTTGCCTCTCCGTGAATATGTTTTTCACAAGTAAAGTCCATGATAAAGAAAATGACCTTTAGACAACTGTGACATGGAAAAATGGAAATATATTCCGTATGTTAAATTTCTCTCTCTCCCTTTTTATTTTTATTTTTTTAATGAAAAGCCTTCTTTTCTCTATATTAGACAAAACTATTTCCTAAGGTTTGTATTTTCTGACACTGAAATTAAACAGGCAAATAAGCACTTATATGATATTATGTTTAAATGAAAACTTAATGCAGGGATTAGCACAGATGAGCAGAAACATGAAAAGTTTGGTAATATGCTAGTTTTGAACAGAGTTGTTCAATGAGGAAGAAAAAAAAAATTAATTTCCACACTTTTTTCCTGTGTTGTGAGTGTGAGATCTTTAATTACTGAGAGAGAGGAGAATAGAAATGGGACCTTTATCTTTCCTCATTCTTTCTCCTTTCTCTCATTTTCTGTGGAAAAGGTACAATAGAAAAACTTAGACACCACAGTATATACACATATATATTAATTAGAAGATTGTATATGGAAAACTGAAATATGTGAAGGAAGAAGGGGAAGGGAAGGCAAGGCAAGGCAAAGCAAAAAGAGAAAAAGAAAAAGAAAGTAAGTAAGAAAGAAAGAAAGAAAGACAAAGAAAGAAAGAAGGAAAGAACGGAGGAAAGAAAGAAAGAAAGAAGGAAAGAAGAAAGAAAGAAGGCAAGAAAGAAAGAAGGCAAGAAAGGAGGAAAGAGAAAGAAGGCAAGAAAGGAGGAAAGAAAGAAGGCAAGAAGGAAAGGAAAGAAAGAAAGAAAGAAAGAAAGAAAGAAAGAAAGAAAGAAAGAAAGAAAGAAA
>CM021766.1:98418971-98437105 GCA_011076525.1 Nettapus auritus | reverse complement strand
ATCTTTTACACACTTTTGTAGATGAGTCACTAAAAATGTTTAATTCTCAAACTAGCCTAGCAGGAATGAAGTCAGTGGTGTGCTACAGCAATTAATTTAAAAGCAAAGAAATCAGAAGAGAATTATAACATTAGTATGCGGTTTTATGTATGCCTTTAAATACTTTGTAACTGATGTAACTTTGTAAATACTTTGTAACAGTTGGTGCTTTCACCTCAGGCTGTGTCATAACCCTACAATCCAACCTAATTAAGGAATAGTCAGACATTCCCAGGGGAGAACAGGTGACTGAACAAGAGTTGTGCTTTTCTCTTGCTGCTGGCATGACTACTTTACAATAATTTTTTTTTTAATTTTATTTATTTTTTTTCTGTTTTCTCACCCTTTGCTCTAGTTGGTGCTTGAGCATGGCAGAGTAGACTTCACACTTACCCTTGTTCTTTGGCTGATTAGTAGGGGAAACAGCAGCAGTCAACCACATATTTTTCTTATGTATAATATAATATCTTAAATATCTTGAAGACTGTCCATGCATTTCTTTCCGTTACAGTGTGAGAGTTCACCATATGTCAAGCAAATCTGTATATCCGTGGGATTTTTATAAAGGGTTTAGTCTGCTACTCACTGCCCATTTCCATTCTCACATGTATCACTACATTTTGGTGAGCTCTGGATTCCAGCAGAATATCATTTGCCTGGGGAGGCAGCTATTCCACATGCATGAAGATTCAGGTACAGTCTACATCTGGCTTACATGTGAATCTGACATTTTTGTTTGATTTTGATCTTTGCTCATGATCAGGTGGAACAAGATTTTTAATTCTCAGTTAATTTCCACTTTCACTGTAGATTTAAGAAGAGGACAGAGGATAGGGATAAGTCCACTTCAACAGCTTTCTTTTCTTTTTAAGAAAAAAATCAGAAAAAAAAGTTCCTTTATATCTTCCCAACAGTTTGGAATTGGATCAAAAATCCTATTCAATGATGTTGAACTGTTGTCAAAACACTACAGTCTGATGGAATTGTCTTTTTTAAATGAAAAATTAAACACATTTCTCTCAGAAACAGAACGTTTCTCTATTGATATTTATACATAAGATAGAAATTTGAAAAATAGAAATAATTATTTGGAGGTGAGAACTTTGAACCAAAGAAATTATCAGGTAATAACCAATGTTATTAACTATTTCCAAGTGCATAAACTTATGTCCTTTCTGCATCCATCTCTGTTATAATCAGACCAGAATATCACAGGAAAAAATTCCTTTAGAGAATGGTTCTTTTTACCTTAAATTTCCCCCAAATGAACGTTTTGTTCAGGATTAATGTCAAACAAATTATATTTCTTTGCCATTAGGTGTCTCTGTTATGTTTTGAAAAACACCAATGCTCTATGTTTTCCAGTATTTCTTAAACCTTGCCTTTCTTCAGGCAAGTCTTTTTTATCCCTCTTGCTTATGCTTTGTGAGAGAGCTTATATATTAGGTTAAATATTGGTAGTTTTAAAAGTGTTATTGTTAAAATGCACATGACAATCAATGAGGAAGAATTTTCAGTGTTGCATCACAATGCAGAGGAAGAATTTTTTTTTAATACTAATTTGTTGAAGTCCAAATAAACACAGCTAGACAAGCCAATTTCTAACTTGTAAAAAATTTATGATTTTGTCTGGTAACCATTGACAAGTAATAAATGTGGAATCCACAAAATATGCTTTTCTGAACAGAACCACATTTTAATGTCAACTGAGTGTGTGCTTTATGTTGAAGAAAAAACAGCTTAGTGTACCATCTGTTCGTTTTAATAGCAACCGAACAAAATGAGTTGTAGTTAATACTATTGATGTAAAATAAAAGACGGATGTTACAAATCTGCTCACTGACAGATATAAACATGCTTTGAAATATGAATGAGCTCAAACAATTCAACATGCAACTTTTACCAGCCAGCTGTTCTGAAAAGATAAGGCAACACCAGAATTTTAACAAACTGCCAGACAAATGCAGGCTTATTTTACCAACCCACAAGATGATGGGAGAGGCATTTCCTATCTAAAGCATATATAGGGTGACAGATTCATTCAATTAAAAATGTCCAATTTAAGGGAAATAATTATGCCTTATAGACGATTGTCACACTTCTCACAGGTGGTTTGAAAATGTCATTATGAGTATATACATCTAGAAGAGACTCTTAGGACAAATTTCTGGACAGAGATGTCCAGAAAAATTCAAATAGCAATTCTTCATTTTGTACTTGACTAATGATCATAGAACCATAGACTCATAGAATGTTTTGGGTTGGTAAGGACCTTAATGATTTCTAATTCCAACACCCCTGCCATGGACAGGGACACCTTCCACTAGATCAGATTGCTTAAAGCCCCATCCAGCCTAGCCATAAACACTTCCGGGGATGGGGGAACCACAGCTCCTCTGAGCAACCTGTTCCTGTGCCTTACCACCCTCTGAGTGAAGAACTTTTTCCTAATGTCTAACCTAAATCTACCCTTTTTCATTTTAAAGCCATTAACCCTTGTCCTATAACTACACTCCCTGATAAAGACCACCTCTCCAGATTTCTCATAGACACCCCTTAGATACTGGAAGGCAGTTATAAGATCTCCCTGGAGTCTTCTCTTCTCTAGGCTGAACAACTCTACTTCTCAGCCTGTAGTCTTAGGAGAGGTAGCTTAGGCCACTTTATCTTAGGCTCCAGCCCTTTGAACATCCTCCTGCCCTCCTCTAGATTCACTCTAACAGATGCATATCCTTCTTATGTTGGAGTCCCCAGAGCTGGATGCAATATTCTAGGTAGCATCTCATAATGCTGCAATGAGATTAGTTATAACAGGCCTTGGTCCTATAAGTGCTCTTGTATTGGGATGTGGCACATGGATAAAAGCACAGCCAATCTATGTTACAGCTCCCTTTGACAAACTCAATACTGAATTACAAAGAAGTGGACCTGCATTTCTTATCTCTTCTATTAAAATTTAACATTATGTACCCTTTGTTTAATATACATTTCTCATCTTTGGATGATCAAGACTATGATTTAGGAAGTTGAATATTATTGCCATTAATAATTGCCAAGTTTCCTTTCTGATAGCTAGTCTGTCATTGTTTCATTTTGTTTTCTGTGAAATTTTCTTCCTCATCCTGAAGACTCTAAATAAACAGACAAATGTGATTCTTGATAGAGAACAAATTGCTGAAATCTTTTTAATAATGTCTACTAAAGTTTTGCATTTTGGATGAGGAAATTTTGATGGTTTTCTTGATCCATTTAGTAAAAATGCTCAGTAATTCTCTCATAGGTTTTAATTAGTATCTGTTGCATTTCTTACCCATGATGAATTATTGTAGTGTTAACTAGAGCTATATCAGGTTCCAGCCAAGGTACTTATCAGTATCTACACTGAACATTGGTCAGTAATAGATGTAAACTACATGTTGAAGTCAGTTTAGATCAAAATTACTATCAACATCTTCAGAAGTAAATTATGAGATCATCTCATAGAATTTCAGCAGTGCAAAACATGTCTAGTCTAGCCGGTTCCCTTTGATTCCCTTTATATTTGCCTTGGATTATCTGTTGATTCTTATAAAATTTGATTGAACATATAGGTTACAAATTGGGTCCATGATGATAGTAGTAGATTCATGGGTAGCATTTGATTTTGTTCATCTAGGGGTATTAGGAAGTTTATGATAAGTGATGTGAATGCATATAAGATGATCTAATTTGACCTATCATATATGCCTTGCACCCAGACCTGCAGAATCTAAACAGTAAATTTAAACATAAGAGATATGTCTCAGGAGAACTGTTCTTGAAACTCCAGTAATGCCTATTTCAGGTGTGATTTGCCCAGTTTTGCCTTATTTTCATAGTGATCACAAAGTATCGATCAAATTAACCATTCCTTAAAAGAATTTCAGGGATCCCTGTAATGTCCTTAGCTGTTCTGCCTCTAATAAAATTGTTTCTTTTCAGATGGCAAGGATTAACTTCAAATCCTTAGTGGAAGGTATAACAAGATAAATAACAGAATGATTTTTAGTAATGTAACTCTGCAATGCATGCTTTGTTTCCTTATCCAAGGATAGGCAGTCTTGGAGACAATAGCTTCAAGTAATTAACAACAAGATAGTATATTTATGCACAAATGTATCATCGTAAATCCATATCATACTCCAAAACTCCTTGCTGTTTTTGATTACTGTAGCATAACAACACCATATTAAAAAGGAAAACAAATAATAAAATAACCTTAAAGGAAATCAATCTGCCCAGATTTATATTTATATTACTTGGATTCTGTATTTTCTGAAGTCATTTAAGTGGATATCTTTCAGGAGTTACTGATTTAGACCATAAAAAACTCACACATTATGTTTCAGATCTAATGCCATTCATTCAGTTGATAATCAGGGATGGTTTTTAAATTCCAGTTTTGCACAAATACAATTTCATGTGGACAAGTGAATGAGGAGTAGTCGTTTCAATGTGTTCACTGTGTTCAACAAAATTTTAAATATCATTCTCAGAGGACTTTTCATATATCCACAGTTATCAGGTATGCACAGGCTTTTCTTGATCTGTTTTCAAGGTCAGAGTGTTGTACCAAGAGTTGTAACTCACTAAAGCAATAACTTTGAAAAAGGCAACAGAGATATTCTGCAACTATGCTAGCTTAAATATGTATACATACACATGCATATTAAATTCCATTGGGAAGTAACTCCTTAAAGAGAGCAAAATCATCCTTTAGCTTTGAAAGAGTCTTTGGATTTAATGAAAAATGCAATAAAGCAAAAATATTTATTCCTTTAATTATGTAAGACAGTCAATTTCTTTTAATTCAAAACAAGTCCAGAAGTTAACAGTACTTGAATGAATAAATGGATCAGCCTGTGGTCTGTTTGATGGTTTATTTATGTACCATCCACACCATTTTATATTTCATATAGATACACAGTTCTTTCTTAATTATAGAAAAAAAATGAGATATTTTTCCACCAGTTAGCAGAAATTGCCAAAATTCTGAAGGTACTGACTGATGAATAGGAAAAATGACAATTAAAAAAAAAAAAAAAAAAAAAAAAAGGTTCATGTAGATTGACATAATAAAAATGAAATGAGTAGGTTTAGCTGGTAACACTGTTCCACTGTCTTGATTTCAAATAGAAAAATACTTCTGGTAAATGCAGTTTTCTTTTTTATATATACATCAGAATGCTTGATATTGAGGGATTAAAGAAGGACAGCCATTTTATTTGCAAATAAATATAGAAGAATGGCACAGTAGGCAAATACATTAGAGAAACATATGTCTTATTTCTAAACAGCAGACATGGCAGAAAACTTGTCATCTGGTAACTTTTTCTAAATAGTTTATGGATCCAAATAACCCAAAGTTCATTGGTTGCTCTCAAAACTTACCCCTGCCTCTTTCTAGGAAGAAAATGGCAATGGAGATTATTAAATCAGAGCTGCGCTGCCTCAAAAGGTAGGGGCTGGGCTTGAAAGGGGTTGAAGAAAAGATCAGAGTGGTAGATTTCTGGAGATCCAAGCTCACTGCTCAAAACTGTGCAGTGTTCTGGCCTAGGTGGTGGGGTCACAGCCCCAGTGATTAGTGGCTTCAATATGGCTGCCATCTGGTACCAAGGGCTTTTTTTTTTTTTTTTTTTTCATGTCAATCATAGGTCTTCCCTGTCTGGGAAATAGCCTTCTCTGTTTATGCCACTTTGTCGAGAGTATCACAAAATTTTGCTATCTTTCTTCAAGTATAGTAATCTGAACTACTGGCAAACAAATTGATCCCTTCTGTGCATACTGAGTAAAAATGAGCCCAGCCAAAAACTTGTTCAAACACTTTAAATTTAGCCCAGCCTGAGAATTTTCATAGTGATTTTGCTTCTTCTTCAATAGTCATATTCAGAGACACTGGGTGTACTCCTCTCCAATCCTTGATTTCATTTAAATCAATGCCAATTTATGCTGAAGATTTCTTTTATAGTGTTTCTAAAATGCAAGTCAATAACTATCTACATGGTTAGTTTATCAGGATTTTCAGAATGTCATATTTTCTGCTGTGGATCAGAGGCAAAATATTCCCCAAAACTCTTTTAGAGATCTACAAATCTATGCCTTTTCACATATATTTTATCAAAAATATTAAGCATATAATGTTTGGTGTGTATTATATCAGTTCCATAACAATCTACACTAATATTCTTTTGTTGTTGTTGTTGTTGTTGTTTGAGATGCATTTATATAAAGGTATAAGAAGTAGGCTTTTGTAGATCATAATGAGTAAGATAATAGCCTTAGGTTTCATTCTTTCTGTTATTAATAAAATTTGTCATCACAGGTGAGATAACAATAATTTATTTACTAATTTGTAATTAAACTTTGAAGGTAACATTATTTTTTATACTCCTTGTTTTAAGCTAACCTTTTTTTTTTTTTTTTTTTTTTTTTTTTTTTAATGATTCCATTGCAATTCTTTTAACATTTAGTGTATTGTTGTTCCTGACCAGTTAATTCTCAAATTCCTCAAAATTTGTGAATATTAAAATGGCTCAGGCTGGGGGCTGGAGCAGAGACAAATTTTCTGTTCTTGTCTATACAACTTAGTCTTAAGGATTTCAAGAAGTAGTTTTGGTGAAGATTTTTGGGGAAAAGTGTTTTTTTGTTTGGTTGGTTGGTTGTTTTTTTTCCCAGAAATGCTTCACAGCTGTTAAAATTTGAAGTATATTTTTCTTCTCAGAAAGAGTAGTCAGCCAGTGGAATGGGTTGCCCAGGGAAGTGGTGGAGTCACCATCTCTGGCGGTGTTCAAGGAAAGGTTAGGCCTGGTGCTTAGGGACTTTGGTTTAGTGGGTGATAGGGTGATGGTTGGACCAGATAATCTTGAAGGCCTTTTCCAACCTTAATGATTCTATGATTCTATGTCTAACTGCGGTGTTGTCAGATAAATTCCATTTGATCTGACATGGCAATTAGTCTAGAAGCAACTAACAGTTGTTAGCTGGCCTAAAAACATATGAGCAGATGTGCTACATATTTTTACAAAATATTTCCATTGCCATCAACAGGAAGCAAGTCTAATATATGCAAAGGATTATTTCATTCTGGTACATTGTCAGGAGAACAACCCCAGCAAATGATATTCCTGATGCTAGTTCTGAAGAGATGAGCTGCTGGGCTTCTCTGAATACCTTTTAAGCACTAAGCCCTGCTAATAGTCCAATCAGATGAAAAGCATATACTAAATTTGTGCTGCTGGACAGATATTTCCTAAAGTGGGACCTGGATCTTGGCTCTACAGTTTTCTTCTTTTTCTTTAATTGCCCAGCATATCATATTTAGTACCTACCAGACTGCTTTCACCTTTTCCTTGACAGGAGATATTGCAACTGTGACAGCACCAGAAACTAATGTAGCCTTTTTAGATTTTGATGTTATTTATTCAATTTAGGATCAATTTCCAATATTTTAATATTTTCACAGCATCATTGCACAATTATAGCTCCTCAAAGAAGCAATCACATCACCAATTTCAAAAATAGTTTTTCATTAGAATTAAGCAAGTGATAAAAACACATTGGGTAAACCATGATTTTATGTAGATTCTTAGATCAGTTCTCTTCCCAGACAACAGGGAGGGATGATGCCTGCTTTTACATCACTACAGCAATATAGAGCATATATCTACCTAGTCTGGCTGGCAGATATCAATGGAGTTTTACCTTTGATTGTCCCTATTTAGAAAGCTAGTTTAAAAAGTGCTAATGGAAGGAAAAACAGTTTGTACCTTATGAAGGAGACATAGGAAAGGTTTCAGTTTTCCAGACTAGGAAAACTGTTTTCATCCTTCTCTCCCACTTATCTTAAAGGCTGTTGATCATAATTAAGAGAGAAATGGATACACTGGAAAGGGTCCAGTGGTGGTCCCTCAAGGGACCAGAGCACCTCTCCTATGAGGAGAAGCTAAAAGAGCTGGAACTGTTCAGCCTGGAGAAGAGGAGGTTCAGGGGGGATCATTTATACACAAATGTGTATAAATACCTGAAGGGAGGGTTTAAAGAAGATGGAGCCGGGCTCTTTTCAGTGGTGCCCAGTGCCAGGATAAGAGGCAAGGGGCACAAACTGAAACACAGAAGGTCCATCTGTATATCAGGAAAAACTTCTTTACAGGGAGGGTGACAGTGCACTGGCACAGGTTGTTCAGAGAGGTTGTGGAGTCTCCCTCCTTGGAGATCTTCAAAAGCTGCCTGGATGTGATCCTGGGCAACTACTCTGTGTGTCCCTGTTTGAGCAGGAGGGTTGGACCAGATGACCTCCAGAGGTTCCTTGGTTCCTTCTAACCTCAACTATTCTGTGATTCTGTGATTGTAGATCATATTTTAAACTTTTTTTTTTTTTTTTTTTTTTTTTTTTTATATATTTAGTCATGTCATATTTTTCAGTAAGATATTTTGAAGAGCCCATTTACAAGAGTCATTAGAGATCTGAATCTTTGACTTGCCAATATTACTCATGTCTTTCGTTCCCCTCAAAGTGGATGGATGGAAATAATTCAGGTGAATCATCCTCCACACACTTCTTCACACTTGCCTTTGGATGGAATGATTCACTCTTCAGAGAAACCTATGGCTTTCCACTGACTGCAGGGGTAACTCAACAAGATATAGGAAAATGATAGAAAAGACCAACAGTTCATTCCAGAACCATTCTGAAGTTAGAGAACAAAAAATCCCACTGCTCACAGATGTATCAAACCTCCAGCCTTACCATGTGAACTGGTAGCTGTAGGACTCCTGTCTCCAATTATACAATAATAATGTGCCTCAGCAAAGTACGGATTTCTTTAAAGCTGCAGGTGCTGAATAGCAGCTAATTTTCCCATATGATGCATGCTCATTCACTCATGATAACAATCCTGTCCTGACTGTCTGCAGTCATATCTGTCTAATTCCAACATACCACCACCCCCCCACAAAAAAAAAAAAAGGAAAAAAAAGAAACAGAAACAAAATACAGAGCAATACAAAATAATAATAATAGTAATAATTTTTTAAAAAAATTGCTTTTACTTCAGTCTATGTTGAGTATAAATACCAGAGGTGAAATCTGGCCTGTTGAGTTCAGTGAGCCTTGCAACATCGACATCAATAGAACAGTATTACAGATGTTTACTTCAGAAAAGACCCTGCCTTGTGGGCTAAAACCTTAAGATACTAAAAGGAGTTAGAGTAACAATACCTCACATTAAAACATTTACCTGCCCATCTTAGAATTCTTTTAACATCAGCATGGGTTTTGTACAGGTTCAAGACAGTGACCATGCATTTTGCTGACATTGCAATTGTTCAACAGCAACCATATATAAATCTGCTATAGCAATATCAATAGATGCATTGGGTAATCGGTGAAATAGAAATTCAAAAGAAAGAGCTCACAGAAGTAAATTCATGCCATTAGCTGATATGATGGAACAATCAGGAGTTGGTGTTTTTCTCATCTTTATGAATTATAATAATAAGCATAAATACTTTTTAAAATCTTATGTTAAATTTGTAAACAAATGAAACTTCTGTATATAGAAAAATAATGCAGATTTCCTTTTAACATATACAATGAAGACAGAATCATATTAATTTAATAGACACCCTGCCAACTTCATTTTCACAAATCAGAAACAATTATATCTGAATTTGTGGTATTAGATTAGCCAAATTCAGAAGCATGTTTGAAATAATACCAATGCAATTTCTGTGTGTCAGGTTGCTTAAACTTTTAAATATCCATATTTTTATATTACATACATTCTCCAATCAACTTTTTTTTATCAACAGAGAATTTGCAAGCAACACAGTGAAGTTGTTGCCTTTAAAGCAAAGTTCAGTTTTGTATAATCTATTCTACGAAGTTAACCTATACCAAAGATAAATCGTTTTTGAACCAAAGTTCAGTCAGTTTGTAGATGAAATGCAAAAATCAATCTGTATTGGTAATGCTATGATGAAAGCTTTGCATAAACAAATGGGGATTTTTTTCCTCTGCTTCAAAGAAAGAGGAAGATTTTTTGTCAGCACAGTACCTATAGTACTTGGAAGTCATTCACTTAGTTAGGGAAAACCATATTAGCCCTGAGAAAGTTATAATGAAAGGTGTAAGAGGTTGTCAGAAAAATGTTTGGTGTTAAGACAATGGTTTGCTTATTGGACTGGAAAGCTGTTCTGAAGAATAAAGGAGCAGGTAACTCTTCATCACACTAGAGCCACAAATATTTACCTCAATCAGAAATGTTCACTTTTTAGACAGGCTGCAATGTGGTAGCAATGCAGTACACTGAAATGTGTACCTACTATATAGAACTGAAGTGTAGAATTATGTCCCTACTGACACCGTATTGTGAAGCTATTAGGCACATCTGAGAGACATTTTAATGCAAATGGATGTGAGTTGTTTTTCAGTGACTAAAAATGCTCTTTCGGGCAACTGCCTTAGTAATTAGAAACCATCTGGTATCATGAAAGAATACAATACTTTCAATACATACACAGGCTAAAAGGATCTATGCTTTTAGGTTAGAGCTGTGACAATTAATATGCAAAATCTGATCCATTTTGGTATTTTTTCTCCGGGTCACTCCTGGAAAAGATATAAATGAGAAGCGTGAAAGAAAGAATGACATAAACTAAAAAATTGGAATTTAGGGTGAACACACACGCACTAACAGATGAGAACCTGACAAAATGAAGGAGACTTGTTGAAACTTTTACCTCCTCATTACCTGGTAAGATTTTGAGAGACTTAAAGGAAAAGATGAGTTTGATAGCTCACCTCTCTCTCAAAACTTACACAATTATTTCCTGTATTTTCATGGTATATAGAAGAGTCACAGAACACAGAAGTGGATTTGAAGTAAAGTAATTTATCGAAAACATCTCTTTTCCTGTCCAATTTAAGGATTTTAATGCTTGCAGAAACTAAAAAATATTCCAGTCTCTTAGTCTAAACATGAACTACCTTTCATCTTTATTTCCAAATTAATATACCTAGCAAATAGATGGGCAGATTATTCTCTCTGAAAATAATAATAATTAAAAAATAAATAAATAAATAAATAAATTGCAACTTCAGTGCTAGTCAGGGAGATTGAGTGGTACTGATATCAAATAATGATATTAATTTAAATTAATAGTTGCGGTAGTTGTCTACTTCACAACACATCACCTTCAACATCTTATTTGCATCACATTAACAATTTTCAGCTTTATCTGACAGTCTGTGACAGTTAGGAACAACAATATATATCTAGCAGTTCCAGAATTTGCTAGTGATAATAATTTATTAAGGATGTGGAAGGAATTAACATTAAAATATTTATTTTTGACAGTTTCTATAATTAGGAATAATTAAATTATCCAATAATTTGGAATACTGAGGAATATTAGAAAGAAGTTCTTTATTATGAGGGTGGTGAGGCATTGGAACAGGTTGCATAAAGATGTTAAGGATTCTCCATTCCTGGAAGTGTTCAAAGCCAGGTTAGAAGGGTCTTTGCATTACCTGGTCTAGTGGAAGGTGTCCCTGCCCATGACAGAGGGATTGGAACTGTTGGAACTACCTCTAAGGTCCATTCCAACCCAAACCATACTATGGTACCAAGATAATTACAGGAGTAATAGGAGACCCACTGTAGTGACTTAAAGGATGCAGTTCTTATGCACAATGAAACCTTTGAAAAATCCAGGTTTCTGTTTTTGTGCATCAAAATAAAGAGGTGATGATAGATCCACAATTGACCAGGCTGCATGATGTGCTCTGCAGGACAGAGGTTTAACAGAGCAAACAATGCAGGTTACCAGGTTGGGTATATATCTGCAGACCATGTTGGATCCTGTACCATCATACAAGTGTTTCTAGGGCTATATACTACAGAAACTATAGTTTAACTGTTCCTAAATTTAACTCTTACATGTACCAAAATCAAATCTCTTTCTGCTGTCTGTGTAATTCATGGGAGATCTCCCTTCAGAAAAGCACATCCTCCCTTCTCAAAAATTACATAAGAAGTACAGAATCTGAATTATCAAAAGAATTAATAGTAAAAGTATCATCTGTGTGTGTAGGCAGGGGCCGTGTCTGTGTGTCTGTGTGTATCATGTTTCCACCGCTCAATTAAGAACAGCATTTTTTCATTGCATAGTTAAGTGAGCATGGTAACAGATTTTCTTTTAGGCTCTCAATATTCAGGATTTTCTACATAGTAGTACTTTGTGATATACCAGCTAGGAACAATGAAACTAATTTACAATTACATAAATATATTTGAGACTATCAACTTTGAATCATAATAATTATTCTGCTCATGTGAGGTAAGCTTTCACATTAAGAGGTCTTGATTTGGTTTCTCTCCTAACTTTTATCCCTTGTGTACAAAATCATCTTTGACACTTTAGCAGTCATAAATGAAGTCTCTTCACATTAATGGATTGTTTTATAGTCTTATTTAAATCATTATATGGCAATATAGAGAAATCAATCATGTTTGCCAACAATGCTTCATTCAATACCCCTGTGTGTAATGGTTATTTATACAATTAATTTCCATATCAGTACACATTCATTCTCCTTTTGTACATGAGAGGTTGAGTTATATTTCTGCATATTTTTGGGTTATTTTACTAAGTAAACTTTAATCAATGAGATAACAAACCTCTATAGCCATTCAGTTCCTCATAACTTTCAGTTAATTTTCTTTGCCAGCTTACACTTCAGAACAGTTTTCTAATGTTCAGCCATTGCACCTCTATTCTCTGCTGATGCACCAACATTACTCTGATGTGAGAAACTAGCAGGATAATGTATCCTGTCATCAATATCCTGATGTATCCAAAACAGTGATGGTTTTAAAGATAGCTACATAGTTAACAATTCTTAAAAGATTCTTAAAGATAAGACAATGACAAGTTTTACATGATCTACATGTAGATATTGTAAACTTCTAGAGACAACATGTAAAATTTCTGCAGAGTATCCTATCTGAGTAGAAACAATATGTAATACACCACACCATCGATGGCATACTTGAGTGAATTCTAGCATCTCATATTTGTATGTTATCACAAAGAAGAAAAAATGGGAAATAGGAAGGGGAAAGGAAAAGGGAAAGGGAAGGGGAAAGAGAAAGTGTTTTATTTTAGGTAGTGTGGTGGTTTTACCGTGCTGGGCAGCTGAACACCACAACCGCTCTCTCACTCCCCCTCCTCAGATGAGGAGGGGAAGAAGTAAAGGAAAGAACTCAAGGGCTGAGATAAGGATAATTTAATTAAAGGGAAATATATATATATATTAAGGAAATATTATTAATTAACAATTCAACTAAAGGGAAAAAGGGAAAGGGGAAAGGGAGGGGGAAAGGAAACAGCAAAACAAAACAAGTAAAGGCTATGTGGAAGTGCAGAGGAAAGAAATTATTCTCTAATTCCTGCAAATGAGCGATGCCTGACCATGTCCTTGAAGCAGGGCCTCAATGCACGTAGCCGGTGTTCGCGAGGACAGATGTTTTCGCAACGAAAGCCCACCCCTCCCCTCCTCCTCCTTTTTCCACATTTTATTGCTGAGTGTGACATCATATGGTATGGAATATCTCTTTGGTTGGTTTAGGTCAGCTGCCCTGGTGATGTTTCTTTCTCACTTTTTTGCCCATCCCCCAGGAGGATTAGAGAAAGTCCTGATACTGTGCCAGCAATTCTCAGCAGCAGACACAACAGTAGTGTGATAACACTGCTGTTCTAGCTACAAGTGCAGAGCGTGCACTGTATGGGTTGCTGCAGGGAAAGTTAACATCCCAGCCAGACCCAGTACAGGTAGACACCAAAAAAAGAAGTTTATTGACATCGCTATAATTTTTAAATTATCACATTTTGTAAAAAATATGTAAACTTTTTCAAGCTGAAGATACGTCATTATCCATAATATTAAATGCAGTACTTTTATAACATCACTCACATAGATAGTCCATACTGATGAAGGGTTTGTAATCTGTACCTTTCATAGTTTAACTCAGTTTTGCTGAAATAAAATTCAACAATATATATGACAAAAGAATAATATTCCAAAACTTTTCAGCAGTGTGATCCTAGGTTGTGTTTTTTGTTGTTGTAGTTTTGTTTTGTTTCCTTTTGTTGTTGTTTTAAGAATATAGCATGGCATACCAACATGTTCTTGCAAGTTAGGAAAAGAGATTCATTATGTCAGGCATAATATTGATAGACTTAATGTGTGTTCTTGCTTGAAGTCTAAGAACTAGTCATAAGAAAATGATAAACCAAAATGAAGAGACTATATAAAATAAAAGAACTAGTGTACTTTTTATTAGAAAACTATAATATAAGAGCAACCTTCAGATATCCAGTAGCCCACTGTGAACCTCAGGAATATATTTACAATTTATGTATACAGATTTACAGTTTGGTTGTGTCATAATCTACAGTAATGCCAGTCTGCCCCATAGGATATAACTTTGCAAAATTCAGTGGTGCAATTTTCCAGCGTTCAGAGAGTCTTTTTGACCTGTACAGATTAACAGCACATATAGGGTCAATTAGGCTCACATCAATCAAGAGAAATAGGAACTATCACAAGAGTCACCTGGTATGAAACACAACTTTTTATAAGAAAACAAATTAGCAGGCAAAATATCAGTGATGCCTATTAAGATGCATTATTTGATGATAAAGTTTTTGTGAAATTTCTGTGAATTAATGATAAAACTAATGCATTCCGTTTCTAATGGGAAAAGACAAGAATTATATAGGAGTCCCACTATATCATTCTCTTTCCAAAACAGATTTTTCAGACAGCTCCATTTCCTGTAAAGTCCCATTGCAGTCAGCCAGAGGATTCATGGTTTATGGAAGTATCTTAGAGGATGGATCCACCTCATATGTGCCAAGAATCCACCTTTTACTATTTGTTCACCAGAAATGATTAGTTTTGTTGAAGATTATGCTAGCTAAAAATTACAGGTTACTCTCTTCAGAGGTGCCAGATAGAACAAAAGTTTCGGAGGCATTTTATTTCGCTATATGCATATCTGTATGCCTAGGAGAGGGAGAGCAAACACAGATAAAAAGAGAAAAAATTTTGTTTGACTTTTCTCCAAAGTACCAGAAAGTGATTACTTCACATTTTTGGGCAGAAATGGAAGGACATGAGCACCATTATGTGGAAGGAGAAAAAGGAGAAAGTATCAGGAGTGTCTGGACTTGGGACACATCTGGCAGAAATCTTTCAAGCTCCCTCTTCTTGCCTTTGCAAATTACTTGTTTTAGAGCTATGGAAATTATGATTGGTAATGTCCAAACCTTCTCACTGTTATCTTAATGACTTCTGGACGTCCAGACTGGAATTCAAACCACAAATCTTTTCAGCCTCTAGCCTTGAGTACGAGATTTTTGTTGGTCCTTGTCACAAAGTTTTAAGGATCTTCTTTTATATCAACTGGAGAGGGAGACAGAAGTGAATCATGTACTCAGATGTAGACATGTATTTTTGAGTTGTCATATTTATGCTTTTCATAATCAGTGGAGAGGGAGATGTGGTTTAGGGACTTAGTTCATCAGATCTACCTTAAATAAATTCATGAGCATGATAATATTTCTGCTTCAAAAGTGCCCACACAATCTATAAGATAAATCTTGGGCAACTAAATCGGATGCTGAGAAAGTCCTGCAGACTTAATCAGACATCATGTTAAGAACGAGAAGCTAAAAGCCCTAAATTCAACAGCTCAGTCTGTGCTCCCAGGCATTCAGGATTTCACACATTTACATGACTTGATACACTTTTTTTGCTTGTTTGTATTTCCATTTGAATGTACATGGGTTCAAGAGGTAGGGGAGAATTTAATTTTACTACTTTCTCTTCACTTTGGGAAAAATCTTTGAAGTTATTAAATATATATATATATATCTCCCTATTATATTTTTTTAAAAAAATCCTTCCTTCAATAATTTTCCTTCAATTTGTAACATGCCTAAATTCCTTTCATATAAATAGACATTTTGAAAATGGTCACTTCTCATAAAATATACAGCTCCTGGTTTTGCTATTAGTTTTCATTACAATGCTTGTGACAGAAAGTCAAGTCTCTAGTGATATCACTGTATAGTGATACAGATATTATATCTGTATGTCAAGTATTCACATACTAGTGTGCTGGGAATTTTAAACTTAAATTCTCCCCTGTCCTGTGGGAACTAAGAAATACTTAGATATGATGTATCTGCATTGTTTCTTATATTTTACAAGTTTATTATATGAACATAAATTTCTGCTTTCTAGATAAGTATTCTGAATATGATTGTGATTCATATTCTGAATATGACCAGTGAGCCATACATATAACCATTTTGCTAATCATGTCACAACTATTATATCTTCAAGATCTTCTAAGTTCTGAGGAAAAGATGCCACTTGCTTAGAGCAGAATTTTGCTAGGAGTCTATTCATTTTAGGAAGTAAAGGCCTGATCCAAACCCCGCTGAAGTCAATGGAAAAAGAATCCCATTGACTACAATGGGCTCTGGATCATGCCCTAAGTCCAATCTCTTCATTAATGCAGGATTAATAATAAGATGACTGTCCAGTAGCCTGGAGTAACTAAGGTCCCATCAATTTCACTTTAGACTGCAGTCCACTGAAATTTAAAAGATGAAGGTGAGGTCTTTTTTGGGTGATAAGAAAACTTTAACTGTGGACATTTTCATTTCCTAGTTATAGACAAACCCACCGATTCAGTAGATATCTTTAGGAGTCCTAATGAGAAAACACCAAGAATAAATGAAGCTAAAGAAATATATGTTGTCCTGAACATATATGCTTCAGAAACACAGTGTAGGCTCTGATTTGATCAAAGAACAGATGCAACACAATGATTTTGGAGAGATCATCATAATGCCTGACTATGCAGGAGAAGCTAAAAGGTTATACATAGCACAGTTAAATATATAAAGGTTTTAGTTTCATTTCTTTTTAAGCTAACAGACAAGGCACGGTACAAAGATTCTCAAAGTGTTTTCTCAGTTTGCACAACAAAGCACAATAAGTTCATAATGAAAAATGGCAGAAAGTTATTAACATTACAAACAGTAATAACACCCCTAAGTTCTTTGAACTTGCTGATATAAATTTTGAAATAACGTTATATTAGTATAAGTTTTGACAGTAAATGAATGGAATTACTACAGTGTCAATAAATCAGATACAAATATACATATATGATCAGTTTTATGTAAAATAAAAATCTGAAACATATATATTTTGTGCTTTTCTTATTTAAAATTTATATTTCTAATAAACCATTGGGCAAATCAGCCATTCCAAAAGAAACCAGTGTTATCCATTTTTAGCCTTTCATTAAATTTCCATTAGCAATACTTACTATTTTACCTTGTTTATTCATATTGACAAAAATGGCTCAAATATATATATATATAATCCAGGCTGTTGTGCTCTGTATAATAAAGATCTTTCTAAAGATGTATTTTCTCACTTAAAAAAAAATAAAAAAAATTCAGCAGGCTTTACTATTAACAGTTCAACATACTCAGTGATCAATGAATGGACAAAGTGACATGATGGTCCCCCCACTAAGCTAGTGGAATAGATTAATTTAAGCTAAGTTTTGAGCTGAAAAAATTAAAAAAAAAAAAAAAAATTGCCTTTGCGTTAATGTAGATAAACATTTCTATGTCAGGTATTTTACCAGATGCATTTCTGTAACACTGCTTGACCACTTAGATTTGAGTTTAAGCAACTCAGTAACCTGTTGATAATATATATACTAATTCATTTCAGATATAAAAAAATCTCGTCATCAAAATATACCAGTTTTCCAGATAAGTGTATTAACTTTGCTTAAATGTAATCACAAACTTGCTAATCCAAGAACTCTTATGAAGTAGGGAAAAAAAATCATGAATCATGTCAGACAACTAAACACCTGAATATTATAATTATGAACGTTATTGGATGTTCTGGATTTCTCTCTTTCTTGTTGAATCAAAAAAAAAAAAAAAAAAAAAAAAAAAAAAAAAAAAAAAAAAAA
>CM021766.1:98408399-98418571 GCA_011076525.1 Nettapus auritus | reverse complement strand
AAAAAAAAAAAAAAAAAAAAAAAAAAAAAAAAAAAAAAAACTGTGCTGATTTTGCTGTAAAATAAAGGTATGTAAAACGTATAAACCTTGTGATTTTTTTTTTTTTGGCAAAGTAAAATTTGCCTTTCTCTAGAGCTCCAGGTGATGGACCACTGGTATAGGTTGCCCAGAAAGGTTATGGAGTCTCCCTCCTTGGTGATCTTCTAAAGCTACTTGGACAAGGTCCTGGGCAATCTGCTCCAAGTGGCCCTGCCAGGGGTGTGGACTGGATGACCTCCAGAGGTCCCTTCAGTCCCCCTGAGTCATTCTGTGAGAATGATGAGATTCACTACTTCAGCTTAGAATCTAATACTTACTAACACAAAAGCTAACCCAAGTTGAAAGTTAACTGAACAAATAAAGTACAAGCTCCCTTTATTTTTTTTTCTCCATTCTTGTGTAAAGTAATGACTATTCAATCCTATTTCATTCAAAACATAGTCTGAAATTTAATGGAAAAAGTGAAAACCTCCCACCACCTGGATCAGCTGAAAAAAAAGAAAGCTTGTGCATTTTACATGTTGTTGTCTGAAGCCAATATAGATCAAAGATTTTTTCACATCTATTTGAATAAAAGCCATTAATTTGCTTTGATGTGTTTTTCAAATTATCTGAGAATATCCATTTATGACTTTTCAGATTAAAAGTGTGGCTATCATCAGTAAGATTATCAGACATAAGGGCTTTTCAAGCAAGTTTTAGCAACTGCTTGCCTGAGGCATATATAGCTTGGCTACTAAAATTAGCCTGGGTTATTAGATTATAAATAATGTGATGATCTATAGCTCCCGTTTTATTTAACTAAATAGATGTTAAATTCCTTCACTTCGAATCTCATAGTGACACTATCCAAAATTCACATTTTGGAAGTTGTCCAAGATGTACAATGTATAGAAAACTCCCCCCATTGGCTTTCAGACAGAAAAAGTATTAGTCCAGCACTGCTAGAGAGGATTTCACAGCACAATTCTGCTTTGAAAAAAAAAAAATCTTCCTTGTCTACTTCCTACAGCAAGGAACTTAAAGCACACAGGATACTTCAACAACCTCAGCAGAGTAAAAGTTTATGTCATGAAGACATCCATTGTACTGTTTATGCTTGTTTTAAAATCAAAAATTAGGCAGATACGTTTGTATATTAAATATATATATATATTAGCAGTTCTGTCTTTCAGTGTACATTGGAAATAGAAATTTCTGGTAAGTTTGTAACATTCCCTAGAGACCTAAAGAAATCAATAAACAAGGCCGGAATGAATTCACAGGCAGTTTTTTCATTGGAAAAACTTGTAAACAACCAACAGTTTCATTCTTACGAGGAGTAGGGCTTGCTATCACGCATCTAAAATCTTAGACCATATAAATCAGGTTTTAAAACCAGAAGAAGCTACATTTTATGAACATTAGAAATCCCTTGTTACTTTTGCAAATCAGTAGATTGGGTTTTCCTTTCTCCTTCTCTATCTCTTCTATTCCCCTTCAGTTATTAAATGAAAGTAAAAATACATTTTTTCATTATTTCCAAGTGCCCTACAAAAGTCTTCAACTGTCATCTTGCATGTTCCACTATGTTGTGTGCACTTATACAGAAGAGATACAAGTACTGATCTTTTTGGCCTTGAACAAAGCCTAAGTCAGTAATTGTAGTGTAAAATCTTCACATAGATCTAAGTTATGATTTTCATATATATACCTGAAATGACGGCTAATAATAATTTATGTATTAGCCATTCAATATTACTGGTACATACACAGCAACACAAAAAGTACATGGTCACACGGTCACTAAAATAAATCAAAGTGAACATCATACCAGCTCATTGCCTTTCTCTTTTCCTTTTTTCCTTCTCCACTACTCAGGTAATATCTGTCTTTTCATTCCAGAGCATACCAGCATTTGAATATGTTTTCAGAAGCATTGCTTGGTCCACATCTCCTCCTTCACTCTCTTATCTGAATCTATAGCCCCTGTTATCACATGCTTGTCACTTGTACTGTCAGCCACAGCAAATACTGCCACAAATTGCATCAAAAGGCAATATTTTTAGTGATGTAAATCACTAAATGATGTAAAATCATAAGCACTGATCTCACAGGTTTACAAAGAAAAATGAATGGATAAGAATGCAATGAGACTTCAAAAATAAAGTTGAGTGTCAGTAATATTAATTATGTTTTCACAAAGGAAAATAGAATAGGCTTCTATTTCCTTTGGAAAGGCTTGATGATAAACAGGATTGTTATTAACCAAATGCTCAAATGCTTTTTTTTTTTTTTTTTTTTTTTTTTAATTAGAAGAGGAGAGAGAAAGCATGCTTACTCTCATATCCCCATTATTTTCCCAGTTCATCCTCAGGTAAACACATTTCATAGATTAGATCTCCACTAGAAAAGTCATGTCTATAATTGTGTTTTTCTGTCTTTAGAAAGCCATCAAAACTGAAGCATATTCTGAAAAGTTTAAAAATAAAATAACTCCTCTTTACCTACAAACAAAGGAACCCTTAATTAAAACTTAATGAAGGACAGAAAAAGCAATAACACCTTATCAAGGGAGAGTTAGAAGAGAAGGAAATATTCACCCTGAGATACTCAGTATTTTAATTGGTTATCTGGAACAAATAAGAAACTGTGTGTTATGATTCTGATTCTAACCTTACTAAACCCATGGCAAAAAGCCCAGTGAGTTCAGTGGGGCCAAGATGAAGTTCTAATTGAATGAATAAATGACTTCAGGTAAAATAAGTTTCTTTCTTTCTTTCACATTCCTATTCTAGCAGAAAGAAACAACAAAAAATTATTGAAATCTGTCACAGAGGCAAGTAATTGAGTTTATTTTGACGTGAATCAAAGGAAATAAGTACTTATGAGGAGAGTAATTTTGAGTATGAATTCACTGAATTAATAGCATTAGACATTCAGCTTCCCATTTAAAATTTACAGCTCTAGTGATGTGTCTAAAACCTGCCCTGAACTGAAATCTGAACTGTCTAAACACCTTACTGAGAAGGAAATTCTGTTTTAACACAAAAACTGTTGAACCTTTCTCAGAAAAATATACAGAATTAATTGACAAAAAGGGGGTCATCCTTTTATGCTTACAGTCCTCTCTACCAGTCTTGCTTTAAATTCACAAAAGGAACTACTCAAAAAATCTTCACACCTCTTTCCTGAATGCAAAAATATTTAGCTGTTAGTGATGAAAGACCCACACTAACAGACCAGAGAAAGACCTCCTTTGCCCTCTCCCAACAACACCACCTCAGGGTCTCCTTCCTCCAGTTGCCACTAGTTGCTGCCACCTCTTTGACCCTGGTCATCTGTGAGAGTGACTGATCTGGGGGAAGGCTATCTAAGGCAGTCTAATTATGTTGGGGAATTTTCTGTAGGGATTTTCTTCCACGACTCAGAAGCAGGAGATTTCAAATTCAATGCAGTAGCAGAACTGAAACACAAAAAGATGGATGCAATATCAGAGTTCCCCTTTAACTGGAAGGTTTCAGATATTGTTACCCAAAGCTGCCAATTCAAGCAATTCAAGCAACAGTAGTAATGAATTATCCTAAAACTAATTGCCTGCAAATGCACCTCTAGCTGTTCTTGCATAGTTCTCATCAAATTACTGTTATAAGAGTTATTCTTCTTTCTGTTTAAAAAACAACCATTCATTAGAACAAGAGGGAAAATGAAGGTAGAGTAGGGAAGAGTATAACTCCTTAGCCCAGTGGTTAGAGGACATTTTATTTCATGTGGGAGACTAAGGTTCAAACCTCATGGATCAGTTTAAGGAGAGACCAATTCTGCTTGTGAAAACTAATGTAGACAACGACTTGCTAACAAAACAGAAGAATAACAGAGAGACTGAATCTGCATTTCATATTATCTTTGATGTCAGCAAGAGAAATACTTTTAGAGATGAGGGTCTTTCTTTACAGTACTTTGTTTTCAAACATACATTGAGATCAAAGATTACGAAAGACATGTAGGAACTTTTCAGAGAAGGCCATTTGTACCCATCATTCCCTTTGGTTCTGCTCAACTTATCCTGGTGAGTGTTCAACCCATTGAAGCTCTTCCTGAAGTAAGATTCAGTTTCAAAATATTACATATCCTTGAATAGCAGCTTATAACATTCATTAAGAGTAATTGAAAGGTATAAAAAAATATAGCAAAATACAAATATAATATTTTAGTCATGATGTGGTAGAATAGATGTTTTCTAAGCATCATGACATTTTAGCTACATATTCTTCTCTCTTCCCTTTCCCCCCTACCTCCCCAAATAAAACATTACAAGCAACTTCAGCAAGCAAATTAATAAATCTTTTAAATTTATGTTCATTATCATAGGAAATGAAATACATTTTGTAATGCCAAGCATGAGATGTTCTGGAAATGGATGAGAGGTTTTCTTTGTATTTCTCAGTCTAACTTCTATGTGCAATATCAGTCCAAATACTTACAGCATTAACTTGGGAACATTTGCCATTTTCAGCAACCTGATGACTGCTTATTGCTGTCTGGGGACACATAAACCCTTGTGTTCATTCTGAAGTATCCATGTACCTGTGAAGTATGCATACTAAATGGAAAGCGTGCTATATTACAAAACTGATTGCATATGTCAGCATATGCACCACATTTTACAAATTAGTCGGTGTTAAACTCCTCTTCATGCATGATTTAAGGGGAGATTCATGACCTTTGTTCATACTCAAGCTTCTTACAAATTTTTTATCTGGAGTTTCTTTTCTGTTGAAAACTGCAAAGGTAAAATGCTGTAATATTCTGAAAAAAAAAATAATATTTATTGGACTTATGAATTTTAAAAACCTTCAATAGGGGGAGGCTTGTATAAGCATCAGCATTATATGTAATTATCAAAAACCTGTATCAGCACAGAATTTTCTCCTAACAGCACATCACCCAAGCAACAGATATAGAGATAAGCAATACTATTGTCACGAAAGCAAAAAATCTGGATTAGGTTTTGTTCTTCCTTTCTCCTTCACAATTCCTCTAATCATTTGAGACATCAACATATGGAAAAGGACAAATTCAAGCTCTTCAGAAATAACTCCACACTGACTTTTCACTTAAAGTTCCATTTCAAGATTGTGTGGATTGGATCCTTGTAAGTGACTTTGTTTTACATAATTGCATTTTTCTCCATCAGACAATGTAGTATGACTACAGTACTGGCTAGATGCCATATCTGTGCAATGTTTTGCAAGGCACAACAAGAATTTCATAGCACAGATCCTTTTTCTAAAGGATTTATAAAATATGTAGAGTAGAAAGTTTCTGAGCTTTCTGACTACGTAGGAATGTAGAGATTTTGTAATTCTTAGAACTATATGAAATAAACATAATTAAAAAGTTGACAGCCAATGTCTTGTCCAAGTGTAAAACCAAAACTAATAAACTTAGATGATTTGCAAATTCTCCATCAGAAAGAGAAGTGGTTCGATTCCACAGCGTGTTGTACATTAATTGTATGTATAAGTGTACAATAATTAATTTACTTACCACTGATGGATTTTGCAGTGTTTTTTCTTAGCAGCCACTTTGCTTTCCACTTTCTCCTGTATCTACTTTGCAAATAAGGACAACTAGGATATATTTTTTTGTTTTAATGTGGAAGAAATGTTTTTAATGTGGAAGAAATAAAACTATAGGTGTCTGGAACTTTAGTTTTGTTTTTTGTTTTTTGTTTTCCCTAATATTGGGAGGATCCACATGGAGGATCCAAGTACTCAGATCATTCTTCACATTGAGAAAATATTTTAGCAATCTTCAGTTGCAAAGTTTATTCTTCTCTCTTTTGACTCAGCTGATACTCATCATTAACAAGTCAGCCCAAAACAGTATAGCAGTTCCTAATTGGCTTGGAGAGCCTTAAAATCTCAGGAAAAATAAAATAATAATAAAAAAGATCTTCAGAGTTTCACACTCAAACTGTGTCCTTTGAATCATGACATTCAAAGAGAAATACTTCAGATATGAGTACGTCTCAAAAATGCTGAAGAAGACCCAGACAGGGTGATAGAATGTGTTTTAAATTTATTTGTTTAAATATTTTAATAATATTTTAATTAAAATAACTAATAAATAATATATGAATAAACAATATTTTATTTTAAATTTAATTAGTTATTTCTACTTTGACTGCTAAAATATAGAGGCAGATACAGATGATATGGATGTCTGTATGGCTAAGGCTTAACTGAAACAAGTTCTCCATCACCTGCTAACTTCTGTTATTATCATCATAGCTGGAGGTAGAATTGAAAGTGCCACCAAAGTCAGCAATCGGTCTGTAACAAAGACAAAAACGTCACCTCTGTATCATTAGCCAATTTAGTATCATCAGCAACAAAGGACAGTGAGCCCACTGTCACAGACTGGATGACAAGGAGAGGTCAGGAGCTGTTGTTTCAGGAGCTGTCCAAGAGCCTCAGTAAGCAAAAAGTTTTGTTTGTGGCTTCATTATATACTATGTACTTAGTATGTAGCAGCTTTAAACCATCAGGCTTACAGTAAAACTGAAAACAAAGGGAGGTGTCAAATTTTACAGTATTTCAGGGTAGTATTTAATAGGTTTGAAGTCACACACCATAATTCTCAACAGTATTTTTACCATATTTTTCTTCTCTTGTTTCTTAAAGATTGATTTTATACTTCTTATTTAGATATTTAGTTCATCATGCTGTATCAACTATGCAGACAAGAGCCTATGCAAATTCTGTTTGACTAGTTCTGAGAGGCAGAACCACTCATTTTCTCAAACCATTAAAAAAGTTCCTGAATGTTTTCTTTCTTTTCTCCACCTGTTTAAAACTTTATCTATATGACATTTATGTCCCTGTAGAGATATCTATAAAAATTTATGCTTGTTGAGCTTTCTGTCTTTTGATCAAAGCCAGCTGAATAATAAAAACTGAGAGAAGTAAAATCATGCAGAGCTTCCAGAGTACTTTCCTATTTTTGTTTTTATCTTGGATCTAATCATTTTCTATCAGCACATTAAGTGATTCAGCTAAACTCTAATGACATCTGATAGCACTTTAAAAAAAAAAAAAAAAAAAAAAAAAGAAAAAGCTGTGTATTACTTTGTATCACAATGTAGTTTTATGTGTTGTTTTGTTATTATTATTATTATTATATATTTTATTTTTTATTTTTCTTTTGAGTCACCCAATTAACATAAACATGTCTATATTTGGAAAGGGAGAAGAGGACCAAAACTAAGAATCCTAGCTGAATTTAGGAAGAAAAATCACACATCTTAAAACACTTATGGTGTCACATCATTTTTGCATCCTTCTGATAAGAACTGAAAGTTCTTAAAATTAATGTCACTTCTCTTTTTCAGTCACCAAAGTGGTGATGACATTACTATTGGAGATGCTACAGTTGCATTATTTATAAAAATATATATTATTAATAGCTATCTCAAAATATTCAATATTTGCCTAGGTTGGTGAAGACTTTCCACCAAAACATTAAAAGTTAACAAGATCCATTATGTCACTAAAGTTACTCTCAAATGATGGCACAAGTCTTTGGACTTAGTAAAGAAACTTAGTAAAGAAACTTAGTAAAGAAACTTAGTAAAGAAACTTAGTAAAGAAACAATACATTACACTTTTGCCTGCAGGAGGAATTTCTTCAAACTTGGCCTAACTAGGTGCCAGATACATTTAGAATACTGAAAAAAACCACCTCAAGTGCATTTTCTATACCAAAATATCCAGTAAAATGCGGGAGTGAAAAAGTTGGAAAGGCATTTACTTTTCTACCTTGCAGGGGTTAGTTAAGCATAAAGCATTAGGTTTTCTTTGAATCAGTGATTTGTTAAACAAATTGAAAGAGCAGCTCACCTATATCTTCACTGACTTTGAAAAGTCCTTTAACACTAAGGAAAAAATCATGGAATGAAGCTCTCCTTCCCCAATGTAAATTGTATTCTGTTCTTCACTAAAGACAGTGAAAGCTATTCACTTCCAACAAACTGCTTTTTCCTAATTAAAATTTTCACTGAAGAGAGAAAAGTAGGATCAAGAGGGATGATGTGAATAGGTCATGAATCAGAGCCTGCAGCTCTATTAGAAAAATCTCCAATGCAAGGTGTCTTCCTTTACTGATGCAGTTGTTGCAGCTGAATGGTTCGTTTAACCTGTACTGAGGACCTGTGCAAAAACTCAAAATATTTTTGCCTTATAATAGCTTCAGCAAGCACCGTTGTCTTTCATATGTGAACATAGTTAAATGCCAAATGACCATTTCAAAAATAGTTGATTGTGTTTACTGTGTCTTTCATTGAAGCTGAGGAGGGTGGATTGAAAAAAGGTAAGCTTAAAAAGATTAAATAAGTAGATATTGCAGAGCTATCTGCTGCTTGTGGCATCACAAGAATGTCCCTATACTCCCATTAAATCCTTGTCTGCCTACACTTGTATAAGCAGCTGCTAGGTCCTTTCCAGATCACTGCACAGAGTCGGTACTCACATTGTGGTGTCCTGCTGCCTGGGATAAAGCAGGATTTCACAACAGCTTTCCATTATCTGAGAATGAAGAGATGCAATGTTTATGCATGGTGTTGGTCAGGCCTGTTACTTTGATAATAAAATCTGAAAAATGTTGCTTCCATTTTTTATCATGAGCATTTGGACTGTCTGTACTCTTAGTTGCAGTTTGTATAGGGTTTCCCTTTCTCCTGTGGTGACACAGAGATTGCAGATCAGCATGATTCTTTCCTGGGAAGGAAAATGAAAGGGAAGCAGCAGCTCCTACTTCTCCTGGTAAATGAAGTTCTTACCTTGCTGCTGCTAGATCTGCCATACCACTGACAGGTGTTTGCAAGGCTTTGCAGCAAAAATGTGTTTTATTAGACATGTAAAATAAGGTAGGATGGTGATTTATGTTGTGTTGGGGGAGATAGGATAAAACATAGAAGTGCTTGAAGCAAAATTTATTTTAACGATGGTGCAGGTATCACTGGGAGAAGAGAATAGATGGAGGTGAGTTTCTCATTGCAGTACACTGAGGTATGGCTATAGCAGGAGCAAGCTTGCCAGCCCAGAGGTAGGCAGCCCAGACAACACTGAGGCCCAGTCATTAAGATACAAATCCAATATCCTTAATAAGTCTTTACTCAAGACCTTCCCAATACATCTTTATGGCTTTTGTTGTGCTGTATAAATTAAAGGTAATTATGATATGCTGTGATCATGTCTTCACTTTGCTGTTTATGGACAAGGGAAGGTTAAGATGGCTCTGAAGTGATAGATGGGGAAGAGCCACGTGAATGAAAAGGTATAATAAAATCAAGGAGCTGATAGGATTTCAGCATTTTCAATGAATTTGATGGAGAGAGTGGAACAAAATTAAATTCACTGTGGACAAAAATGAAATGTAAAAGTGAGAATGACACAAAATCATCATCAAAGAGTAAAGAGAGATGATGCTGAAGTAATGACAAGGAAGAGGAGCAGAGCCATGAGTCCAGGATTTTACATCAAATGTCGAGTCAGGAGTGAGGAGATAAGAGAATCCAAGTTCAGATACGAACTTCCATGTTTAACAGTTCTGAATGATGCACTTTTCCTTCTTTGTATCAAAAGAGTCTTCAGCTATATTCCCTTATCTAGAATATCTCTGTGAAGTAGCAGGGAGAGTCCACATAAAGAAAGCAGAAGACAAGAAAATACAAAAGACCAACTTGTTGTCTGCAGTATAGTGTTTCCATAAAGCAGAGGTAATGCAGTTATCTTGGAGCTGGACATGGATATTTTTTTATATGGTAGCTAAATGATTTATCTGTCCTAAATGTGTCCATAAATTTGTGAATGGACGTAAGAAAAAATCCTTCTTACTATTCTAATTACATTCCTTTCTCTGTTACTTTTCTCTGCCTCTGCCTTATTAGCAGGAAACCTTTCCCACTGGTTACATCCTTGTTGGGTCTGAGATAATATTTCCAGTAGAAAAATAGAAGAATATGGTACTAACATTTCTCAGATCCATGTAGTCTTTTTTCTTTCTTTCTTTCTTTCTTTTTCTTTTTTTTTCTTTTTCTTTCTTTTTCTTTCTTTCTTTCTTTCTTTCTTTCTTTCTTTCTTTCTTTCTTT
>CM021766.1:98360746-98408389 GCA_011076525.1 Nettapus auritus | reverse complement strand
TTTCTTTCTTTCTTTCTTTCTTTCTTTCTTTCTTTCTTTCTTTCTTTCTTTCTTTCTTTCTTTCCTTTCTTCAAGCTGTTTTCAGTATCACATAAAAATTGAAAAAGTATAAATACAGGAAAAGGAATGCCTGTAATTTTTAAAACAATGTTGGAAAGAAGACTTCACAAACAGAAAGACCTTACTCCCTGGATTGGAGAAAAATGGGTGAGACTGGTTGTTCAGACTATCATCTAAAAAGAAAAGTAAATACATAAAACTACATCTTTAGGGAAGAAAAAAAAAAAAATCGAAACTGTGAGCAATATGGCAATGCATCGTGGTGGCAAAAACTCATCTTTAAAAAATATGTAAGGAAGTAAACATATTGTGGTCATGGCGATACATTACACACATTGCACCCACTAATCAAACCAAAACTGTCTAATAACTACTAGTCTTACTTTTAGCTTAAAACAAACATAAGGTAAAACGCATTAAGCTAACATGCCCAACTCATTTAATTCACAGTTTTTTACTAAATTAATATACAAAATACATGTAACTGTATTAATTCAATAAGCCAGATGTTCTATTACCATTTTTTTCCAGTGAATGGAAAAGGTATAATAGAACAAGTAAAATTTCCTCGTAGTATATTCAAATTGCAATTGTGAGCATCCCCTTTATTTGAAACTGAAAAACTTGCTTGAATTGCTTTCTGTTTTTTTTTAAAAAAGTGGCTTCATGACAATACAAAATACTCATAGGAAAGACAAACTTTTTACTTCCAATGACAACCCCTTTTATTCCAATGTTATGAGTTTTATAGGTTACATTAAGATATCTTACTGTTGTGTGATAATACTGAGCAAAATTTGTCTTTACTCTTTGTTATAGAGTAGACTAGATTATTATTTACACTAACTATACACAGAATAAAATTTCTCAAAATTAAATATTTATTTTATAATTTTAATTTGGCTTGAATTTGTAATTGTTTATTTAAAATTAATTTTATAATATGACCCTCTTTCCCCAGTATAAACATATTTTGTCATTAATAATAACAATTTTGTCTAAGGCTACCTAGTTCTGATTTATTAAGGAGTTTCCAAGAGCAAGTAGCCAAGTAAGCATTCCGTCTTTGTTTGAACAGCTATATTTACATAGGTTTTATTGTTTTTCTCTTATTTTCCATGATACAATTATTTTTTGTTTAAGAAAGTAAGGATGTGCATGTTACATAAGTACTAATACCCATGCCATCTCCAGTTCTCTCAGTCAACACTTCACTAAAAAAAAAAAAAAGCAAACAAACAAACAAACAAACAAAAAAACATAAAATGGATTTTCTTGTCTACATGATTAGTAAAGACCAGGCTAGCTGTACATTTCAGTGGGATTTAGGCACTTAAATATCTAGCAGCCTTAAAATTTAGCAGCTTTAACATTTTTCTAGGTGATCAATGTAATTAGTTCAAAGCTAAATTCACATATTTAGATTACTCCTTATATATTTATTTATACACTATCTTATTAGCAAATATTTATAAATATACATAAATGTGTGCGAATGTATTTACATTTGTTTTCAGCAAGTCTTTCCTTCTTCCTTGGTTTGAGAATGGATGCATGGTTGTACCCATTTTAAGCATGGATGTGAGGAAAAAAAAAAAAAAAATCTTAACATAGTATATTTAAGAAATTATTATGAAATAGAAGCTGGAAAGATTAGGGAAAAAGTGATAAATTACATGAAGCTGGAAATGGTTCTGTACATCTGGATATAGTACTGGAAGTACATCTGAAGTTCTGGAGTACATCTGGAAAGGTATTATTTTCACATGCAAAAAATCTATGTATGAGAGATGGCTCAATGACTCTCAATGACTATAGAGGAGGGAGGACTGTTTTTCAGATTATACGTGATAACAAACTAATCAAGTGTAAATCGTGTTATGTAAATTTTTTTGTATCATCTACAAAAAAGGAGGCAAAATACCTGAACTCCTCCTTCCTGTTATGTAATTCCCAATTTACTTTTGTAGAAAATGGTTAAAATGAACACAAATATGTTTAAGAAAGGATTGGGATTTGTTCTGAGACAGAATTTGTAAGGTAACAATTTAAATAGATGATCATCCTATGACTTCATGCATGGTTATTGAGTTATCCAAGGGGTTTTGTTTATTCGTTTATTTTTAAAATTTACATAATTGTGGCTTTTCAGCCTACACTATTTTCTTACTAAATTAACCTCTTGTGTTTTATTTCAGTGTTGGTTACTAATGTTTATGGCTTGAATTTTGAATGGCATTTTATCTTGCATGAGGAACTGATGTTTATATGCATCTCTAAAATTGAAGTCCTTCCATAAAATTTGCATAACTGATAAAAATCAGCTTTTATGCTGCACTGAAAAAAAAAAAAAAAAAAAAAAATCCTAATAACTGCCATAAAAATACAGAGTGCAGAATTGAAAACAAATGTTATCACAAACCTTTTCCTTGAAATTAAGCAATCATCTTTATGTAATACGAATTCAATTAAATCTCAAGAAATTAATGTCTTTCTTTTCTCAATAAGTAAGGGTTGTGAGGCAGCTGATTCTCTTATGTGTCTGACTTTCTAGTTCTTACATGTTAAACTTTGGGTTTAAACTCATTAATTCTACAAAATTTGTAAATTTAGTAAAAGAAAACATTGACATTAAACTCAAGGTAAGAAATTATTATACATTGTTTTATGTGTCTTTATATAAAAAGTTACAAGTAGCAAGCATATGACACAGAAATGGAACAGTAACAGCAACAGTTGTGAATGCATGCTTTTTTATAATGTGTCTACTAAGGGGATTTTTGCCAACTCAAATATTCAGTAACATACATGCAAATTATCTTCTCAGTGTCCAATTCAGTCATATTGCTAGATGCTTATCCAAGAAACATTTCTATTGAAGTGCTTATGAATGGCTAAATACCTGATTTCAATAAATTGTTCCTGAAACTGGGAATTTAACTTGCAATGAAAAGAGAAATAGAAAAAGAGAAATGACTGATAAGCATAATAATGAAAGTCTTATTGCCTTCTAGTAATTTTACTCAACACTGCTGAATTTTATCATGATATGAGTATAGCTGGTCAGAGAGTCCATAAAACCTCTAGCTGGTGTTTCCAAGGTCGATAGTTTCACATTTCATTGTAGCATGTTCAAAACCACCCAGGAGCGCACTATTCTCAAGCAGTCTATATAATGAAAACAATGTACATACAACAAAAGTTCAATGTAATCTTCTTCAACATATCACACAACAAACAAGTAGATAACAAACTTAAAACATATCGACTAAAATAAAACTATATATATATTAAAAAAAAAAAAAATGTTAGGGACAGTCTCAGTCAGTAGTTAATTTTTTCAAGCTTGAAGTAAACCTTATAAAGTATTTAAAAACTAAGGAGCACTTGGTGGCCAGCCAGCAAGAAAATTACAAAATAAACATTATTGCAGTGGGAATCCCTTTCAAAAGAAGTAAGAAATGTCTGTAATTTTTAAGTTTGGATAAAGGCAGTGAAATGAAATTTGAAACATGTCCACTCTTTCTTCCTGATAGCTGAAATAATTCACTATAGATTTTTCCATTCACATTTCCCTTGATTGTGTAAATAGTATTTCTCTGAAAGCAAAACAAAGTTAAAATATGTTCTCCCTGTGAAGAAAAATAAAGACAAATATTTACCTAAACTATCTAGAAGCAATAAAAGCATTAATGGAATCCCTCCCGTTAAAAATTGCTATATACAAATGCATGTGTAAACATTTATACACATATATGTGCTTATATATATAAGGAAATTGACAGACTAGCAGCTATTTATAACTTCAATATAAAAATGAGATTATGTTTATTAAGTGTTGATAACAAATTATACAAAATGAAAAGCCAAGCAAAAGACAAAAAAAAAAAAAAAAAAAAAAAAAAAAATCAGTGCTACTGAATCTCTAAATTTATCTTTTCTCCTATATACGCTTCCTATACTCCTATATACTTCACAAATTTGAATGAAAACAAGTTGTTCCATATATTCATGGCTTGGGTTAGATTACAGTTTCTCATGCTGGGACTCTACATTTTATTTTCACAAATTAAAAATGACTAAAACTCTAGAGCCATGCAAAGCATTTGTCTTTATGATATGTTTAGAATGCAAATAATATTTGGCTGGGGGATTATATTAAACTGATTCTAGTCAAGAGTAAGAATTTAATTAGGATAGGAATTTAATTTTGCGTAGTTTACAGTGCTGAAGTGGTCATCTGTCTGATTTTCAGTCTTCTCATTATTAAAACCTGTCTCTCTCCATGCAAGGACAAGGTGGTGTATAGCTTGAGGACTAACAGACATTTCAACAACATAATGAATAAAATGGAATGGAACAGATGGCTCATTTGTTGTATAGGTATGTTTACTTACCTCAGGTTTGTCTCCTAGACCCTAGTTGTGTTGTACTCAGACTCATGTTTGCTTAGAGACCCAATGAGGCAGAACCTGGAATGTTATGGCTATTTCATTCAAAATAATAATGTTTGCATAAAATATATATATATATATGCATATAGATACTTTATAAACTGCACACATTGATAATCTGATCCATATTCATGAAGAAATTTACATTGGCATGCAGTTAGGTTAAAATAGTCAAATAACTTGTTTTTAAGAGACAGAAGTGCCTTAATGTGCAAAGAAAATATGGAGAGCATGTAAACAGTCACAAGAAGTACATAAATAATGCATGCAAGAGAAAACACAAATATATATTAAAAGTTTCTGTTTGCTTTTCTAAATAAATGGTTCATATCTCTTTCTGCTTTTCTTTTTCTTTTACTTTTAATCATTCATATTTACAGTCATTCAGTGTAATATACAATAGAAATAGCTCTTTTATTAAAAATATCATGCTCAACTTTTTCATTCATTAGAAAGATTCCTTTTAACTACATTCTTCTATGTAAATATAAGAGCATTCTCTATTTACTATTCTGTCTCATATTGTAATTAATATATATTTATATATATAAACATACTGTGATCAATAATGGAACAGATACATTAATGTTTTGCAAATATTTTCATTTGTTTTATAAAATATAATGTTTCATGAGAAAAGGGGTTTCCTTACCCCAGGTTAGTGATTCTCATTATTGTGTCATACATTAAAATGGGTAGATGTGGTTTTTAGTTACTGATGTATTGATTTTGAAATGTTAGACCAACAGTGGATGATACTCAAGGCCACCTCATTTTCAAGGAAACCACATGCATGTGGCTCTGTCAAAAACTAGACTTGCACAAAATCTTCTTTGTTTTTTTAAAAAATGTACTCGTTTTCTGTTGACCAGTGCATGAATGCATGTGGGCATGTATATAAAATAGTAAAAGAAAAAGAAAGATATCACGTAGAAAGGTAAAACAGATACAGAAGCTTCCAGGAAACTGGAGCAGAGATGAGAGAGAGACAGAGAAAGATAATATAATGGTATGTGCTATCAAGAAACAGAAATTTAAACAATAAACGGAGAGGAAAGAAAATACGTCTTTACTGAATAAAGAGTGAATATGTTTGGGCAATCAAGTCCTTACACAATAGTCTTCATCAAAAATCTATTGATACTGACCGCTGAACAGCTTTATCATGTCTGGACAGCCTGTGGCTTGTGGTTGGTACCTCTTCAATTTCGTCTATCTCACACGCATCTGCAGCATCTTGTGAGTAGCTATGCTTCATGACAAGGATATTTCTCCTGTTCATGGGCTGAATTAGTGGTTTTACAGGTTGGGGTTGTATTTCTGTCAAGACAGAAGCATCTCTTGTGCTGAGGTTGCTACGGCTGCCCTTAGTACTAGACACTTGTGATCCACAGTGATGGTCATGAATGCATTTTGAAGATGATCTTCGCAGTTTATGATAATTTTCAAAGTCATCTGCAACATCAGCAAGGTCAGCTGTAGGCCCTGTCCCTCTGAGGGTGCATAACTCATAATGAGGAGGCTCAAACACCTCCTGGAACACCGTTTGATCAAAGTCTGTTTTCCTTTGGACAAATTTTTTACGAGGCTGCTTGATCTGTACTATCACAGAGATAACAATGAGGATGATAACAATGCAAGACGTCACCCCAATTATGGTCCCACTGGTATTGGTAAGTTGGTCCAATAGGTTAGCTTTTCTTTTTTCTGTGTTAAATAATAATAATAATTAAAAAAAATAAAGAAAGAAGAAGAAAAAAAGCACAGAATTAGTTGCAGTTTAGAAATAACAACAGCCATGAGAGGTTCACAGATTACTGCAAAGCCATGCCTAGTCTATATCTGAATTCAATTAATTAGTCTTACTGGGGAAAGAAAAAAGAAATCAAGTATTCATGAAAACCAAATAAACACATGGCTCCACTAAGTGGCTTGGTTGGTGCTTTTTTAAAGCTCTTTTAACAAGATGAAATAATTATTTATGTGTGTTTTTTTTGTTGTTGTTGTTGTTATTTCATATATAAAAAACAACCACCATAATAAACAGATGGATTTAGTGTCACAGTCTATTCACCTGTTAAAGCCCCTAAGATTTCTGCAGGAGCTTCTTTCGTTATTTACTGTGTTCTCTAGTAAATATATGCTGCCAAAACATTAGGATAAAACAAGCTGAAACAACAAGCCTTTACATGTTTTAAAAATAAATTCTTCTTTGCATTAGGAACTTTTTTGGACTCCTACAATTTATGAGCTGAATGGGACAGTTGACTGTACTCAATGAAAAACTAAAAATAAATTGAATAAAATAGAAAAGTTATTCAGGAAGGAAAGGAGTTTTCAGAAAGAAAAAAAAAAAAAAAAAAAAGTGTGCAAGTTATTTTTTCATTACCTATTAATTACCAGAACTTTTTAAAACATGTTCAATAATCCAAAAGCTGATCAGACTTACTATCCTTTACTCAGAGGCTGCTAGAAAGTTGGCCAGCAAGTTTAGTATTGAGAATGAAGGAAAATAAAAAGTATGCAGTAAAATAATACAAAATTTCACTCTCCTGTTCTGCATATTTCTCCATGATTTGCTTTCAGATGGCTGCAGACAGATAAAACAGTGACTGAGCCAAGCTGAGAGCATTTGCATCAGTCTCTTACAGGCATCTCGAGACTTGACATCTCTGATTAAGTTTTAACACACACTTTAATGTAGTGTTTCCTGGCAACCTAAAATATACCAAAGGACTTGACAAAAACAAAACAAAACAAAACAAACAAACAACAACAACAAAAAACCACTTCAAATGAAAGTTATTAACACTAAAATAACATTCACCTTTTTATAATCTAGGTACCAACAATGAACTTTTCAGCACTCCCTATTGCCTACTATTGTAGACTCATTTGGGGTTTCTCTGACTGACACAGACTCTGCAGAAGGAGCTGATTTAGAAAAAGCAACACGACAACAAACAGCCTTTTTTTTTTTTTTTTTTCCATGTAACTTACAAACCTCATTTTTCTAGTCTGAAATAGACAGGATAAAAATAGATGAAATAGGCAGGATAAAAAAAAGACTGGATAAATGCACATGAAAGACACTCAGAAAATAAAAGATGAAAATAGTTTTGGAAATTAGAGAGGGGAAGGTTTTCTATTTTCTTCTGTGCTAAAGAAACAGAGAACATATACTTCTTTCCCGTGGTTAGTTCATTTGAAGAATATGATTTCATGTCACAGTTTTGTTGTCTTCCTTTTGAAATATGATTTCAGTTATGTTTTATCCTACTGCATTGTTTGTCAAGATTTTACAGGCTTCAGCAGACTTATGGGCTGACTTCTAATCCTCATTCTGAATATTTTCTTGATTGGCTCCTAAATTTGGCATTACCTATGTTTTCAGGAACAAATCTGTTCTAACAGAGTAGTAAAAAAATAAATAAATATAAAAATCAATCAATAAATAAAAAGCAAACTATCTCTCTCTCTCTCTAGCCTGTAATGAAAGTTAGTTAAGCTCTTTTATCTGAAGACAACAAAGATGCTGATAATTTTAATTTAATTTTATTTTTTAAATACAGAGTAATATTTAGAAACCATTGTCAGCAGCTGGTAGGGAACATCAGTCCCTACCTATCAAATAGACATTATGCCTAATTTCATGTGTTGTCCTTGGACTTCATTTTCACTGGAGGACTTTATATAGATTTGGCTGCTTTTTTTACAATGTTAGTTCTGCTTCACCTGGGATTTTTATTATGGGCATGGCATGCAGCTAAAAGACACCTGTTATGCATATGTTACTTCACTACAAAAGTAACTATGACAAAGGAACTAAAGCATTGCTTTTAATTGCATTGTAGATTGTACAGAAACAAAGTGTTCAAAAAGCCTGCCAGAAACCTATAACCACCACAAATCAACACCAAGCAAAACAATTGCAGCACTGAAAGAAAAATCTATCTGTATTTTACCCTCTCCATTTTCTCTATTACTTGATGCATGCTGACCTTGAATTACTCCTCCTGAGCCCTCTGACAGATATTAACAAGAAATGAAGAATAATATTTTTTATCTCATGCAGTCTGATGAGTTGACAGTTTAAGTCCTACATATTACCTTTGCAGTGGTTTTCATCCCAAGGATACACACAATTCTGGAGTCCATTGCAGACCAATGTATTATTAATACACATATTACTGTGGCAAAAGAATGTGTTGGCTTCACAAGGGGCTAAAAACAAAGAGAAAATGTTGATATTAAACAGTAAGTCATTCAATTTTCCACAACAGACTCATCAAGGAGGAATCATGTTACCTGTACTAGGGGAAAACTGTACAGCAGAGGTTCCTTTTTTATTTCAATATCTGGCATATTTAATATCTGACATGCACCATCAAAGGCATTTAAGTCACACACTTATTATTCTTTTGAAAGACATTTTCACTTTTGTCTAAGTGCATTGACTATGGACTTCTTTCCCATAGTTTGCTTCTAACGGCTGCAGTGTGTTGACACCTCACACATTTCTGGGAGGTCATTGGTGCATTATCAACACAGTTTTAGCCACAGATCCAAAACACACACATCTGTATAGGCTGCTGTGGAGACTTTTAATTATATCACAACCAGTACATGGCAAATAATTAGTTTCAAAGTTCCTGAAAATCCTGTTTTAGAAAAAGCATTGTGTGACTGAATGAAGATATATACTCTACTGCCCATATCAATGGTATCTGAGCATTTATACCCAGAGAAAATAAAACCATCAAAACAAAACAAATAAAACACCACTCCAGACATACAAAAGGCTACAGTAAAGAAGTATCCTTTAGATTACGTGAGGAGATTAAAAACAGAAATAGTCATCAATGTCCCAGGAGTCCATGATCTAAAAGAATCATGCAGGATTAAAGCTACAGGATGAAATCTTTACTGAAGGACATAAACCTTTACCATGACTGCAGTTTGGAGGTTATCACCAGGAATTGTACCTACTGCTAAACTCGAGTGCTGGAGATCCTTAAGTGTTGAGGTTTGGGTTGTACTTCAAAATTCTGTGCAGTAAAGATAATTTACTCCTCATATTTTGTTCATTAAAAACAAACCAGAAGCTCTTCCTCAATATATATAGATAATAATAATAATAATAATAAAACCTACATTTTATCAGTGTGAAATCAGCAGAAATTGAACTTATTTTTCCATTTTTTTTACCTCAACTGAAAACCAATATTATAACTATTTCCTAAGGGAAAGTTAAAAATAACCTAAGACCCTTACTAATCAGAAAGGAGTTATAATGCTCACATTATTAAATTTGGGTACTTAGAATTTGATGCTTCATGGCAATTTTTCTCTTCTGCAATTTTAAAAGCAGTTCCTATGACAACATATATCCTTATATCAGACACTGGCTCAGAGCAGAGGACTGCTTCAGTGGTTTGTTAACTAAAGACAGTACAAAGGATTTAGATTGTAGAACTTAATGATTCCATATATCATGTCAAGAAATCCACTTTTCAATAACTGCTTAAGTTCAGACATACGTAACTGCCTATAATGGCTTCTTAAGATCAGTTATAGTCTGTTAAAGAAATGATAAATGCCATCAAAACTTGTCCCTAGAAACACTGCCATCCAGTCAGATATAATAGTATACATATATACTAAAATAACATGCACAGAAGTTTACAATTTCAAATAGCATATATTTTCAAATTTACTCACCTACCACTTCTACTCACTTCACCAGAAGCCTAATATTGTCAGGAGCTTAAACAGTTATTGGTCTAATATATATAATACATTTTTAAAGTGCAGATACTTATGTAAATAAATAAATAAATAAATAAAAGTACATAATTTATTTTTAGGAGGGTTCTTCAATGGCTTTATGTGCTTGTGAACTGTAAGACATAACAGCTCTTTTGTCTCCATCATTTATATTGCTTTCAAAAAGTAGCAGCTAACATGAAAATTTATATAATACATTAAAATATCCCTTAGTCATAATAGCTACAGTCCCACAACAGAAGATCTAATATAATGCTTAGAGCTTTGTATGCTCCTTCTGCTTGAGTTTCAGCATAAGTTTTGTAGTTACACAGTACCTGGCCTCAAGGCTCCAGCTTCTGGAAGAGCTGTGGGGAGATTTGGGTGCAATGCTGTACTGCATTGATGTGGCAAGATTTTGGTATCAGGGGGCTGCAGGGGTGGTCTCTGTGAGAAGAGCCCAACAGCTACCCCATGTCAGATCAGATCCAGTTTCAGCCAGCTCCACAGGGACCCGCTGCTGCCAAAAGCCGAGCCAATAACCTATGTTGTTTGCACCTCTGTGAGAGCTAATTTAAGAAAGGGAAAAAAACTACTGCTCCACAGCAGCTGGGAGAGCATGAGTGAGAACCCAAGGCCAGTGCAGAAGGAGGGCAGGAGGTGCTCCAGGCAAGGAGAAGCAGTTCCCCTGCAGCCTGTGGAAAAGCCCCTGGTGGAGCAGGCTGTCCACCTGCAGCCCATGGGTCCCACAGTGGAGCAGATCTCCACACTGCAGCCCGTGGAGGAGCCCCCCGTGGAGCAGGTGGATGGAGTCTGGAGGAAGCTGAGGCCCATGGAGACCCCCGCAGGAGCAGGCCCCAGGCTGGAGCTGCAGCCTGTGGACAGGAGCTCACGCAGGAGCAGGGGGTCTTGGGGGAGCTGCTGCCCATGGGCAACCCATGCTGGAGCAGTTTGCTCCTATCAAATGGACCCTGTGGTACAGACCCACACTGAAAAAGTTCTTGAAAAGCTGGTGCATGTGGGAAGCCCACATACGATCAGTTCAGGAAGGATGATGTTCCATGGAGGGACACCATATGGAGCAGCAGACAGAAAGCATTAGGGGCTGACTACAGCTCCCATTCCCCTGCACTGCTAAGGTGGAGGACGTAGAAGAGGGTGGATGGGGGAAAAGTGGTTTCAGTTTGCTTTTAGTTTCTCACTGCTCTTGCTTGTTAGTAATAGGCAATAAATTTAGGTTTAGGTTGGATATTAGGAAAAAGTTCTTTACTGAAAGGGTTGTTAGGCACTGGAATAGGCTGCCCAGGGAAGTGGTTGAGTCACCATCCCTGGAGGTCTTCAAAAGACGTTTAGATGTAGAGCTTAGGGATATGGTTTAGGGGGTGATTTGTTAGTGTTAGGTCAGAGGCTGGACTAGGTGATCTTGTAGGTCTCTTCCAACCTAGACTTTCTGTGATTCTGTGATTCTGTGAATTACATTAATCTCCGTATGCCAAGTCTATTTTGCCCATGATGGTAATTGTCGAGTGATCTTGCTGTCCTTATCTCAGCCTTTGAGCCCTTTCCATTTTATTTTCTCTCCCTTGCCCTTTGAGGAGTGAGAGAGTGGTTGTGGTGGAGCTCCGCTGCCCAGCTCAGTAAAACCACCACAGCTGCTTAACCAATGATGAAGACAAACTGGCCAATTTTTTTCTGTCCCTGTTAGCACTGTTCAGTTATTGCAAACCTCTGTACACCATCCCTCCATCCTGCAGAGACCCTGATCAGGTGCTAAGTTTGTTACAAGAAATATTTTACTTTAAAATAGATAGAAAGAGCAGATCAGCATACGTATATATGTATTAGAAACTGAGGGTGGTTTGGGACAGTCCTTATCTGTTGCTGCCATTTGGGGACAGAGTCACATCATGGTATAGAGGACCTTCCAGATGCACTATCATCCTTTCACACGTAAACTATAAGCCCCTTTCTGGGCAAGGTAGGCAAGATAGTAATCTTTTGGTGGTCTCACTACTTGGTCTAAAAAAATAAAAAATAAAAGAAAGAAACAGAGATGGAGATAAGGGAAACCTAAGATTACCTAGCCATCAATCAAAATATATGAGAATACATAAGAAGTTCACGAGAAAAACCCCAAAGGACAAGTGTGAACAGTACAAGGAGGGCCAGGGTTGGTGGGGAAAAGTGCAGCATTAGGAAAGTTTATGCTAATAAAGACATAAAGAAAACAAACAAACAAAACATAGACAGTCATGAAAAGCATTACAAGTGAAGTGGTGAGGAAAAAGTGCTGTCTCAGCGGGCAGAACCTTTTAAATTCATATGACTTTCCCTTCCCACTTTAAATCCAAACCAATCTAATCCTGCATGTGACAGCAAAGAAACGAATAATAGTGGGAAAACAGCCCCCCAGAAGCATAAAGGAAAACTTATGGGAATGAAGGGCAGTTGTGTGGGCAGAAATGTGGGCATTTAGAAGCATACACTTGTTAAATAGAAAAGGAAGACCTGGAGGGAGGAAGTAAGGGAAAAGAAAGGAAAAGGAAGAATGAGAGAACTATACAAGACAGAAAAATAAATGAAATATTAGGCATTCTGCAGTGAAATGAATGACAAGATACTGTATCAGGTGAGAATATTAGGAAATGTTTCAGGAACAAGAGAGAAAAAATAAGAGCAATTTTTTTTGGGGGGGGGGGTTAGAAGACAGAATACTTATGCAAAGTGATGTCAGGGAGATCTGAAAACAACAGATGAGGAAACAAGGAAGAAAAAAGAGCTTCTGCTTCCCTAAATCATGTTGTTGAACTACGGAGGAAAGAAATGTTATGTGAATAAATGTCATGACTAGATGGACAGACAGCAGAGAAATTTCAAAATTGAATCTGGCAAGGACTGTGAAAGGCAACAAAAATGATTTCTACAGGTATATTCGCTGCTGAAGGAAGGTGAGGGAGCATGTATGTGTGATGCTGAATGGGGCATGGAACCTGTTGACAAGAGACATGGAAAAGGATAAGGAACTAAATGCCTTCTTCTACTCTATCTTTTTTGGTGGATTTGCCTTTGGAGTTCCAGGCATTTGGGATGAAGGAGACAGTCTGGAACAAGCAGGACTTACCCTCAGTGGAGGAGGACCAGGTCAGAGAACAACAACAACAAAAAAACTACAGGCATGAATCCATGGACCCTGGACTTGTCGGATGCCCACAGAAGTTGGCTGTCATTTTCTTGATTATCTCTGAAAGTTCATGGCTATAGAGAGAAGTTCTAAGAACTTGAAGAAAGCAGATGTCTCCGTTGTTTTTGAGCAAGGCAAGAAGGAGAATCCTGAGAGCTACAGGTTGTTCAGCTTTAACTTTATCCCTGGAAACATGATGGAGCAAATTATCCTGGAAACCATTTCCAAAAAAAAATGAAGGACAAGAAGGGAGTAGTCTACATAGACTCACGACATAAGTCAACAGTGACATGAGTCGGCAGTGCACATTTGCAGCCCAGAAGGCCAACTGCATCCAGGGCTGCATCATAAGAGGAATGGCCAGCAGGTCAATGGAGGTGATTGTCCCCCTCTACTCAGCCCTTGTGAGGCCCCACTTGCATCCAGGTCTGGGTCCCCAGCACAAGAAGGATGTTAACCTGTTAGAGCGGGTCTAGAGGAGGGCCACAAAGATGATCAGAGGGCTCAAGCACCTCTCCTACAAAGACAGGCTGAGAGAGCTGGCACTTTTCAGCCTACAGAAGAGAAGGCTCTGGGGTGATTTCATCACAGCCTTTCAGCACTTAAAGGGGTCTTATAAAAAGGATGGAAAAGGACTCTTCACTAGGGCAGATAATGATAGGACAAGGGGGGATGATTTTAAACTAAAAGAGGGGAAATTTAGATTAGAGATTAGAATGAAATTTTTCACTCAGAGGGTGGTGAGGCTGTGGAACAGGTTGCCCGGAGAGGTTGTGGATGTCTCATCCCTGAAGGTGTTAAAGACCAGGTTAGACGAGGCTCTGGGCAACCTGGTCTGGTGGGAGGTCCCTGCCTACGGCAGGGCGATTGGAACTAGGTTGTCTTTATGGTCCCTTCCAACCCAAGCCATTCTATGATTTTATAATTCTATGACCAAAACTGGCTGAGCAGCCAGGCTCAAAAAAGTGATCAAAAAATAGAGTGAAGTCTAGATGGAGGCCAGTCACTAATGTTTTGGCACACGGGTCAATTCTACAGCCAGTACTGTTTAACTCCTTCATTAATATCCTGGATGATGGGGCAGAGTGTACCCTCAGCAGGTTTGCAGACAATTCAGACCAATGAAGACTGGTTAATAGAACAGTTGGTTGGACAGCTGTAGAACCTTATCAGGCTGGAGAAATATGTCTATAGTAAACACATGCATTTCAACAGTGAAATACAAAGTTCTGCAACTGGGGAGGAATAACCACATGAACCACTAAGTCCTGGGAATGACAGACTGGAAAGCAAGTTTGCAGAAAAGGTGCGGGTGTACAGTAACATGACTATGAGCCAGCACTGTGCCCCTGTGACAAAGACAGACAGAGCATCATAGAAAAAAAAAAAAAAAAAAAAAAAAAAAAAGAAAGATCATTGTCAGCAGGTGAAGAGAGGTGATCCTTCCCCTCTACCCAACACTAGTGAATCACTTCTGCAGTGTTTGGTCCAGTTCTGGGCTCCCCAGCACAAGAAAGACATGGACATACTGGAGTCAGTCTAACAAAAGGTCACGAAGATGATCAAAGACTTGGATAACCTTACATATGAGGAAAGCCTAGGAAAGCTAGGACTGGTCAGACTGGAGAAGAGAAGGCTCAGGGGAGATCTTGTCAATGTGTACAAATACCTGACAGGGCAGAGTAAAGAAGACAGAGCTAGGATCTTCTCAGTGGAGCCTAGTGACAAGACAAAAAAGGCAACGAGCATTAAATAAAATGCAGGAAATTTCACTCACATACAAGAACAAACTTTCTAACTTTGTGGCTTGTCATTCACAGGGCAAGATTTGGTTTCCCCGAGAGGTTGTGAACACTGTGTTGGGGGTATTGAAAACCCAACAGGATGCAGACCCACAGCCCTCAACAAAGAAAGTCCAAACCCCAAAGTCTGTTCCAACCTCAGCCATTTTGTCTCTCTCTGAAAAGATGGTTATGTAGTTAGATCAAAAGTTACAGCTTAGATCACGCAACCACATTTATTTTTACTGTGCCCTAAAGTAGCCTTGAATTAAGATCTACCAAGGTACTGGCCTAGAAAAAAGTGAGGTAACATATTCAGCACAATGAACAATGTATAATGATAATAAAAGAAGTGTGAAAATTTTAACTATTCATATAACTCACATTGGTGTATTTTAACTACAGTAAGTTTTTCATAAAATATCAGATTTTTACAGTATGAAATATTGTAATTTAATTAAAGTGCCAATAATATATATATATATTCCAAAAGGTCTTTTTCCAATTTGGATTTGAACCATGTATTATTTTATTGTAAAATTATGGTATATATAAAATTATATATAGAGAGACAGATTTGTACATATAAACCTTCAAAACCTTTCCCTTTATTTTAAATGTCAATATGTTCTTTATTTTTTTTTTTATATCTGTTTGTAGGGATAACTGGTATCTTAATACACAGATATTTTAGTTACGGAAAAAAAAAAAAAAAAAAAAGGAAAAAGAAAAAAAAGAACAATGTAGTGTCTTCCACTTTTCAACAAGTATTTATACTGAACACAAGATGGAGCACTTATCCTAGAATATATATAAGCAAGTGTGTTAACAGGAATGGAGTTGGTAACCCAGTGAATTTTTCAGATTTAGAAAACCTATACTTAAAAAAAAAAATCCTAGACTAATTATATTATTTATGTTTGCTGACTTGTAAATATATTTTTGTTTCTAATGGGGACAAACTAGGAGATTAGAGGATTGTTACAATAGTCATATTTCCAGTATTCATATAATCCTGGATTCAGCTTTTGAAGGTTACTACTTTCAAAAGTTTAAAAAAATGAGCTAATGGAGTTGTCTATATCTTATTACTATTAGAAGGTTCTGGGAATGCACATGGAGCTAACAATCCATACTTTTTCATTTACTAATGAAAAATTATCACAACTTCTTTTAATGCTGAATAGCCCTAAGGCAGAGGAACATAAAGAGCATTAATAGTTCCTTCATATGCTATGCTTACAAATATGAAATAAAAATTCGTATTTTATATTTTTTTTCCAAGAAAATACTGCTTTCACTAGGGCAGTAAAATAAATAATTGCAAGTAGTATATGGCCATTTATAAAATCAAATAGCAATATTTATACAGCACTATAGCAAACATTATTTGTGCTATTAATAATTATTATATCGTGATGTAGTGGCATTCATAACAAAATACATTATCTGTGTGTGTATGCTGTGCATAATTTCGGGGAGTGAGGCTACTTTGGATATAAAATGCAGAAGTGGTGGTGTAAAAATATTTTTACATGATGAAGTCAAAATCTGACTTGCTGTGGACCTGGTGTGAAGCTTAGCTACTATACTTCAGCCTTCCCCAGTATCTTTACACTGTTTCTAATCACCATGTAGAGTTAGTATTAACTCCATACCATCTGTCTTAGGTGTGCAGTAGATCTGAGAAAGCTAGCTTGGGTGTCTATGTCTCACTTCACTGAATTTTGTGGGCTTGCCCTTTGAGTACATTTCAGGGTAGGGATTTCAATCTGGGATTCTTTAATCTTAGATGAATGCCCTATTCTACTTACTATTTTCAGGCTTCTCTATCTCCACCCCTTCCATTCTTGTCATAAACTTTCTTGAGAGGTCTTGCTTTCTCCTGAGGGTGAATGGGAAAATTCTGAAGTCTGAAAAATGGTTAGATGTGAAAAATAATTTCCGCTGAACTCATTACATATTTCACACCTACTCCTCATGTTCTCAAGATAGCTTATTGCATCATGCTCTGCACATTAATTCTTTAGGCATAGATCATTTGGAATCTCCCACTGTTCCTTACTGAAAAATAGAACCTTCTTTTCTTTACAAGAGAAAAAAAAAAAAAAAAATCTTCAGATGTTCCTCAAATCACCCTTGAAACAGAAGTTTTCCCTCAGCCTCCCCAAGGAAAAGTCCATCAGTCATGCTGACAGACAGTTTCACTTATTTTCTTAAAATAATAAAATTATTACAATGGTTTTAGTAATGCACACTAAATTGTGTTATCTGAAGTAAAATTACATATCTTTTCATTTGCCACTAATGAAAAAATATTATTAAAATATAACTATTAGATACTTGAAAATTGAATGTGTGTAATTCTGAATTTTCCTCCTCAGCCACCTTCAGACAATTCTGTTCAAAATAAATACGTTTTCTTACTGTTAGTACCAGACACATGTCAATATGAGATCAGCAGAGACTGTCAGCTCACTAGTGTGTGCTCAGAGCTCCATTCAATGTTCAATTTATACACTCTAGGTACCACAGACACCTATTTTGTTCAGGAGCAGAGAGGCATAGGGTTACTTAGCCAGTGAGGGTTTTTGGCTACAGATAGCTGTAGATATAACAGAGGGGCAGAAAATCACAGATGGGTATTCACCATTGAGGAGGCAATTACAATGATTTATTTTATATATATGTGTGTGGAAGCAGGGAACAAAACCAAGAAAGCTGTAATCTATTCACACTCTTAAGTCTTTCCAAGTGGAAACTATCTCTTTGCATGTATTGCACTTATGGCATTGCTGTTTCTTTTCTCAGTTGTTCCTTTTGCATTATCACAATAAAGACAGCCATTAATATTGAATACCTGCAGAGCCTTTTCCCCATTAGAAAATTGCCCATGCTGGGATGATCATCTTCAGGGATTCTGGCTGTAAATACGGACTTGACTGCTGTTACTCTATAAATCTGCACTACTCAAATACAGGTTTTGTTAATAAAAAGAAAGCAATTATAATAGAATTTGTGCTCCTTTAAGAAAACACCATGACATAGGGCTTTAAAAACACCCTTAAAGATCAAAGTGGCAACAAAATAAGAGAAGGAATAATATTTTTTCTGTTTGTAATAATAATAATAATAATAATAATAATAATAATAAGTTGTGGATATAGAGGCAAGCAGTGCTATCAAATAACTGTCAGAGGTGAGAGAATAAGCATCTTGTGTGCTCTGCATATAGAGGGATTTTCTCTTATCCCCTATGCCCCAGTTTTATGAAACTGTTTTTTAAAGCGTAGGTGTGCCTGCTCAGGAACAGCTCTTTGAAGAAGCTGTAAATGTAGCATGTCTGTCATTAATCAGGCTGGAGATTGCTGTCACAACCATGGAAAGTGAACTGAACAGTTAGTAGGTGAAAAAACAAGGATTCATTTTTCAAGTCCACTTAACAGATGAATATATGCCTTTTGATGATACCAGATTTCATTTTTTTTTCCCTTTTTCTGATTCTTAAATTAATGTATTTGCTATTTGAAATCTATTGTAGACAGTGACTACCATACTACCATACAGAAAGGTATGAAGTAAATTCATATGATTACAGGTCGTATAAAATATTGAAAAGGTAAGGGCATGAACAGAAAAAAATACATATTTGGAATAGCTGATAATAAATAGCTGATAATATTGATCGCAAAATATCTGTCATCATTGTACCTTATCAGCTATTAAGAATTATTTGTTTGCTAAAAGTTGATTAGAGCTCTACTGCTATTTTCATGATGTAAGAATCATTACTGATTTTCTGGAGTAGTAAATTTAACAATTTCTTGCATTGTATGCCTGTTCTTTCTTGAGATATATTTACAGCACTTCTGCTTTGCAGAGCATCACCACTAGAGGTCTGGAAACTTGTAAGACCACTTTTTAGAGGAAAAAAAATATATATCTACATATATTTCAGATGAAATTGCAGAGCACTGATCAAACCATATGAAAATAATCATATAAGAAATCAAAAGATTTCTCTGTTCTACACGAATGTCAAGTCCCCAGGAAACAGCTCTGTAACAAGAATTAACACTAAACAGACTTAGACAGAAAGAAAAGATTCCTGAGGCTAAGTAGCCTGTTTATGTTTCCACAAAACAAACAAAAACAAACTAAAATACCCCACACTTCCAATTCACAGAGCTTTGTGTAACAGAGGACTACAGCAGACACACAGTCTCACTTAACTCTACAGACAGTACCAAACACTAAGGAGAGGAACTTGAAGAGCTACACATAACACCTCCTGGTGTCCACAGCAACTATTAAAAAAGAACTTTTACTTTATCACTCTTTCACAGCATTTTTTTTCCACAGCTCTAAGTGAACAAATTAGCTTTTTTCCCTCTTTCTTTGTCCCTACATTTTTGCAGGGATATAGGTGTCTGTTGCTTGATGCTTATCTCCCCAAATGAAGTCTGACATTCCTTCTTTTCCAAGCAGATAAACTAATTATTCTCACACGTTACTGAAAGACCTCACAGTTTGCATGCTATGTGCTGTGTCTCACTGTTTTCAGACTGGACATCTGTTCTACCTTACTTCTTACAGTCAACACCAGTTTCCAGTATAGGACAGAACTTATGGACAGCTGAGATGGCATAGAAAGTACAGTTGTCATCACTTTTAAACCTTTAACATCAACTTACGGCATTAAAAACACAGATGCAGTTTCCCCTAATATTTATGATCAGGCTGTGTAGACATCTCAAAGCACAATTTCACCCTTTGTAAATTTGCAGCTTTTAGTCTGCAACAGCTTTGCACAGTAGAATTACAGAAGATACATCATGTTAATATTTTTAACCTTCCAGTCAGAATACATTATAAAACATTACCTGTTTACAAGAACAGAGTAGCTCATAAGCTGTAGTATGTCAAATAACCATATTAGGAATGCTATAAGGAAAAAATAATAATAATAAAAAAAATCTGTTCTTATTTTCTTTTAAAATATGAAGCCTTGCAAACACACATTTATGCAAACCCTCATCTCAAGTTACTCATCAGTTTCACTCTCTAATTCTTTTAATGCTGTGAACCTCTAGTGTCTATGCAGTTGTTTCTAAGGTAACAGATCTGGATGCTTTGTGAATAAAAAAAATAAATAAAAATCTGATCTTGAATATTCAAGACATCCCCAGCTGCAGAAATGAGAAAAGGACAGTGTCATCTCAATTGAGGGCTCTCAATATCATTCAGACCCTGGCCGGATTTGCAGACAAGAAAAACATAACACACCCTAAGGCTGCAGTGTGACTATAGAGGCATATGCAGTTTCAAGCATGCAAAGTGTCAGAAATTTTTTAATCAGAGCCATAATTAAGGAATTATGGAGGCTGTTCTCAACAGAGTCTCATTGCCTCATTGCAGGGTGCACACACACAGAATACAGATGAAGAATATGCTTGGTAGGAGTGTGCCTTCATTTCAGTAACTCACAGTCACACAGAAATCTTCCTGTGAAGGTTGTAATGCACAAGTAAAAAAAAAAAAACAAAAAACAAACAAACAAAAAAACAAAAAAAAAGAACAAACAAAACAAACAAACAAAAACATTAAAAAGCATATGAAAATAAATGCTTCTATTTCTTCCTCAAGGGACCATCTATGCATTGTTTCCATTAAAGAAAACAAACCAATACCTTTCAGGTGATTAACTGAATTAATCATTTTCAGTGAATGAGATTATTGGGTTTGATGGGGTTTTATTTGTTTTTCAAATTGGCAATAAGTAACTTTTTTCTTTCTTTCAAAGGCTACTTTTCCTTTTACCTGAGCTCAATAATCATGTAAATGAATATAAATTAATATAAATATAAATGAATGCAATCTGCATAGGGAGAATATTAAGTTTCTAAACAAATATATCATTTAAGCTTTTAGATAGCTTCTGTTACTATATATATATATATATGCATACACATATATCAACAACAACAACAAAACCACCACTAAATTATTTGCTTAAAATAATCTGATATGTGTTTATTGATATATGCATTCTAGCGTATGAACAAACATATTTATCATCTATGATAAAATAATCGTAAGGTGTTTTTCAGGTGCCCATCACTGTAAGAACTAAAAAAATCAAAATCATAGAAAAGGACTAGGCTTGATAAAATCCTTCAGAGCTGTATTATTTTCCAGTTGTGTAAAGGAAAACTGAGATGGAGTGGACTAGTATCTTGGGGATCAGTTAAGTTGTGGTCATTGTGACTAGTTGTACCCATCTTTCTGTCTCTGAATGCTGTGATCTTCTTACTTTGTTACAAATTATTGCACACTATGCATGGATTTAAACTGTTCTGGTGATTTATATAGCTTGTTCAGGAGCATCCTTTGATGTTACTTACTCTTACATCCTTACAGTTACTTACATCCTTACTCTACATGAAGAAAACATTAGCAGTTTGTGGGACTAGTGTCATTCAACAAACTGAATGGTGGGCATGTTAATTAAGGTCTTACGTTCTTGGAAAGATGTGAAGAGCATCTGGAATCGGCTGCTTCGACTGCCTTCGTCTGCCCACATGCGGATCACACCGAGACCCGTCCGCAGCATTACATCGTTAGCAACAGTGCTGCAAAACTTCGCTTTTAAATCCTCCACGGAGCTGCTTCCATCATAAACAGCGACAAAATTCCTTTTGCATTCATTGGAATTCTGCATCTCATAGTCCAAGAATCGCAAGTATATCTATGATGCACACAAACAAAAAAGGCAACATGTAGACACATTTGAAAATGGCTAAACAAACATTAAACAACATTGCTCAGTGTTCTGAGAGAAAGACTACAAAACTACAAAAATAATTTTTCAGGAGAAGGAGATCCAGAATTTTCATTTCCTGGTCATTTTCCTGGATGGGCATTAATACAGGAAGTGAGCACAGTTTATTCTTCCTTGACTTACTTCAAAGTAGAATCTAGTGGAAGATCCAGATTTTTCTTTTCTTTCTCCATGAGAAGTGTGTACAACAGTCTTTCAAGCTGAAGGGCAGACAAGCTAGAAATTTCTTCTTTCACTGGCATAATATTGCTCTATTACTTCCCTGACATGGAAAATAATAAGGCAAATAATTGCTGCTCCCTCCCTAGAGTCAATATGTGTCATCTTTGTGATATGTCTCAGGTACGCTGATTCAGGAAGTGAGAAGCTGGGAGCCAGGCAGAACTCAATCATTAATCTTTTTATATTTCCTCAAGAAATTTGGCTACCATTTCAGCTTTTCTAAACAAAGCCTGTATGGTATATTTCTTTATAATTTAACAGGGATGAAATCAAAAGTATTTAATGGAAACTGCTAGAAACCTGGAAAGTTTCCTAAGGAAATGTCTCTTGCATACCAGTTAAGTTATCCCATAAATATAGTAGATGTCTTATCCTTTACAAAGAACTCTTTAAACCTACCTAAAAGGAAGCATGGGTGAGGAGAAAATGATATTAATTGATACACAATTCAGTATGAACTTTAATAGGAAAACAAACTCATTTTAAAAACAATTGCTAATATGAGCAACATCAAATATTCCAGTATCAGAGAAACTAATATCATTTTCAGTAGACATACAGTACAGATCTAAACTGCTAAGGGCACCCAGGGGACCTCATGAGAATGATACAGAAAGGTGGAGGAGGGCAGAAATGGCATGAAAAGCAAACATACTCAACATCCAGCTGTATACATCTTGAAACAATAAAAAAAATAAATAAAAAAAAAAAAATAATAATAATAAAAGGACTCCATTGTATTAGAGATCAGATCTACTTCTTTACAAATGGTCTTATTAAAGAGGTAGCTCTTTACATGCACGGAACAGTTGCTTAAAAATCTTCTCTGGATTTGCATAAAGTACACAAACAGCATACCCTAGCAGCATACAGGACTCAACACTTTACGTTGTTGATATATTAGATAGACTAGGTATATTAGAACTAGAGAGATATATTAGATAGATAGATATATTAGAACTCACACGGTTTGTACAATTATGTACTATTAAGAACTCTGATGCTGGTTAAAAACAGCTCAGATTTATAAATGATTTTTTTTTTTTTTTAGATACTGTATAATAGTGCCTTTTTTTCCTTGTTATGCTTTGCAGCTGGTCTCTCTGAAGTGAATATTTGCAAAACATTTTTTACTGTCATATGAAATTTAGTATAATAAATTTCATTTTTCCTGCCTGACCTTTCTCTAGCATGTTATTTCTTACAGCAGATCTCAATTTTGTTCCAACATTCCCATCCTCCAAAAGAACTGTGAGAAACATATTATAATTAAATTGTATTTAAGTGAATCTTTGTTCATACTTCTTCCACCCCCACCCCCACTTTTTAAAAAAATACTATAAATTAAGGAAGCTGCTTGTATTGATCACTACAAAATGGAATGTTTAACAGCAATACGAAAAGTAATAATTTTCATATTATAGTATAAAGTAATAAATAAATAAATAAAGTATAAATATAAAGTAATTATTTTCATAATATAGCAAAACGCATATGGGAAGAAATACTTTTTATAGTGTTTATTATTATTATTATTGTATTTGCCAAGTGTTACACCCCTGCAGTGGAATGAAAAATTATGAGTTCTGTCATCCAGCATTGCTGAAATTTTCTCACAGTATCCACCAGTTTTATAAATGTATTGTCTTGAAATGTCTTGCCATTTTCCCTCCTACTGGGGGGCATACAGTTCCATTCCTGTTAAAACAGGTCACCTGCTGCCTTGGCAAAGTCATACTTAAAAGCTTGTTTTGAATTATTAAATTTGTTGAGTACAGGGAGTGTAGTATTGAAGTTTTTCTCCACTGGCTATATCCTTTTGAAAATCTCTCTTTCATTCTCTACTGTCTTCCTCCCTTCAATAGGTGCTCAGGAATTTGACTCTTTTCTCCTTGTGCTCCAATTCTTGTTCTTGCTGTTCTTCACCTATTTATAGCATTATGTCCTACTGATGTCTGATGACTTTAGCCCCTCGGGTCATCCCAGTATTCAGCATGTCTGCCGCTCTTTTCCATTTATACAACATCAGCCTCTTCCATGGCCAATAAGCATATGGCTGAACTTCACTTCCAGCAGCAAAAGTTCAGTGGGAAATGTTCAGAAAAGAATTCTGGACCAGTGAGAGATTCAAATGAAGCCATGCAGAACTGGGATAGGTAGTATGAGAAGAGCTTTTACTCCTCACTCCAGTGGTTTAACGGGGCCGTCTTGTTTTAATGGCTGCTAGTATCCAGCTGGTAGAGGCACATCTTTGCCCTGTAGGGCAAGATTTTGCAAGAGGGAGGGATGTATTCCCATACAGGGAAAGCAGGACCATGCATACATCCATCAACGGGCCATAACTTGGGCACTCTGGAGAACAGCTTCCTGTGTCATAGAGACCAGTCACTCCTGCTCAAACAAGAGCCTAACAGGTACTGTGAAACCCTGCCTCCTAGCCTCTCCTGTAAATTTGCTGAAATAGTCCAACTCTGCATAATATTTCACTTAGAATGGAGAGTTAAATTTGCATCTTAGTTTTCTTTCTTCCACTTCCTGCTTCTGAACCTGGCAATTCAGTTCTTACCAGCTTTGTCACCAATAATGCAATTACAGAATCATAGGGGTTAGAAGAGACCTCTGGAGATCATTGAGTTCACCCCCCCTACTAAAAGCAGGTTCCCTACAATAGGTTGAACAGGAAAGCGTCCAGGCTGGTCTTGAATATCTCCAGAGAAGGGAGATGCTTCTCCACAACCTCTCTGGGCAGCCTGTTCCAGTGCTCTGTGTCCATTTCTGTAAAGTATTTATGCATGTTTGTGTGAAACTTCCTGTGTTCCAGTTTTTGGCCATTGCCCCTTGTCCTATCACTGCACAACACTGAAAACAGCCTGTCCCATCCATTAACCTCCTGCACTTTAGATATTTATAAACATTTATCAGATCACCTCCCCGTCTTCTCTTCTCCAGGCTGAAGAGACATAGATTTGTTAGCCTTCCTTCATGCGGGAGATGCTTCATGCCCTTAATCATCTTTGTGGCCCTCCTCTCTACAAGATCCTTATCTTTTTTGAACTGGGGAGCCCAGAACTGGACACAGTATTCTAGATGTAGCCTCACCAGGGCAGAGTAGAAAGGGAGGATAATCTCCTTGAACCTTCTGACCGTGTTCTTTCAATGTACCCCTGGATGCCATTGGCCTTTTTGGCCACAGGGGCACAATTCTGGCTCATGGCCAACCTGTTGTCCACCAGGACCCCTAGGTCCTTCTCTGCAGAGCTCCTCTCCAGCAGGTCAGTCCTTAACTTGTACTGATGCATACAGTCTTGCACCCAGGTGCAAGACTCTTCAGTTGCTTTTGTTGAACCTTGTCAGGTTCTTCTCTGTCCTGCTCTCCAGCCTGTCCAGGTCTCACTGAATGGCAGCACAGCCTTCTGGTGTGTCAGCTACTCCTCCCAGCTTTGTATCATCAGAAAACTTTCTGAGGGTAGACTCTATCCCTTTGTCTAAGTCATTGAATAAAAATCAGTTGAATAAAAACCTTCAGCAGCTGATTATGTGCAATATTGCATACAAATGACTGTTTTCCAATGAACATGTCTCATAGGAAAGCACAGAAGACTTCCAATGCATTATTGTCATGAAAATTTGGTTTTATGCCTTATATACATATCATGCATACCATATGTATAATAGATTATATACATGTTTAATAGACTATACAGATATAATGTAATGTATCATACTGTTATCTTATTCCACTATTCAGGAAAACTCCTATCCTACTCCTAGAAAAATAATATAATAATAATAATAATAATAATAATGGGGCAAGGATCTCTCACTCTTGTTTGCTTCTTTTCCTTTTTTATCCTGAAGTCTTATAAATATACATTTGTAAGTATTTGTGCATACATACATTTAAGCACATATATATATCTGTACATGGTGTACCATTTCAGTATTGAGATGTAATTTATAACAGTTTTCATTCTTACAAGAAATGTGAACAAATCCTCACTATTATAAAATACCAGCTCTCACAACAATTTCCAGCATTCATCAATTACTCCTGATCTGTTTAAATAGATTGTTTTTATAACAGTACAGCCAAGGTCAAGGTCTTACTTTGGGCTTATCCTTTGACATTCTTTAGTTTCTGGTGGCATGCTAGCCTTTTAAAATAATAAAATATTTCTCAGAGTAGGCAGTTATAAATGTTGAGAAGGAATAAAGAGAAAAATAGCTTAACATTTCACTTTGATTCTTTCAGTGAAGAAGCCAACACTTTAAGCTCTTCCCAAGACTGAATTCTGCTTTTGGTGACACCAGTTAATTTCTGTGTGTGATAAATTCAGATAAGTTCATTATATATAGATAGATTTGATAGGTACTGGAAATGAATAGCTGGGTTAAAAATCTATGTCCCTTCTTCAGAAGAGAGATGGCACCTTCTACAATGGCATGAATTTTCATAAATTAGAGAAAATAAACTTGTGATATTCTGAGTTGAGCTGGAATTTAATTTCCATATTAACTACTTTTTAACTATTAACAGAACTTTATATAAAACAATGAAGAGTTGATCCAAAGCTACCTGAAATACATTTACTTAAGTTTATTTAGATTAGACCTATGGATTAAGGCTGGAGTACATTTTTTAAAACTGGGAACTGATAACTGATAACTGATAACAAGCTGACACCATAATATTGAATCAGATTTTGTTTTAAAGAGCTGAAAGTAATTTAATTGCATCTGCACACCTGCCAATTTTTATTACAATATATTTGCCATTTTTACTGTCACTGGGTGTAAAGAAAAAATTGCTAATAAATTGGGATCCACAAGGAAAGAATAAAACTGATTATATAACAAAATGTTATCAAATGCAAAATATTCCTGATGTATATTTTTTGAAATCAATGCCAAGATTCTCATTAGTTTCACTGGCATGTGGATCTCTCTAAAAAAAATTAAACATAAAGTAAGAGAAAAAATATCCATATGGATATGGATAGCCATTGTGGTTATTTGATTTTCTATGGACTTAGTCATTACTTCTACCAGCAGTAGATAATCAACTTTGGCACAACAAAAGCAAAGAAATGAACAAAAAGGAGATCACAAATGCAAATACCATCCATTTTCTTCATTAAATCTTCTTCCATTGAGTAATGAGATCTTTTGGAATGTTAATATTTCTGTAGGTACTGACAAATCATATTAGCATAACAAGTACTTTCTTTTTGAAGAGAACATCTTATTTGAAAGAAGTATAAGGGCTGTATCTTCTTTCACGTTTTAGTTGTAAAGTTTTAATAAAACATTTTCCTCAAATCATCAAATCCACATTATTTAGAAGAACAGACTGCTAGTGCACAAGTATTAACTTTTACAGAGCTTTGAGATGTCACTACAAATGCCAATGCCATTCACAACAAAACTGATTAAGCTTCTTACTGTGGCATATATAATTTACACTCAGTCACATTCTAGATTAAATAGATAAATGTCACCTTTAAGGCTTGTATTGTCATCATAATAAAGAAAAAGGAAATGTTGGATAGGTTTTACTATTTTATTTAAATTTGAAAACAACAGAAAACTCTGCACATATTAGAGAAAAAAAAAAAAAAAAAAAAAGGATTGCATACTATGAATAATATATTACTTCAGTAAAATACTCAGATTATAATCTCTTTGTAGTGAATCACTTTTGATGAGTTCTGTTTTTTAATCAATCTCTGAAGGTTAGTGCTGACAACATGATTGATCAGACCAGTCAGGAAAAGCTTCAAACCATATCCTAGCATATCAGACTCAATATATGTGCACAGACATCCAGTCCCTTATATTGCATCAAAATAAAACAAACAAACCAAAACAAATTGACAAAAAGCCATCGTTCAACTGCCAAAAGTATTTAAGATGTGAGATAAAAACCTTCAACAGAGCCTAACTTCCAGATTTTGCATACTAAGCTTCTAGGTTAAGTTATTATTATTATTTTTTTTTTGCAAACACAAGACTGGTATAAATGGTAAATGGTTTTATGTCCTTCCCTACTGCTCAGTGACCAGTTACAGTGCTTGCTTTATTCTGTGTCTTGTTCAGTTCTAATTGATTTGCAGATGATACCTCCAATATGTTGGCCTAGGAAATCCTTTTTTTTTTCAAGCAGGTTGTGCAACAATAATTATTCTTCAGGGCAAAAAATATACTGCATACTGTATAAAAGTATACTGTATACAAGTATAGGTAAAAATAAAATAAAATAAAATAAAATAAAATAAAATAAATACTAAAAATTCTGCTTTTGTCTTCTAAAGTCATCTCTCCAGTTGCTTCGATCCTAAATTTTTTCCTTGAAGATCAGCTTTACCGTATCTGAAAAGTGTCAATGGTACACCCCATGTTCTGGGGTGAGGTTTTTGATCTTTTGTTTTTTTGTTTGTTTTACTTTTTTTTTTTTTTTTTGTATTTTGACTTTTTTGGGCCACTTTTTACCAGTCTGGGACCATGCCGTGAAAGGGCTCTATACTTCATATTTTCCTCTCTGCTGGGGCTTGGAGAATACTACCTGTCTAAGATGACAACTTTATAGGGCATTTCTAACACCCTATGATTCACAGCCAGCCTTAGACATCAAGATATTGTCTTCTATTATAAGTGAAACTGTAGATATCTTTATTTTGTTCTATTTGTTTTTTCAGACTTCTCCAAGTTCCCAGTAACTGAAATTTATTCTAGCCATCAAGATTTCTTTTTTTTTTTTTTTTTTTTTTTTTTTCTCTTGTTCAGTGGAAAAATGTTGGCAAGTGATAACATTTAAGTTCCTTGGTACTGTTCTGCTTTTTAACTCTCCAAATTGCAGATCAGATTCTGATTCTGCTGCTCTCTTTGGTAGGTGTTTTACTGCTTTCATTGGTAGCCTTTTTATTGTATTTCCTAATAATTGTTTGGATTGAGAGTGCTGAGGTTGGTTATATTTTTATACCTGATTCATATTAACTTAACAGTGTTTTTTTGCCAGCACCACTCGGGCATGCATATTATCACATCTGCTAGATAAGATTCTACACACATGCTGGTCTTGCTATGTCACCTGAAAAATATATATATATATGTTTCAGATAAGTGATAAGAACATAGGTAAACAATATCTTCTATTTGTTTAAGCAAAATTTGTCCACCATGTTTCAGGAAGAAAACTTAATATGCTATCAAAATTTACAGGGTTTCTCATTCATATTATTTGCATTATCTGTATGTTAAAAATCTCCAGAGCTTCTTTAGAGATGGAGCCCATCTGAAACTAGCAAACATGACTCTGTCTCTTAAATTTTTCAATCTCTAAATTCCGGTTTTTGTTTGTTTGTTTGTTTGTTTCTGTAACATTTGAGGAACCACCATCCAAATGTCTCCTATTGAATTTTAGTGTCCTACTTCAAGCTTCTTTTCTGCATCTGATAAAGAAGAGTCCAAAAATTAGGGTTATGCTTATTTATTAGAGCTGAGAGTTTAAAATGTTTTCCTTATAGGTATCATCCCAGAGCATAAATTTCCACTTTGCATACAAGAACAGAAAATGTTTTGTCAGACTGGTTTATACAAAACTGTAGCTTTGGAATTTGCTTCGCATCCTTTTTCTTTCTACTGGTCCAGAAAATGCATGTGCAACAACCAAGTCTCTCTCAGATTTTCATTCAATCTGAAAGTTGGAATCCGGGAACCAAAAACATATTTGTGTTTGGTCAGGTAAGAGGATACAAGGTCAACTGTGAAGTAGTAATAAATTATTTAGAACCTCTACCTGGTCAGTAGTAAGAAGTACTTATCATTTGTAAATAAGTCAGTGTCTTGAAACTTCCTTCCTGACTTTACTGGCATGCCTACATGATCAAGCAGCAGTCTCCCACTCTTCATTCCCCTGCCCGTGCCCTGGGTGCAAGGGCAGGCTCCACTTGGCTTGGGTTCCCCTGTACTCACAATTGGCTGAAAATGGTACACTGGTGTGTCATGCTGTGCGGTGGGTGGCTCAACCCAGTCATGGGCCCTCAGGAGCCTGGATGGAGGTTTTTACCCTGTGCTTAGCTTTACTGCCCCCAGCCTGATCTCACCAAGTATGCGTTCCAGTGCCTCATCACCCTCAGAGTAAATAATTTCTTCCTAATATCCAACATAAACCCATCCTATTTTAGCTTAAAACCATTACCCTTTGTTTCATCAGTACACTCCCTGATAAAGAGTCCCTCCCCGGCTTATAGCCCCCCTTTAGGTACTAGAAGGCTGCTTTACGGTCTCCCTGGAGCCAGGCTGAACCAGCCCAACTCTCTCAAACTGTCTTCATATGTAAGGTGTTCCAGCGCTTTGATCATCCTCATGGCCACACTCTAACAGATCCATGTCCCTCTTATGCTGGGGGCCCCAGAGCTGAACGCAGGGTCTTATAAGAGCAGGGCAGAGAGGGAGAATCACTTCCCTGTACTATTAACTGTACTATTTTTAATGCAGCCCAGGATACTTTTAGCTTTCTGGGATGAAAGTGCACATTGCTGGCTTGTGTTGAGTTTTTCAGCCACTGGTACCCCCAAGTCTTTCTCCTCAAGATGTCTCTCAAGCCACCACATCTGTCTATCACCACGCTGTGGCCCTCATGGGTAGGCCTGCCCATCTCTCTTTGTTGGCCACATCCCAGCCCTACAGCTATCTTCACCTTCACTCCCACAGTAATCACCACTCATAGACAACCCAGGTTTAAGGATATTGTGGTAACGTCAAAACTAGATCTTTCTTGGTTATGCTTGCAGTTTTCTAAGCTTGTTATTAAGTCTCGCATCTTATAACCTACAGAGATCTCCTCTTTGCCTAGTAGCAAACTCAGGTGGGGTGGCAGAATTAGGCATCACTTTGTGTAATTAGCTTACAACTTCATTTCACTTCTTGTGGTAGGTGTACAGAAGGCAGCCTCAGCATTTTCCCAGTATAAATGTACTTCTTTCTTGCTCCTCCTGAATAGATCGCTTCCACTGGACTGGACTGGATCCAAATGAATGCTTGTCAGTCTGTGCTCTGAACGCTTGTCTTCCTTCCTGTGCTGCCCAGAGTTTTTGATTATGAACACTTCTTGTTTTGTCCCAGAATCAGAACATCATCTTTGTAAATATTTTATTACTTTTACCATCAAATTCTACTATTTGTTGTTTCTTGGTTTTTGTGTGTGTGTATGTGTGTGTTTTTGTTTGTTTGTTTCATTTTTTAGGTTTTTCCCCTACAAAACCACTCAAGGACTAAGCACAATATGATGGTAGTTTGCTGGGGAAGCTACCACTAAATGGAGCACCACATGATCTCAAAAATACATTTTCTTTCTAGGGGACTTTGTCAAATTCTGCTGATGTATCCAAAACAGAAAAATGTTTCCTGTCAATCTTTTCCTCTACCTTTTCACCCCAAACAGAAAGTAAGAAAATCATAGAGTCATAAAATCATAGAATGGCTCAGGTTGGAAGGGACCTTAAAGATCATCTAGTTCCAACCCCCCTGTCATAGGCAAGAATGGCACCCACTAGATCACGTTGCCCAGGGCCTCATCCAACCTGGTCTTGAACACTTCCAGGGGTGGGGAATCCACAGCCTCTCTGGGCAACCTGTTCTACCACCTAACATCTAATAAAAATCTTTCATCTTTTAGTTTAAAATCATTCCTGCTTGTCCTGTCATTATCTGATTGGGAAAAAAAAAAAAAAAAAAAGTTGCTCTCCATCTTTTTTATAAGACTCCTTTCAGAACTGAAAAGTTGCAATAACGTCATGCCAGAGCCTTCTTTCTTTAGGCTGAAAAGCACTATCTCTCTCTCAGCCTTTCTTCGCAGGAGAGGTACTGCAGCCCTCTGATCATCTTTGTGGCCCTCCTCTGGACCCGCTCTAACAGATTAACATCCTTCTTGTGCTGGGGGCCACAGACTTAGATGCAATACTCCAAGTGGGGCCTCACAAGGGCTGAGTAGAGGGGAACAATCACCTTCATTGACCTGCTGGCCACTCCTCTTTTGATGCAGCCCAGGATGCAGTTGGCCCAGGACTGCTGGCTCATGTCAAGCTTTTTGTCCACCTGAACTCCCAAGTCCTTCTCTGCAGAGCTGGTCTCAATGAGATCTTCTACCAGTCTGTACTCATGTCTGTGATTGCCCTGACCCAGGTGCAGAACCTTACACTTAGACTTGTTGAACCTCATTAGGTTCATGGGGGCTGACTTCTCACGCTTCTCTAGTTCCCTTTGGATGGCATCCCTTCCTTCTGTTGTATCAACTGCACCACTCAGCTTGGTGTCATCTGCAAACTTGCTGAGGCTGCACTCGATCCCACTGTCTAGGTCGTTGATAAAGATTATAAACAGTACCAGTCCCAGGACAGATGCCTGAAGGACACCACTCATCACCAGCCTCCACTTGGACATAAGGTTATTGACCACCACTCTCTGGGTGAAACTTCAAGCCAACTCCTTATCCACTGAATGGTCCACCCATCAATCCATGTCTCTCCAAACTGGAGATCAGGATGTCATGTCGGATTGTGTCAAAGGCCTTACAGAAGTCCAGGTAGATGATGTTGGTCGGTCTTCCCTTGTGAAATGATGCGGTCACTCCATCATAGAAGGCCACCAGATTGGTCAGGCACAGTTTGCCCCTGGTGAAGCCATGCTGGCTGTCTCAGATCACCTCTTTGTCTTGCATGTACCTTGACATTGCTTGTCATCATTATTTCGTATTTCTAATTTTCTATTCACAAATCAACAAATCTTTGTTTATCCACAGATGTAGCCAATGATGATTCCAAAGATTTTGAAATCCCAGTGCAATAAACTTATCTAATTTATCTTTTGGCATTTGTTTTGCAGTGAAGGGCCAAGTACCTTAGAATGGAGAGGTTCTTTTACCTCTTTATTGCTCTCAGTATGTTGGCACATTCAGTCAGCAGCTCACGTCTTTATTTGCCAGTCTTGTTCTGTATTGATTGAAATCTACTTCTACATGTAGTACAGAAACCCCAGTATTTCTGAACTCCAGGTTCACAGTTATCAGCAGGAACTGACTTTAAATGAATCCACTAATCACGTGGTTTACAACTATCAAAAATAAGGCTTCAAGTCTGCATAAAGACTGAAGTTGTGTTTTAGCTGCATTCTGCTGTCTTCTGCACTTCCAGAAAGTTTCAGTTCTGCACGCATTTTCAGCATTTTAATTTTTGTACTACAAGGTGATCTGTGATGACTCAATACTTTAAGCATGTGCAAGAAATGTACTGTTCTCTGTCCCATTCTAGATTTCTGAAAGTAGCAGCAATATTACACCCAGACTGTCAGGTTGAAGTTCAGGATTAGATCTCTCAAGTTCATACACCCTGACTGATCTCATTGCATATACGTTGAGCTCAGACTTGGCTTGAATCTGAAATTGCAAACCATGGAAGTTACTTGTATCTTCTTTCTGCAGACAGTTTAGATTGGATGAGCTTAAGCCAAATGAAATTGCAAACAGCTCACACTCTGGCACAGTTGAAGTAACTAAAATGTAAGGATCCAACCCAAATTCTGTCTGAGAAACACTGACCTTTTAGGCAGAGTTCCCAGTAACAAACTGTACAGCTCAGAGTACAGGAGCATGTAGATATAAAGACAGTTGTTGAGTTCTTACTGTTCCTACCTGGAAAGCCTGTTTTCATAGGTGGAAGCTGATATAAATTAGAATGATGTCACTGACATTGTACTGAATATGTCATTAATTCAAGGGTAGATAAGCACAAAGGAAGCTGACGGTAAATTACGGACAACGGAATTTAGACCTATAAACAATATTAACAATATAAGCAATATTAAACAATATTAGATCTTACTTCTTACACGATTTTTCAAAAATTATCCACTAATTTGTTCCATAATATCTGAATATTTTTCAAACATTCCCAGTGTGAAAACACCATGGACTTAGATGTGTTTTTGTATATAAGCACATATATGTATATGAAAAACAGACTAATAAAGTTCAAATGCTAAATTAGTTGTCCTTCAAACTGAATCAAGGCTTCAAAATTGGCTTTTTTTCCTACCTTACCGAAAAAGCTTTCATTTTCATGTTAGGAAATGCAGATTTATGTGCTGTTATATTGTTCTATGTTATTACCCAGAGAATTCTGTAGGATGGGAACAAAAAGATTCTTCAGGAGATGACCCAGTCCACCCCTCTTTCTGAAAGTAAGATTAGTAATGTTTGTCTCATATTTATGTGTTTATTTATATTTATTTATTTATTTTACCTCCACTTTAACAATGTTAGCCATACTGGCTGAACAAACCTCCTTAACTAATCATTTATAATCCACTCCCTACTTTTTTTTTTTTTTTTTTCCCCTAACATTTAACCAGAATCTCTCTTTTTCCAGTGCAGAACCATGACTTCTCTGAGCCATGGACATCTGAGCAGCCCTTCCTCATTATTAAAACGTTTAAGATACTGTCTCATAACACCCTCCTTCACAAAAACCTTAATGTAATATTTAAAAACTTTCAGTCTTTCCTCATGCTTTTTACAATTTTCTCATTGCTTTCCCTTCCAGATACTCTTTAGCTAGTCTATGCTTTTTGAGATGAAGTACAGCCAAATTCAAGTATAAAAATTCACAAACTAACCTATTCACAAGGAACTAACCCTCTATTGACAGTGGTAGTGTGGCATACTTCTGTTCCACATTGTGGTTACAGTTATGTGGCTACATAAATTGCTCTTTTATATCAGGACTAAATTGTGGATAATTCCTACAGATAAATAAATATGACATTTCTAGGAGGACTTTAAATCCTGTGGCACTTTAGAGTTAGATCAAGTAAGGATGTCATGATGATATTATCTGACCAACTAAGCATAGACTGGAATTAAAACTGTAGGGCAATTATATTAGCTCATTTAATTGTACTGAATCTATAATTTAATAATGCGTTTATCGGTTTTCTTACCAACTAATATCTAAGTATATAATGTGCAATACTTATAAATTAGTCCAGACATTTCATATGTATATTCACTTACTCTGGAAACTTCATCTACTTAATTGGAAACTTTTATGAATATTGAATTTTCCAAAAAGTAAAAAATATGAGACTAGAACATATTCTGGAAATAATTTATCTGTAGTCTTATGAGCCAACTGTTCAACACCTAAACTTTCACAATAGAAAAAAAAAAAATGATACTAATGCATTTTTCTCTACTGGAAACCCTTCATCTTGCTTATTCAATATTCAGTGCTGGAAGAGTCTAAGATGTTCAGTACAGTCTGCTCTAGGATCACACACAAAAACTATACCTGGTTTAAAGATCCAGAGATTAGTGAATATAAAAATTATACCTTGTAAAACTTTTCTAGTCCAATAAATGACAGATAGTAAAAATATACTAGGGAGTTGTCTTTAGTAGAATAAATGAAAGCAGGTGGGAGCACAGAGCTGTTCCAGCTGCAGAGAGGAGAAACAGCAGTATAGCCAGCAACAATTAATCCAAATTATAACTGATAAACCATGGATAAGAGACGAACTCAAACAAAATAAAAAAAATAAATAAATAAAACTAAAAATAAAAATAAATTATTACATTTATTACAGCACTGACCTGTGTGTTACAAAGACCTGTTTTGCTGATTGTGGTGGGAGAGAAATGAGAACACTATCTCTTTTTGTCAGTGGTTCTAAAACAAAGGAACTAAAGACCTTGTACATAGGAACATCAATTTACCTTGGTTCCATTTTCACCATTCCCGGATGAGAAACAACGATGATCTTAGGGACCCAGCAGTTTTCCATTAATAGTCTCTATGTTAGATATAAGATCACCTCCAACTTAACTAAACACACTGATTCTTTAAATACATGAGCAAAATTAAAGATGAATTTAAGAAAATTACTTATGGCACAAAAAGCACATTAATGCTGCCCACATCATTATTTATAGAGAAAGAGGGTTATTTTGATTGAGGTGACAAATTACCTTTCAACAGCAGAAGGAAAAAACAGTTTACAAGTTCAAGCTGTAAAGTTATTAAACAAGAGCTGTCTGTACTAAGAAATGCACAGCATATTAGAAAAGCCAATTTATTAAATTAAGTGGCAAATCAGCAAGTGGACAAAGGACTGACCTTGGATCTGGGTGGTGCTCTGATGTACCATTTACAGTCTACTGCTTCAGTTTCAGAAGCTTTTCCTTCTTTGACAATTTGTACAGATTCCACAATTCCTTCAGGTCCTCCCATCTCAAACTCACAAACTAAATAACAAAATACCAGAAAAATGAATCCTGAACAGCAAACAAAAATATTTTCTACAGCAGAATGCAAAGGCTTCGAAGTCTTAGGAAGAACCAATATACCAACCTGGCAATGGTTTCAAAACTCCAAGGTCCTTAAAATCGGGATCTTGAAAATTGAGAAAGAGCAAATTAGTTTTGTTCAATATCTTGGGTATAATTTCAATGTATTAAAATTGGACACTTTAGTGATATAATTATACATCTGTTTCTTTGGAATGTGACTTGTCTTTTTGCAACAGGTTTAAAATCTATAATAACACACATCATTAATGCAGAAAGTGTTGGTACTATCATGCAAAGTTCTTATATTTTTCCATTATGAAATCCTGCTTTGAAAAATTTTGTCACAATTTTCTTTCAGAAGAATTAATAAAAAAAAAAAAATCTGTACACACTAGAAAGCAAGAACATCACACAGCTACCCACATGATATTTTAACATCAGTTAAATTAGAGATATCGGTCTAATGAAAAAGATATATTTACAAATCCATTCAAAAACCCTTTGCTTATTTTACATCATTATTATAACACAAACTCATTCTGTGGTTATGAATACTCTACCATCTCTACCAACAATGAGGAGTCTCTTTCTTTCACAGAGGAATCCATTTGGTATTTCAGGACTATCATAAGAATTTCATAAGAATATCAAATATCATAAGAATATCAAATATCATAAGAATTTACCATGGAATTTATTGTGTTAACAAGGTAATAAGTCTAATACATGTGTTATTTTTGATAAGATAAACATGATAATATTTATTGTCTGAGATGCATTTAATTATGCCTTTATAGCCAGATATAACTCTTGAAATGAGTTTGGTCATGGATCTATGCCTCAATAAGCAGATATCCATAGACAAATCAACATTTCATAAAATTTTGCTGCAGTTTGAATATATTGCCCCAAAACAGAAATGTGAAAGGGGCTAAATTATTTCAATTATCTCCTCAAAATAGACTAGTCTTGTCTGGAGTTTTATTGCTTGCACTATTATGCTATTTAACATGAAAATTCTGTGTTATTTTCCCCATCTTAATGGGAAAGAGATCAAAAAAGAAACCCACTGTTCTTTACTTATTTATTTTATTTTATTTTTTGTTTATTTTATTTTTTATTTTATTATTATTTTTTTTAATTTGGCAGGATCTGGTCTTCTGAAATCAGTGTTAAACTACATGCATTCTCCATCAAGCTTCTCCTGGGCCACATTCCACCCAGGCATCAAACAGATTGCATAAAAAGAAAATCAAGGTTGAGATTGAGCTATACAATCTATACAATACTCCCATGGAACTCATCTTATTGCTTCAGGATTTACTCAATGTATCCAAAGCTTTAAAAACAATGAGTCTGGCAGTAGGAAATCAACTGGAGTAAAACCAAACCAAAACAGCAAAACCTGCTGTTCCCCTTTAACCTTTGTTTAGTCTGTACAGTAACAATTATAACCAAATAATATAATGAAAAACAAAGTCTAGTGTCTTATGAGCAAGAACAGCAATTTTAGCCTGAACAATGAGGATATGCTGTCAAAAGCAGAGTTATAAAATCACCTTTTAAAACTGTCTTGTTATAACCAGGCTGCTACTTTTTTTTATTTCCCAGTTTTCCTCTTACAGTGGCACAATATGTCTTGACTAAATACTCATTAATTTAAGGGACTGCAAATATAATTGAATAGGCAATTAGTATTCATTATTATTCAGTTTTATTATTCAGCAGATAGATATGAAAATAACACTAAATGTAATTAGATATTTCTCTTAATGTACTCAGATATTGATATCTACTGCTGAAAGCAAGGTGTTTAAAGGAAGTATACTTCACTGGTTCAAAATAATATCCAAACCATATCTAGTGTATTGATCACATTTCTTCTAGTCTGAGTTTACAGGGATCAGTCTGATCTACTCAAAACACTCCACCATATTTACGAAGTAGAGAGGAGGAAAGAGGGAGAAAAGTTCTGTCAGGATTTCTCCCATATGAAAGATTTTTCATAGATAGGAGTGTTCATTGCAAGAATCCTTACTGATTTACTGGCCTTACTTGATATATTAGAAATACGGATTGGGGGTGGGGTGGTAGGGATGTGGAGAATGTTGGAGGCCGACTGCATTTCAGAAAGAAAACATTAATTACTTTTTGCTCTGAGGTTTCTAAGTCTGAACATTGTGGGAGTGTGGCTATGGGGGTCGACAAGCCCCATGGTTGGTGATAACATCAGACTCTTAACGATGAGGCCATCAGGAATGTACAGAGTTTAGGGAGAACAAAAAAGGGTGATTCAGGAGACGCCTTGCCGTCTCGGGTTGCTTGTTTTCCAGCCGTTAAGGCATGGAAGTTGCTGGGTGTTTACGGTTGCCTTGCAAAGTTGTTGACCAATGAAGAGTTAGTGGAAAAGTATTGCTGTGGGGCGAATAGTATAAGAAGGGAGCCTGTCCTCATGATGGGGATGCAACAAGGAGAATGTAATTGTGCCCTCAACATGAGAGATGAAGCTAGGCCCTCAGTAAGATAATAGTTAAGTTATATCATCAATAAAGTAAGAGCAGTTACTGATCCCAAAAGAACCCTAGTGTCTGTGTGGTCATTACGCCACAGAGCATATCTTACAATTAGTGAATTAGTGTACACTAACCCTTTGCCAAGGTGTGCAGGCCAGACAACTCTGAAAGGTTTACACACAGGAGATAGACTTGTGTCATTACACAGTGCTTGGGGAGGTAAGTCTAAGTCCATGAGAAATTGTGGCTGCCCACCCACGTTCCCTGGAGAGTTGAGATGACTTGTATTAGAAAGCTTCCTTCTCTATTTTTGGTAAAAATAATGACAGAAGCAGAGGGGCAAGCCTTTTGCTAAGACTGGTAAGAATATAGAATATTTTGGAAAAAAAAAAAAAAAAAAAAAAAAAAAAAAAAAAAAAAAGCTATAATTTTGAAAACTTGTAATAAACTGGAAATAAGCAGGATTCATAGAATTTTAAAAAATGGGGGGTGGGAGATAAATTTGTGTTCTAGATGCAAAACTCATTCTAGCTGCTGTTTTACTATTTACAACTAATTTGCAAAACATCTTCCTTCAAGAAACTTAATGTCTGAAATGCAATCGTAATTTGACCCACAAAACAAATCTGAATATATGTTCCCTTTTTTTTTTTTTTTAACAATACAGTTGTAACAAAATCACACAGAAGTACAATAATCTGTTAACATTCTAGAAATATTGTAGATCTAGAAGTGGACATGCAAGTACTCAGCTGCATTTACAACCATTCAACATCTGCAGAGGGTCCTGGACAGGCTGGATTACTGGAAGTCTGGGATGAGGAGCAGAAGAACCCCTCCACCGTTCAGATGGAAACAGTTAGAGACCTGCTGTTCCACCTGGACTGTCACAAATCCATGACACCAGATGGGATCCACACGAGGGTGCTGAGGGAGTTAGCGGATGTGATTGCTGGGCTGCTTTCCATCATCTGTCAGTGGTCTTGGTCATCTGGAGTGATCCCAGATGACTTGAGACTTGCTAATGTAATGCCCATCTATAGAAGGGTCGTAAGGAGGACCCAAGGCCTGTCAGCCTGACGTCGGTGCTAGGAAAGGTGATGGAACAGGTCATCTTGAATGCAATCAAGCAATTTATGAGGGACCACCGGGGGATCAGGCCCAGTCAGCACGGGTTCATGAAAGGCAAGTCCTGCCTGACCTACCTCATCTCCTTCTATGACTGGGTGACCCGCCTGGTGGATGAGGGAAAGCCTGTTGACATAGTCTACCTAGACTTCAGCAAGGCCTTTGACATGGTCTCCCATAGTATTCACCTGGAGAAGCTGGCAGCCCGTGGTTTGAACGGTACACTCTTTGCTGGAGGGCTGGGCCCAGAGAGGGTTGGTGAATGGAGTGAAATCCAGCTGGCAACCGGTCACCAGTGGTGTTCCCCAGGGACTGGTGTTAGGGCCCATCCACTTTAATATCTTTATTGATGATTTAGATGAGGGAATTGAGTGCACCCTCTGAAAGTTTGCAGACAACACCAAGTTGGGGGAAAGTGTTGATCTGCTGGAAGGTAGAAAGGCCCTGCAAAGGGACCGGGACAGGATGGATAGATGGGCAGAGGCCAATGGGATGAGATTCAACATAACTAAGTGCCAGGTCCTGCACTTTGACCACAACAACCCAATGCAATGCTAAAGGCTTGGGGCAGAGTGGTTATACAGAGGAAAAGGATCTGGAGGTGTTGCTTGATGCTCACCTGAACATGAGTTGGCAGTGTGCCCAGGTGACCAAGAAGGCCAATGGCATCCTGGCCTGTATCAGAAATAGCATAGCCAGCAGGACCAGGGAGGTGATCGACCCCCTGCACTAAGCTCTGGTGAGGCTGTACCTTGAGTACCATGTTCAGCTTTGGGCCCCTCACTACAAGAAGGACATTGAGGCCCTGGAACATGTCCAGAGAAGGGCTACAAAGCTGGTGAAGGGCCTGGAAGACAGGTCCTAAGACGATTGGCTGAGGGAGCTGGGGTTGTTTAGACTGGAGAAGAGGAGGCACAGGGGAGACCTTATTGCTCTCTACAACTACCTGAAAGGAAATTGTAGGGAGCTGGGCATCTGCCTCTTCTCACAGATAACTAGCGATAAGACTAGAGGGAATGGGCTCAAGTGTTGCCAGGGGAGGTTTAGGTTAGAAATTAGGAGACATTTATTTTCAGAAAGAGTAGTCAGACATTGGAACAGGTTGCCCAGGGAGGTGGTGGAGTCACTGTCCCAGGGGCTGTTCAAGGTTGGACCTGGCACTTAGGGACATGTTTTAGTGGGTGATATTGGTAGTAAGGTGATAGTTGGATCAGATGATCCAACTATGAAGGGCCTGGAACACAAGTCCTATGAGGTGTGGCTGAGGGAACTGGGGTTGTTTAGTCTAGAGAAGAGGAGGCACAGGGGAGACATTATTGCTCTCTACAACTTCCTGAAAGGAAGTTGTGGGGAGCTGGGTGTCGGCCTCTTCTCAGAGGTTACTAGTGATAGGACTAGAGGAAATAGACTCAAGTTGCACCAGGCGGGATTCAGTAGGAAATTAGGAGAAATTTCTTCTCAGAAAGAATAGCTAGACATTGGAACAGGTTGCCCAGGAGGGCGGTGGAGTCACAGTCCCTACAGGCATTTAAGGAAAGGCTGGATGTGGTACTTAGGGACATGGTTTAGTGTGTAATATTGGTGGTAAGGTGGCATTTGGACCAGATTATCTCGAAAGTCTTTTTCAACCTTAATGATTCCATGACTCTAAGATTTTGAGAGTGATAATGCAATAAAGTGTATAACATGCTTTATTACACATTAATAACCAGTATTATTATAATAAAAGCAACAATTTGTAAGTAAGGCATTGTGAGAAATACTGAGATTTCTACCATGTTTAAGCATATTGTCAAAACAAATGTCTGGTTGTGAAATAATCTACCATTAAATAGATTATACTTTAGCAGCTCTTCTGTATGTAATTCAATCAAATTATTATCGGTTTGGCTGAGTCAGAAACCTTTTAATGATATCTAAATACTGACTGTCTAGATCTTCTGCTAGTCAGATGCTCTTTTCTTTTGCACCTACTGAAAAGTATGTTCCATTAGGAAGAATCCCAAGTCAGAAAAATTTTGTTGTGAAAAATAAGATCGATCACCTATAATGAGAGAAAAACAGGAGGTAATAAGTCTTGAGAAGACTGTAGTATATGGATTTATTTTATTTCATTTTATTTTAAATGGGGATCTCTCTCATTAAATGAAATCTGTAAAACAGGGGATTTATATAAGAAATGTGTAAATGTGTAAAAGTTATGTAAATGGAAGACCTTGCAGCCAAAATACATTCTGGTATTCTTTGCTTCAACATTGAACATCTCTTTTAAAACAAACAAAGAAACAAAAAGGGGTATCCAGAAATTTCCTTTGGTGATATATTACAACCCATTCTACAAATAATAGATTCCTGAAATGTTTAGTTAACACAAGTTCTCCTGTAAGGTCCCAGTGAAGCACAGAATTACATTTGAAAAATATTATGAGATGTAAAAGTATGTGCCAGGTTATTTAGAATTACTGACAAACACGCAGAACAAGAAAATTCAAAGTGGCCCAAGGAGAAAATTATGATAATCTATAGATTTCCTTAACTTGTAAAAGATGGGCTGGATGAAGAAACAGAGGTGGCTGAACAGCCAGGCCCAGAGGATGGTGATCTGTGTCACAAAGTCTAGTTAGAGAATAGTAACTACTTGATACCACAGGGCACAATATTGGCTGCAATTCTGGTCAACATCTTCATTAATGATCTGCAAGATGGTGCAGAGCATATACTTAGCAGGTTTGCAGTGGATACTCCAGAGGGTCAATGGTGTCATCTAGAGGAACCTTGACAGGCCGGAGAAATTGTCCAGCAAGAATGTGTTCAAGATGTTCATAGAACTTCACCTGACGTGGAACAACCCCAGGCACTAGTACATACTGTGTTCTGGTGGACAACAAGTGAACATGAGTCAGAAAGGTGCTCTTGCTACCAAGAAAGCTTTACTCAGCATTGGTGATGCCGCACATAGAGTACTGTGTCCAATATTCAATTTCCCAATACAAAACTGCCTCAGAGATGCTGAAGAGAGTCCAGAGAAAGGACATAAAGATGGTGAAGGGACTGGAACATCTCTTTTATGAGAGGCTGAAAGACTTGTTCAGCCTGGGGAAGAGAATGCTCAGGTGAGTTCTTCTCCAAGTATATAAATAACTGGACGGAATTTGCAAAGAAATTTAGCCAGGCTTTTATCACTGGTGACCAATAGCAGGACAAGAGGCAACAGGCACAACCTGAAATACAGTAGGTTCCATCTGAACATGCGGAAATATTTCTTTATTGTGCAGGTGATGAAGCAATGGAAAATGTTGCCCAGACAGATTGTAGATCTACCTGGATATATTCAAAAACTGCCTAGACATGGTACTGGGAAGTCTGCCATAAGTTGCCCTGTTGAGCAGGGGGTTGGAACAAATGATCCAGGGGTCCCTTTCAAACTCCATCATTCTGTGATACTCTAATAACTAAACACCAAAAGTGGCTGACAGTAATACTGCTAGTCAAAATATAAATCTACAGTAATGGCATATGTTAGACAAATCTGTGTCAAAAGGCAGACAGTCTGGTGGAATTTGTTTCAAGTCATGTGATGATTAACTTGGTATTTCTTAGAATATTTTAGGTCTAGGATCTACTTAATTTCATGGGATTGTTTATATCTGAAAAAAAGTATACATATTGTACAATATGAACAATTAATGTCAAGATGTCAGAAGTCAAGATTAAGGAAATGTGTGCCACAGAATCCTGGTGTGGATATGAAACCTATTTTGTGAGACATTTTGATAGATTTTTTTTTTTTCTATAAATACGAGAAGAAGGAATTACTTGATCAAACTATATGGTATAGAGAGTTGATGTTTGAAACATAAGCAAGTTGATGTTGTTTTTGAATATAAAAACTATATTTTAATGGTTAGATATCAAAAATATTCACAGAATGTAGAAACTTTATTTGCTAAATAAGGAAAATATTCAATTTAATTTATTGAACAACTATAGATATATCTTTTCATTTTCTTGTATTTGACTAACTAGAAACATTCATTCAAGCTTAATTCTATTAATATTTAAGGAATTCTAATGCATACACATTGTTGCCTATCATACAATTTATCAAAGACCTGATTTTACATGCAAATGCTTGTGGAAAAGTAAGCAGAACTGCAATATTTAGCAAGCCACTAGTTATTTATTTTCAAGTTTATGAAACCAGGTAAATTTTACAATTATTTGTGGGAGCTTAAGTCAGCCCTGCATTCTTGAGTGGTGATTTTCTGTAAAAGCAGAGCCTTCAGAAATCAGAAAAAAAGGGCAGGATTGTTCTAAGCTATTTTTGGTGGTTGTCTTCCGGTATTTGATGATGCAGTGCAAAGACTAGATGATGACCAAAAGATTTTAAAGTATTGAAATATGCTAAAGAATCACAAAAATAATTATAAAATAGGAAAAAAAAATCTACAAGTAAACATTTTGTGATGTACAAGTAAGTGGACTTAAATGTTCTGCCGAGAGACTGAGGGAAAAGTGTTAGTAGCACAAAAGTACTAAGTGGTATAGATACATAAAAATAAAAACTGTTGTCAGCTGAAAAGGAAATTTTTTCCAAGGAATATTTTCAGCTCTGTAGTCTTATTGAAACTTCAGTTAATATGTCTATATCTGTATTAAAGATAAAAGATCTTAAAAGAAAACGTATAGTTTGCTAGACACCCTGAAAAAACAGTTCTATAATAATTCTATCTGGCAAGAGTATGTGAGTGATGACAGATGTTTTGGAGGCTACATTTTATAATCTAAAACAATGCTTTGTATATCGTTCACTCCTCAGCACAGTCATGAGAGAATTTAAAGGCAGTAAGTGTTCATGTAGAAGTGACTAAGAGTCTTAACTTTTCACCTTAAAGTCCTACATCAACAGGAAGTCATGTGAAACCAAGTAAGTTGAAAGAATACTCTGGAGAAGTTCTCTGTTTTTGGAGATGTAGTTGCATCAGGAGAGACTACTTTGTCTTGTATTTGGTGATTTACAGTAAAGTACACAGATACTATTTTTCTTAGGAAGAAATTTTATAAATGAATGCTGCAAGCAGTAGGGGACGTACATAATAATTTTTAAAAATCACAGAAAAATACAATCCACTTACTCTAGCTATTTCAGTCTGATTCCTTATACTACTGTAGCATTTTTGAAATAACACAGACTGCCTTCCAGAGGTTTTTTTTTGGTTGATTGGTTGGTTGGTTTGCTTTTTTATACCAAAAGTTAATACTTGTTTCTTTGACACCATTATGGAAATGAAAAAAAAACAGTATCATCAGAAAATAAATATATATACATATATATATCTTTATGTAGCTTCTTGCTAAGATTTGTCAAAATACTTAGACAAGAAATGGCCTGAATGAACTCTACTGGAAAAGAATACATGAATACAGCGATTGAATTTAGATTTTTCTTTTTGTGTACACAATGGCAGGCTTGATATCTTGCTTGATATCTTGCCTGCTTCCCTCCCCTGTCTGCTTTGTCACCTATTTACAGCAGGTTCTTTCTCCACTGTAAATTTTGTATGGATAGGAACCAAGGAACTGTGCTGGGAAGTGAGAGGGCTCATAGGTCACATCCTCAAACAGTTCAATGTGTGCAGCTAAATTCCAAAAGTGGGAAGTACTTCTTGATACTGCATTATTGACATAATCTATGAAGGAGAGCAGTAATGGGCAACAATGTCATACTCTGAGACTGCTCAATGGAAACAGGAAGTCTAGGGTCTTTGATGATCTGGGTGGGATTATTTGGCAGATAATTTTTATTATGCAAAGTATTTGTACTAGATCCTGAATTCCCCACTTAGGAATCAGATTCCCTTCATGCAGCACAGTGGCTGCATATATTTCAGGGGCTGCATATACCTTTACCTGCCAGTTGCCCAGAAATGTGTGAAACAAGAATGAATGAGTTCAGGAGCCCACTCTATCTGAGAACAGCAGCCAAGCAATCTCTGCTGACAAAGTGTTGCAGAACCATGAGGACTGACTGCCAGTCTTCAAGGGCAGTACTGCTATATGTGTCATCCCAATACAATATCTCAGTGGTTTTCTGTGATTGACTAATTGTGTCTAAACTTCACTAGGAAGAACAACATAGGTACAACATAAAAGTGCCATAGAGCCTTTCATGAGTAATGTTGAATACTGAATATGGCCTAGTTATGCAATTTCATCATAATAATATTAAAGTTTAAGGTATCACTGATTTGTTAAAGATGACTCTAACATTCCAAGAAAATAATACTTTCTGTTCACTCTGCAGTGCACAGGGAAAAAAGATTCAGAAGGTTTAGCCACAACTGGTTGCTAAGCATTACTTTTTCAGATTGAATCAATTTACATGTTTTTTCTTGCTACCACTGCATAACTGTGCATAATCTTTTCAAAGAAGCTGTTCATGCTACAACAGTCCATTTTGTAGATTTACCAGGAGAGAGAGGGAATTTAAAGGAATAATTTTGCAATATAAAGTAACCATTGTGAATTTTTTTTTTTTTTCAACCAGAACAAATACACTCACTACATCATTCCCAATTATTTTGAAGAGCTACACCTTTTTCAGCTATTATATTCAACAGAATATATCATTTGTGTTACTTCAACTAGTGCTGAATAACCTTACTGACCACACAGTAAGACACATTTCCAATACAGACAGAAACATCAGCATAGTGTTTACACTACCTGACAACCCCTTGTTGTAGCTGTCCATGCCAGCTATGGCATATACGTTATGTCATTTTTGTGAACATAACTTCATCTTTCATGGGAACCACAGGTGTCTTCTCTAGTTCTCATGTATGAACAGTTTATCTTCCACTTTAACAGATCTCTTTCTGTTTCCAAATATTTTTCTCTTACTGTCTAACAAAGCACCAGGAGTACTTTTGTTAAAGTGAATAACCTTATGAGAATGGGAATCGAGTTGTTTGCAAAAACAACAGATTGTTTAATCATCTGTCCATATAAGATACTAGAAAGAAGAAATAGACACAATACTCTTGAAAATATGATCCTTAGAATGGAAAGTGAAATAGCCAAAATACAGAGCCTTTCATTAGTTCACTGTGCAGCTTCAAGATTTTGGAAAGTTATTGTATGAAATGTATCGTAGAGCTCTCCTATAACAAAATCTTTTTATGATTCCAAAAGCCAATGTCACTGGATGTTTTTAAAATGGAGTAGAAACAAATAGTTCTTTTATCATATAAGAACTCTAAAAGCCTAGCAACTCAAGGAATTGCTGAGGGAGGCATATCAGCACCAAGTCCATGAAACATCTTCAGGGAAAAAAAAAAAAAAAAAAAAAAAAAA
>CM021766.1:98338119-98360646 GCA_011076525.1 Nettapus auritus | reverse complement strand
TTGACCCCAGCAGTTTTCCCATATTTACACAGCACTCTCTACAGGGTCTGAAGATGGATTTTCATGAGCTTTACATGCAGAATATTCTGAGGAGATGCCTTGGAGATATTATTTCACTGTCTTTTCCTTCTTCATCTTTTTAACAGCACAGTGTAGTTTTCTTTAGGGGGAAGATTTTCAGGATAGTCCATTTCTCAGAAAGAAGGCTGTGTGTGTTAAATTGTGAATTCCTACTTAAATTACCCAAATAAATATGAATTTTACTTTTCATTATACAGGATAAAATCTATATATTTAAAGGATATAAATAATATAAGAGAGCAATAACCCTTCCACTCTTCCCAGCATTATGAAATTCAACTTCTCCTGAGATTTCAGGAGGAAAACACTTTGATAAGTCTTTCTCTACCTAAGGATTTACAGCTAGGTTTTTGCCTTAGAGTTCAGCTGCTTTCTGTTGGTTACAACTTCATGAGTGACATTCTCTTTTGTTTGAATAGATCATTTTGATCCCGCTTCAGGCAATTAAAGTGCCAGAGTAAAATCCAAACCACAATTGCTAATAGTGACATAGAGTAGACATAATGTGTCAGAAACAAGACACCAGGGCAGTTGAGACTTCTATTATTTTGATGAGGAGAACCCTACTGTATGCTTTACTATGTATTTGACTAAAACAAACATTATTCATATTAATCCTATCCCCAAATGGTTTCCACTTAAATTAGTAAATAAAAAGTTTTGTACATCAGTAACAGTAAGCCATGTTTTGCCATATATCCACATGAAAAAATTAGCAAGGTGATAAATTCTAAATCAAAATGTCCTCAGCCTTTCAAACTTTTTATTTAAACAAGATCCTTGTAATGGTTTGTCGGCTCTTCTGAGTATCATTTATGCCACATGCTCAACGTTCACTAAATGATTATGAAACTTGTTTGTCATAAACATGAGGGGAAAAGAAAAAAAGGTCTGTGGATAATTGGAGATCTGTAATCTAGAGTTTAAACAGATTTAGATTTAATTATAATAATAATAAAAAAGTTAAATCTGGTTTTCCTTACCACAGAAGCCCCACTCTTAGTCAGGCTAAACAATGATTATATTAAACATATTTTATTACATTATTTAAAATTTTGTTTTCATAGCTTGGGAATTTAGATTTTAAAAAGTATAGTTTCTATGAAAACAGATTTTATGTTTTTCTTCTTTCTTTAAAGACTACCAGTCTGAAGCAATAATTTGATTACCACTGGATTTGCTAACAATTTTAATATTTATTCTAACATAAACAGTATTAGGCCCAAAATCTGATATGAATTTAGCAATTGGTGTATTGAATATTACATTGATTGACTAGCTCACTAGCTCAGTATCATGCAAAGAATGAACTTGTCTTCTGCATGACATTCAATATTAAAAAGCCATTGTGATCCATTGAAGGACACTTTGGAGAGGCAGTTGTTGTGATTTAACCCAGCAGGTAGATAAACACCACACAAACATTTGCTGACTCCCCTCTACCCAGTGGTATGGCAAAGAGAATCGGGGGGGGGGCAGTCGGGGGGAGGTTGGGTGGTGTTGAGGTAAAGATAGTTTAATAGGATGAAAAATGAAAGGAAAATAATAATTTTTAATTATAATGATAAAATAATCATAAAATCAAGTGATACACAATTTTCACAACCTGACCAACACTTAGCCTATTCCTGAGCAGAGGATGTCTGTCCCACCCTAGCCAATTCCTCAAGTTTTATTGTTCAGCATGACACCATATAGCATGGAATAGCCCTTTGGCCAGTTTAGGCCATGTGTCCTGGCTGTGTCCCCTCACAGCTCCTGGTGCACCCCCAGCCACCTCACTGGCAGGACAGCACAATAAGCTGAAAAGTCCTTGATTAAGTATAAGCCCTGCTCTACAACAACTAAAACATCAGTGTGTCATCAGCATTATTCTCATCCTAATTCCAAAACACAGTTTTTCTTCCAGCTACTAGAAAGAAAATTAACTCCATCCCAGCTGAAACCAGGACAGCAGTGTTCATAGGCCCTTTTATCTACATCATACAATATTCAATAATGCCATTAACTGGATGAAGAGACTGGGAAAAGAACAGCAAACTGGGTACTGATTAGAAATTCTCCATTTCTTCCACTGATATGGTAATATTTAGGAAAAAAAAAAAATGATAGAACAGTTTTCTCTGTCAGCAACAGGTCAGATATGATCATAAGTCACAGTACTCAGGATTTTTATGTATGGGTCAGCTGCTTATGTAGCCAGGCAATAATTACATTTCATTTGACCAGATCAAGTTTCTGGCTGCCAGGCAGTAGGATTTTTCCTAGCTTGATCTGAAAGAGTCATTTAAAGCTTTAGTGGAAAACAAAACAAAACAAAACAAAACAAAAACTCTGAATAAAATATTTCATTTAAAAGCACTTGGTAGATCATTGATATAACGTACATATATTGGAATATCACTGACATGAAACATTCTAGAATACAAATAACTAAATAACTCTATTACTGCTACAGATTGTCATTGTGGGGAGAGCATAAACAATTAAAGAAATTCAAATTATACAAATCTGATTTTTAAACTACTACACCAGTATGCATTTTATTAAAAGAAATGAAGAAAAAACAAACAAACAAACAAACAAAAAAACCACCTTATTTTGCATAGTTTTAGCATGAACTTTGTAGTTGATAGCAGTTAATAACCATAATCCATAAAATCATATCACCATTAAAGAACAAAATACTTTTGATAATAATTTGCTGCATTCGCTTTTAATATTAATTTCAACATTGAGTTTAGAAGTGAGCTTCAGGAAAGAAAGGAACAGAAAAAAATCAAGAAATGGTATCATATGGTCTTTTATTAACCCACATACCGAAGCCAGCAGATTTGATAACATTGTCTCTTGAGCTTGAAATATCAGATAACATCTGGCAAACGATGTTTGTAAGTCCTGTTACACAACATCTTCTGGCTTCTCAGTGTCATCTAGGGGACTGATATGTGACCAGAATAACACATTTCATGCTGTCTTCTTCTGTCATGCTACCACAGATTTTTAACAATGGGTGTGCTATGACATCAGTTTTTTTTTAATTTGATTCTCAGAAAATATACAGCAGTTCTGTTCTCGTCATCTTTCTCATGACTCAAGCAATCTTTCTTAGCACAAATCACAGTGTAGTCTTTCGACATCGAAGTATTCAAATAACCTTTCTGCATCTCTAACATGTAATGAAATGTGAGGCAATGTTTTAAAGTGTTGGTCAAAAGCATTTGCTTACTTATTTGTACAGTTTTGCAATGATTCTCCTTCCTTTCAGACTGTATTCTCAGTTGTTTGGTAGATCTTACTATCACAAACATTTCAAATTTTCTTTAATAGAGTTCATTTTAGACTGTGTAGCCCAGACGGAATTTAAATTCTAATCTGCCAGTCTATATGAGGAAACACTATTGGCTTACTCTCATTTGTCTAGTGAGTTACAGACTGTGCTTTTGTCTTGTTAAGTACATTTGACATAACTGAGTTGAGTCTTCAGAGCAACAATAATTTGAGGGCACCAGATCTCTTGATTTCAAAATATATTTGTGCATTTGAGTATTTATACACCCTTTTTTTTTTTTTTTTTTTTAAGAAACTGAAAATATAAGCAGATGTAATTTTGCTGCCAGCAGTACCACTTGATATATTTATGAATTACTAATATGTTCCTACTGAAAAGTTCTCAGTCCTTACAATTGCAAAATACTCCTGGATTAGATTGGGAATATCATAGCAGAGCAGAATACCAGACTAAATCTAACACATCTGACCCTGTATCCAACATCAATTATATGATCAGAATCTCATCTTGAAACTGGAAAAGAATTTGGTCCATTAAACTGAAAATTTTCTGTATTGTATGAAGCTGTAGACAATGCTTTTATGCATAAAATTATACTAGTTAAACAAACACTGGACTGCAGTGGAACCACTTTGAAAAACAAAATTTACATTTTAGGAAGACATGAAGAGTTAAGGAATTCAGTGGTCTTCATTTAGTAATCATAAATGACAACTTTGAAAGTAGTTTTAAGTATTACCTTGCATTAATAAATTAAAAATATATTTTTATAAATAATATACAATTTCCAGCAAACAAGCTTTTGTTTTGTTTTGTTTTGTTTTTAGCTAAAGGGGAAAGGAAAGCCAGATGGTGCAAATGTATAAAATCTAATTGAAAGATAATGAATTCCCAGGTCAAAATAATCTTTTAAAATTAAAATATTTCTAAATCTAGTTTTGCTTAAATTCTGTTTATTTCAATAAACATCTCAACATATAATGTATTTATATTTTTTCCTAAATGTGCTAAGAAGATAAAGGAACAGAGATTGTAGGAAAGCCTAGGTGCCTCCAGATTGATAAATAAATAGATGAGGTTACTAAGGAGTAAATAAATTAGTTAAAAATGCTGTCAACAGCATACAACATGGAAGACAGATACCATTCTCCGGAAGATTTGTAGCTGAGCTAGGTCAGAATCAAGAGTTTTCAGTTTCCCCATTTTTGGAAGACAACTTCTCAATCCTTACTTCTACTGAATTCCAAATTCAGATAGTGAGGAGATAATTAGATAATTGTTCCTTTCAAAAAAAATAACTTCAATACTTTTTCATTTTAAAAAGCTCAGTTGCCAACATATGCACTACCAAAATTTTACATAGTGGGAATGTAGCAAAAATATATTTATTTTATATTCAAAATATAAAATCCAAGGAGAGGAACCACAAGTGATTGAAGAACTAGTATAACTGCATTTTACGAGTAGTAAACCTGACCAACAAACTGAGTTGGACTAAAAAACACAGTTGAATGAATTGTTCTAACCATGGTTGAAGAAAATGAATTATTTTTATATACAGAAAAATAGTTACAGATGATTTAAAGTTGGTATTTGTTTTGTTTTGTTTTGTTTTGTTTGCTTTGTTTTTTGTTTTATTTTGAGGCACAAGGATGTCTATAAGAAGAATAGCACAGAAAATGTCATTCTAACACATACAAAAACTCAATTTATTGTAGTAGTATATAATAAAGGAAATATACTAAAGGAAAACAGGGACTTAGTGAATAAAGTTAGCTTCCTTAAGGCTATCTTACATTTAAATATTGGTTAAATAGACAGTCACCAAACTGATATAATTTGAGTAAAAGTAGAAAACTAAATTTTGATTCATGTTGAAGAAATGGTAGTTCAGTTCTTCAGAATAAATAAATATTTCATTTTGACATAGGTCAGTATATGGCAAGGTGGAAGACAGTATTTGTACATACCTTTAAGTATCTATGTCTAGGTGAGATGCCAGAGATCTAGGTATGTGCTTCAAGGTAGACTTGTCCTGAAGTGTTTTACTAAACTGGGACTAGAGTTAGTAGCTTGTCTGTTCAGTATTTGAATATAGGTAGTTTGAGCAACTGTTCTTTGGAATTATTCCTGAGCGTATAAGTAATGTTGGAGACTTTTGATGGATTACAATGCTAATTATAGTTGCCTTTATTATTATTTGGCCAAAGGGTCTTAATGAAATGGACATTTTTTGAAGAGAAGAAAAATAACGATACCTAACGTTTGGACTTACAACAATATAAATTGTGTGCAAATTGAAAATTTGTCCAGCATATATTGAAGAAGGATGATTCACTGGCTTTCCCAAGCAAAAGGAAAACATTAGCTGAGCTAGTGGCATTCGGCATGTAAAGATGATTTCAAATGTTTACAGGAATGGAAATTATCCCTCCTCTCTATCTCTCTCTCCTTCTTTCTTTCTTTTTACTTGAAGCTGGCAAATTCTGGATTCTGGAACTTTAAATAGAGATTCTCTGTGGCATCCTACATTTTGTGACTGAACTTTTTCTCAGACTTACACTTTTGACCTGAAGAATGTGCTAGTCATGAGATTGCAAAGGAGTATCATTGCCCAAAGGGATTTAACAGTAGAAGAAAGAAAAAAAAACACAATCTTTAATCTACTCAGCACTGGCAAACATTGAACAGGACTCACAATAATCAGGTGACTTGCATGAATCCACTATCATCATCACATACCTCTTAATTATAATTTTTCATTTTTGAAGTTTGGATTCTTTTAAGATTTTACTTAAAATCTTAACTTTTTAATTCCTCAATTTGCTATATATCTCAGTTACAGTTACTGAGATGGACTTTATTCATAAATCCTTACTGTATATATATAAGGTAAAAGTGTATGTAGTAAAAAGAGCTGGTCAATAGCTTGAGTTAGGATATAATTATACAGACAGACTGCGAGAGAGAAAGGGAAAAACAGCTACAAATAAGTCTGTGTATTTAGAAAACAGCTATAAATAAGTCTGTGTATTTAGAAACTTGATTCAAGCACATGATTTTCCACTACTTTCATGCGTAGCAGTGCAGTGGCCATCTACCTCACAATAATTTTGTATTTCTATTCCTCATACAGAAAATACTCTGTATTTCTCTATCCCTTAAGAAGACTATAATAATATATTGAAGACTGTTAAGTCTTTGATATCCCATAAGAAAGAAAGAGTTGGCAAATCAAATGCATAGATAAAAGGTGGGACAAAATTTCTATTGCAGATGAAGTAAGCATAATCTTACTTCATATGGGATATGGGCACCAAAGAAGCTCAAATGTAATATTTAAGATGAAAGAATTACATAGTCTTCATTAGTTAACAACAAATAAACAAATCAACATTGATCGCTCAATATCAGAAAATATATATTAAGATGACAACATATACCCACTGGAGTTGAAAGTGTACAAAACAATATTCAGTAAAAACCACCTCAATACTGGAAAGAAAAAGAGACCCTCTGAATTGATTTCTTGAAAAAAATATAAATACTAACCTAAGAAAATAAATGAGTGTTAAATGAGTGCTAAACAATTGTTGAGTATACATACTAAAAGCTGACAGATGGTATATTTGAATTTGACACATTTACTAACCATTGCATATTGTAAAAATATTCAGTTCTAGGCACAGAAACATGACTGACTTTTTGAAAGACTACATTATGTGGAATAAGAGCTCCTAGTTATTGGGCAAGAACTTTTTCTTTGTTACAATGGACAGGGAACTTACTAAGAAGGTTTTTTGTGTTAATTTCTTTAAGGAGAATTAGAGAACTATTCAAAGAGTACAAAAACCTACTATGGAAAATTATATATGTCAATAAGGAGGTTTACTTGTTGGTGTTAGTTTTGAGAAATACTTCAGTAAAAAAAAAAATGATAAAAATTAAAAGATCACAGTTACTTGAACCTGTGCAAATATCAAATTATCAAATATAGATGAAATAAAACAAGTGATACAAAGATGTTTTTGTACCTAATATAAAAGCATCATTTCATATAGGGACAGCTAAAAGAATCAGACCACTTATATGTCTGTGGCTACAACAGAAAATAGTTTCTCTGCCTAACAGAAGGGCCACAGTCATGCTGATCAGACAAAAGGACTGAGATGATTGTCTAGATTTATTAGCCATAAACCTCAGAAACCTGTAAATACCATACACAAAGATGAAAATTTAGCTGCTTAAGGAATGGATAAGTAAAGAAGAAAAATTGCTTCAATTCCACATTCACATTGCCAAGGTCATCAACAGACAACAGTGCCAAGATGGGGCCACAACACAGTCACCCAGAAATGCATCCCAGTAGAACTGTTAGCAAATCTGCTGAAACAGCTTTGAAGAGCATTCAAAAACTCATTACTTGCTACAGATGACGGCTTTCTGTTCAGTACAAATTCTGTATTATCTTCCTTTCTGTATTATTTCCAAGTGCTTCAGAAATGTTACAGAAAAATCAAATGTTTGAAAAGGAAAATAAATGCCTAAGGCTCACTGGTTATTTCTACACTTTGCAATACTGTTTAAAGCAAAGGTTAGCCACTCCATATCAAACCTGAGGCTCACCAATTCAGCCTCAGAGGTCAGAGGATGGACTAGGTGACCTTAGAGACCTCTTCCAACCTAGATGATTCTGTGATTCTGTGAAAAGGATAATATTTAAGGAAAATCCTCCTTTGCCTCTAAGATTTTTCTAGGTTTCTGAAATAAGTAATACTATAAACTATTTTGAGAATTAGAACAAATGGTGGGAACAAACAAACAAACAAAAAACAAACAACAACAACAGCAAAGGTATTTCAAAGCCGACAAGTAATATTGGTGCAAGAGAACAAAGACATAAACTGCCAATGAATAATTATAGGTGAGAAATCATAATAATTTGGATTCTGAGACAGGGCTCCCATAGGAATGTCCAAAGCAGATAATAACCAGGTAAAATAAACACTGAAAGTCCTTTAAGATCCGCTAATAAAGGAAAACAAATTTGAATATTTATGCTATGATTTAGAAACCTGTTGCTTGCAATCCCAATGTGAAACAATGCTGCATGACTTAGAAAGCCCCTTCCCTCTGATGTTTATACACAGTCAACGCAAATGTAATTCTCATGTCCTCTGTGAAAGCAGTTTTTAAAAAACCCTGCAATAGTTCCGCCACACCCCCCCTCCCCGCAATATTCAAATACTTAAAATTATGTCCTCTATTTCTACTGGTTTTCACAGAATCACAGAATTACAGAACTGTAGGGGTTGGAAGGGACCTCAAAAGATCATCGGGTCCAACCCCCCTGCAAAGCAGGTTCCTCAAAGCAGGCTGTCCAAGTAGGCGTCCAGACGGGCTTTGAATATCTCCAGAGAAGGAAACTCCACAACCTCTCTAGGCAGCCTGTTCCAGTGCTCTGTCACCCTCACCATGAAGAAGTTCTTTTGCATGTCGGAACTTCCTGTGTTCTATCTTGCAGCCATTGCCCCGTGTCCTATCCCCACAAACCACTGAGAAGAGGTTAGCTACATCCTTCTGTCTCCCACCCCTCAGATCTTATCACATTGATAAGATCCCCTCTCAGTCTTCTCTTCTCCAGGCTGAACAGACCCAGGTCTCTCAGCCTTTCCTCATAAGAAAGATGCTCCAGGCCCCATTTTTGTTCATTTGTTTATTTTTTACTGCAAAGCTAAACAGAGTAGAAATAATATGGTAATATGATACTTTCAGCATGCAAGGATTTCTAAAACAGGAAATTTGGTAGTTGTCTTTTGGGTATTGTAGAAAATAAAGATAAATTAAATTAAATTAAATTAAAATAAAATAAAATAATAATAATACAATACAATACAATAAAATAAGGATGTGATTAAAAGGTAATATAGAACATGAGAATCCTCTATGAAATAAATTCTTTTTAACTTGACATTTAAAATAAACATATTACTCCATTACATTCTGATACGCATGGTACTGAAATACTCTGGGCATAAGCCTACACTTCATAGAAGTTAATGGAGTCTGTAGCACAGAGCAAAACAAATTCCCTTGAAAAGACAACATTTATGTAGCCAATCATGATTATAATTGTAACAAGAAAATTTATCATCCTAGACGCTACAGTGAAATTCATTCTTATTCACAAGACCAGAAGTCCTAATACATTTATTATAAATGGCAATGTAGTGCACACTTGTATGGACACATTAAAAATTCATAAATCAAAGAAGCTGCTTACAGCAATTTGAAGTGCTGAGGACTAGAAACCTGAATAAATAAAATAAACTCAAACAAAATGAATAAACAAACAAAAAATATTGTTCCAGCTCAAAAGTTTAAAAAAAGCTTATAGCAAGTCATTTCACTAATTTCAAACCAACTCTTATCCCAGAGGATGAGACTGACACATTCACAGTCACATACACGACTGGTTAATTGTTCAAAAAACTTAAACGGATTACAAATTGGCTAATAATTTTTCTCACTGAAGTTAACTTGGAAGCAATTAGACCAAGTTCTGAAGAGAAATGAAAAAAAAAAAAAAAAAAGATAAAATAAATAAATAAATAAATAAATAAAATAAAATAAAAGCAGGTAAGCAAGCCCTTCTTCACCTGTCCCAAATGACTGGGAGGCTTAAATACACACAAGACAGGACATGGGCATTAGGTGCCAAAATGACTTGACAATATTTTATCTAACTTCTTTCAAACTGCAGTTGAATTTTGTACACCTATAATACTGATTTTTCATCAGTCCCAAAATATGGACCTTCCCCAGTCAGGGTGAATTTTGCCTTTTTGTTTTGTTCTGTTTTGTTGTTTTGTTTTTTGTTTGTTTTCCTTAATTATGTCATTACTGTACTATTCTGACTTTCTACAGCTACTTGTAAAAGTACAATGTTGAAGTAAAAGTACCATTGTTCTCTTTGTTTAGTTTTATGCCCCACTTTTCAATGCAAGAGTATAAAGTTATTATTTTATTTTTTTTCCATTATCAGGCAAACAGAAAGCATTACTGACTGACCTTTATATTAATGAGGCTAAATAAAAACACAGATGGTTTCTATTAAGTGATAGAACTGAAAGTAATGATGTGCTATCTTAAGCCCCTGTCCTGCAAAATCAGGGACTGGGATAAACAAAAATCTTATTATTCTAGCTGAGTAACACAGCCCAAATAAATATGTCCTCTCTCTGTCTGAATCCTTGTCTACACTAAAAAAATTGAATCATGAAGAATTGTTTTCAAGAATAAGTCCTGTTGAAGTAATGCTTGAAACAACAAGACCGGACTAGACAAAACAGTGATTCAACATCGTTTCAGAAAATGCTTTTGACATTAACTTTTTAGGAGAAATGAAGATAACAGATGGAGTACAAGGACACAGAGATGTGAAATGAAATTTGTGCTATAGGCCTTTCAATGATCCTGAAAATGATGAAACAAGAGCAAGGGACATTTAAATGTGATTCATTTTGTGTTGTCTTTCCCTAGCCAATCTGATTTGTATTCGAAATGAACCAATGAACAACCTGAAAATATTGTAGTCTGAGATGTTCTTTCTATCATACCTGAGATTTTTAAACTTTCACGTATACAAAATATTTGAAACTTTATTTTACATCCAAATTGCATGTTGTTATTACTGGCATTTACCTAGAATAAAATAAAAGAAAAACACAAATATTTAAGCGTGATACCATACATACAGCTTTATTTATACACATTTTGCTTAACCCTAAAACTTATAAAAATGAAAACATAAATAGAACATTTTCTCTATTTCTCTTATTTAGAGTGTTTGTTTTGTTTTTGTGTGGAGTTCTGGAATTATTTGTCATTAAAGTCATTTGTTCTGCTAGATCTCATCTTTCAGATTGCTGAAAAGTGCTTTGAGAAAAATAAGTACTTTTCTATTTAAACAGAATGGAGCTTATGACAAGACAGTGATGTTTGTTTCAAGATGCCTGAGATCCCAATCTGTTGAGAGACTGCTGAAATTCCACTGGTGTTTTGCTTCAGTTGATGAAGCTCAATCTTTGCACAGATCTAGGACTCTGACCATTTAAACTCCAAGAGGTCAAAGAAATTATGAAACAGAAAATGCTTACTGAATGCAAAATATTACACTATTCCTTGGAATTCTACTATATAATTTATTTTTTTAGGACTTAATGATAACTAGTTTTAAAAAGCCTCAGGTGACAGGGCTCTTTCCTTTTGCACAGACTAACAGGTCTTCATGAGAACATTTGTCCAGTTACCCTAATTGATATTTTTCTTTCAGTTTCAACCAGTTAGCTGTTTATGTTCACCCTGGAGGCATAGTAAATAATTTCTTTTCATTTCTCTATGTACCAGCCAAATAGTAATAAATGGTTGCAGCATTTAGTCAAATCTACTTATTTATTTTTTAAATTGTCATACTTCCACACACACACAACCACACTCAACATCACATTTCTTTTTATCAACAAGCAAAAGCCTTGATCAGGATACCACTGGCAAAGGTAGCAGTTGAAGAACTTTTCAGTATTGTGTGAGGAACACTCAAGTGGGAACCATCAAAGACTGATGGTACTAAACAGACACCTCTCTTGTTCTCACCACTAGGATGGAGGAAGCCTCCTACACAAGACTGCAGTTAGACGGAGTTTGTTGCTTGCACTTAGTGAGATGGGGCAACAGACTGCATCTCCTTGAGCACCAGCTGCTCCAGACAGAAAAGTTCCAAAACTATATATTTTTTGATATTTTTGCTTTTTTTTTTTTTTTTTTTTTTTTTTAAGAGAGGTTAGCTAAAAATTTTCTTCTGATCTTTTCTATGCAAATAGTATAATTTCAGAAGTAGTCACTACCCAAAATGGATCCAGATGGTTTAAGTGATAATATCTGGAACCAATGCCTCTCTGCTACTCTGTTACATACGTTTGAAAGCTGTCACTCTTTGATGAGTTGATAGTCATCCCTTTCACTGCAAACCTTCGGACAGTGGATTTCAAAATGTCAGGCCTAATCCATTCCATCTAATAAACAGCTGGTCAAGCAATTCATCTAGAAAGATAACTTCATCCTATTATTGGTGATTAAGGAGGCAGCAGAGCTGCTTTGCACTTGTAAAATTAATCATATCCTCATTCTGGCCAATATTCGTAGAAGACATTTACCATTTGCATAGCTTTCTATTACAAGCTATGAGGAAGAAGAAGGGAGGAAGAGGTAAAATAATAATAATAATAAAAGAGATAGCTATTGCATCTGAAGTTAGGAATTATTTATACTGCTACAGACAGTAATATAGATCAAAAAAAACATTGATCCCAGTGTAGAAAACCACCTTACATTAGAAGAAAAAGAATGAGGATAAAACACGGTGCATTAAATTGTTTTTCACCTGAGAGTTTTTTAGTTGGAAGAAGCTTCATGTTCTGCTATGAACATCTTTTCACTCATAATGTATATCTCACAGAATCACAGAATCACAGAATAGTCTAGGTTGGAAGAGATCTCTAAGATCACCTAGTCCAACCTCTGACCTAACACTAACAAGTCCTCCACTAAACCATATCCCTAAACTCTACATCTAAACGTCTTTTAAAGACCTCCAGGGATGGGGACTCAACCACTTCCCTGGGCAGCCTATTCCAGTGACTAACAACCCTTTCAGGAAAGAAGTTCTTCCTAATATCCAACCTAAACCTCCCCTGGCACAACTTTAGCCCATTCCCCCTCATCCTGTCACGAGGCACGTGGGAGAATAGACCAACCGCCACCTCACTACAGCCTCCTTTCAGGTACCTATAGAGTGTGATAAGGTCGCCTCTGAGCCTCTTCTTCTCCAGGCTAAATAGTCCCAGCTCCCTCAGCCGCTCCTCATAAGACTTGTTCTCCAGACCCTTCACCAGCTTCGTAGCCCTTCTCTGGACTCGCTCGAGCACCTCCATGTCCTTCTTGTAGTGAGGGGCCCAAAACTGAACATAGTACTCGAGGTGCAGCCTCACCAGAGCCGAGTACAAGGGGACAATCACTTCCCTGGACCTGCTGGCCACGCTGTTTCTTATGCAAGCCAGGATGCTGTTGGCCTTCTTGGCCACCTGAGAAACAAAATCTCTTTGAAACAAGGATATGAAAACTAAAGAAAAGAACTTTTGGGTAAGATGGTGAGGAAAATGACAAAAACCCACTGAGAAATGTGTGGAAAAATATATTTTCATCTATTGTCTTTGCATTTAAAATAGATATGTTTATCTGGCTGTTATTCTCTACAGAAATTCTGTGTTCTGTTACTCTTTAAATCTTCTAAATATGTTTTCCCTTTGGAATACAGTATATTTTACTTAAAAGAATATTGAACTACCCTGTGTAATTTTATAACTATTTTCCTTGCATCAGAGAAGGCCACAGAAAGGAACACTCAAGTAGTGCTGGTATTTTCTATGGTGCTAGTGGAATAACTTAGCAAGCAGAATGTTGAGCCAGTCAATTTTAGTAGATATTCTAAAAAATATAATTCCACCTAACACAACAGATGAAACAATAGTGACATAATTGACAAAATTAAATAATAATTATAGTGCTTGGGGGAAGGCTGTATGAAGGTATGACTCATCAGTCAAAACAAAAAAGTACAGAACTACGTCAAATACAGCAGTTCAGTGCAATATATTGTAGCTTCAGCCAAAAATTAAAATTAAGATCAGCAATCTTTTGTTAATAAGTGGAGGAAAAAAGAAAAAAAAAAAAAAGAAGTTTGTCTAAGAATATTACCTTACTTTAATTAATTGAGCTTAAAAATTGACAAAAAGGGAATAATTGTGCAATTACAATTACAATTTACATCTTTTTTTTTTTTTTTTCTTTAGAGAAATACTTAATAGCTTTTAGTATTTGAATCTCACAATTATGGCTACAGTTTGCTTTATTGAAAAGGGAGACCTGCGAGAACTATTCACTCATCAGATAAGGAAATGATTGATGAACTGGAAAAACAATAGTATTTTATGAGATAATTAGATTTTTTTATTAGAATACTTTCTCAATGATCATTTTGAAGGAAAAGCTGTACAGTCTAACAATCAAGCAAGTAACATATAACTGCCCATTTAATATTTTGAATGATTTTCTATAAAATTATATTGAAAACAATTATTTAAGAACTGCAGAGGCTATGTGCATCTTGAATAAAACTGTACTGAAAATTTCTTTCTTCAATTAGCCTTACTAGTTATGCAAAAGATATATACCTTATACCATTTTCCTATCTATGAATACTTTGATTTTATTTGATATTAAATAGTCCTCATTAATATTAATTAAAATGGCACAATTATACATCATTAACAAATTTACTACGATAAGTTTTTTTCTATTAAAAAGTATGTTTTGTACTCACCAGGTGTAAAATTATATCGAGCAGAAAACCCCATAGATTCCAGCTCACCATCAGCAAAAAATTTAATCCACAGAAATCTGCCACTGGATTTTATCATAGGTGGATTTTGCTGTCCACAGAAACGTCCAATGATTGGGGAAAAGCCAAAAGGTCCATCTCGTACTTCAATATGGTCAAATTTACACTCCCAAGAAGGTTCTATGGAATATTTTTCATCAAAGTGTAGTTCAATGCATTGTCTAGGGGCAGCTAGAAATGAAAAGAAAATGAAATTATTCTCTGAACCAAAATCCTTAAAATCTGAAACAAAATTAAAAGTATCAAATATATATTTTTATGAATCTTAATATATGCATCAACATTTTACTTAAAAACAGTATTTTCTGTTTTTGAAAATTTGTATATATATTTTTTTTTTCAGATTTTGCATCATAAGCTTACTCATCTGTTCTTCTTTTAGAATTGCTTATGACAGTAGTTTTTAGTGAAACTAAAAGAGATATGTATGATGTAAAACAAAATACAGCCTAGGAACAATAGGTTCAAGCACAAAATCTTTCAAAGAATCTTATATATCTGGAAAACTAGTCTTGTTTTGAAGGGAAAAGTTAATCAGAATACTTTTTAACCTGATGATCACAAAGATGAAGAAAAGTCTGGTTGGAACTGTGCTACAGGAATAAGCACACATTCTATTCCTATATGTATACCAGTCAATGACTGGCTTGAGTATAATCATCTCATTTATAACCTAGGAAAAATGAAGTGAATTTTCATTTAAGAATAAGAATTAAGCAAAATTAACTAAGTAAAGAGGAAAGAATACTCTGCAGAAAAACCTTGAAGAAACTTATAATGGTCACCTCAGACAACAACCACAACAACAATAATAAGAGTTTTTATTCATAGCTTAGTACCAGTATTCATAGGCTAGTAGCAGTCACAATGATCTCAAAAACAAGATTTGCCTGGCTTTTTGTGTAAAAAGCAAAACACTTATTCTTTGAACTACAGCATTTTGTTAAAAGCAGAAAATCATAGCTTTGTCTAGAAATTTTAAGACGCAGAATCCCTGGGGTATGTACTCCTGCACTTAATCCTGTCCATACCTAAAAATGTATACTGGATGTATGTGTACAGATCTTGGTGTAATATACTTTTTTTCCAATAATTTTTTCTGCTAAGACAAAGGTTTGTTGTGTCATTGCATCCTCCACCTCTCATGGGATCATGTTACAAATATTAGAAGAGACTGAAATTGCTATGAGCTTTGCCCAAGTTATCATTCTTTTCACATTAAAATATACAAGAACAAACTCCAGGCTTAGTGCATAAGTTTAACATGGCAACTACTGCCACTCTGGCAGCCAAATATCCTTTTATTTCTTACCTCAGGGACAGTGAGAAAATGATCAACATGGCCAGAAAATATATCACATGCATTTTTAAATAGATGAAGATTAATCTTTTGGAATGAGTTCCTTAGTCAAGTAAGAAAAGAGAATAATTAAAATGAACAAACTAAGTAGATACAAGGTAAAGTTTATACCCTTATGTAAGATCAGACAGATCCCTGTTGCAACTACCTTATAGAAATTAATACAGGTTCATTTTATACGATTTTGAAGAGTTAACTCAGGAATTAATAACACAGGTTATTTGAAAAGAAAAAATATTGTAATAGTTTTACTTCTAATTTTAATGTTTGTGTGATTCCTATTTATTGAAAGATTTAACATTGAAAATACAAACTCCTTACCTACTGCTATAAAACTGAACAAGTTCACAATTAAGAAAGTACTTACTATTGGCCCACTGAATATATGTAACTCAATTACCTACAACTTCATGTAAGTTGTAGGTAATTGAGTTACATATATTTCTCTGTAATACTTTCATCCTGTGATCTTTGTATCAATCCAAGTTTAATAGAAAAATCAAAACTTAAAACTTTATATGGAATTATATGAAATTCACAATTCCTGGAAATGAATATATGTTGAAAGTGGGAAAAATAAAATAAAATCAGAGAATAAAGTTTGTAAAGACAATTAATGCTACCTTGGGTGATGTTTAAATACAGAAATAAATCTTTTATATTATAGCAATAATTTGAATAACTGGAAGATATCATTGATTTTTTTTCATATGTTTCTACTGTCGGTGTCATATATTTTCAACAAATATTGCTTTAAATTTAACTAAAAAATACTAGCGGAGAAGAAAGCAATCATCACCTTTCAGTCTGCAATCATATTTTGTATGCCCCTATTCTATGTAAAGAGATTTGTTGAGAGCTATTCATCATTCATCTAAGGACTACAAAGTTAAGTATGAGAAACTCCAACAAAGTAACACTTTGGGTAAACTTGAGAATTCTTATTAAGACTTGTAAGTTTTATATGTAAGTAGTATATAGCTACTCTGCTTTCCATGGCAACAAGGAGAGACCTGCTTCAAAAATGACCTTTGCCAACGTTCTTGTGTATATGCCATTAACATAACACATTTGTCCTCATTAAACTATCAGTGAGGTCTCACTGCTCCATTTTATACTAAGGCTTACAAGTACAAGCCTAGTTAAAGCATGCAAGTTAAATCCTTAGCAAGCCTTGCATGAACCCAAAACTCATTTAACATATGGTAAGAATGGGCATAAAGCCCCCTCTGAGTTATACATATCATGGATATTTTTGTTGTTGCTGTTGTTGAAAAGGAAACTTACAGTCCATTATAATCTCACTATAATATAACAGGAGTTCTTGTAAAAAGGTAAATGAAAGTCATTCATACAAACTTAAGCATAAAATCAACTGACTCGGTAGAAGTATGGACTACACAATTTTCACAGTATCCATACAGAACTCTGAATCTCACATTGCAAACTAGTTTTAGGATCAACATGTTGCTATAGTTTACTCTCTTCTATTTTTATTTATTTTTCAACAAAGTCAAGATAAGGCTTCTTCTAGTCAAGCTCAGTTCTTATTAAAGGATCACAGAAAACCGCATCAGCTCAGGGAGAGTTCAAGGAAGGTTTGACTTTTTGCCAGGTCTCCCATGTATACAGGCTGCACCACTGCAACAATGGAATATTGATAGTTCATCAGCACTGCTTCTCCACTGCTAAATAAAACAAGGCTGGAGGCTGAGCCACTGACTGTCCTCACTTCTTTAACCATTAAAAACACCTCCTGGCATGATTTTTGTCCCATGCCTGTCAGAACTGCCAAAAACTTTCTTCGGCATGATGTGGTAGTCCTCATTGGTCAAGGACTATTCACAACTAGTTTGGATATTCACTAGGAAGGTGAAAGGATGTTGGATTGTGCCAATTAGTCTTAGGCGTAACTTAAGTTTTAGTATTAGCACAGTTACAGCCTGTGTCCCAACCTGCTCTGCACAGTGGCCCACATGGTTCTAGGTTCGTTCTCCTAACTCGTCTGGGGAATATAACATTTTGTGTTTCTGTAACTACAGTGACTGTGGTGATTACAGAATACTGGGCAAAGATAGGAAGGAATACTGCGCAAGCATCCATGCTACCTTTCCACTATGTGCTTTCAAATACCCTTTCATGCTTCATCTTAGAGCAAAAAATTAAATGTTCTGGTTGCAATAATCTACCTAATAAAGTGATTCAGATCTTCCTGGAAATGACAGTAAGGGAAGAAAACACATGATTAAAACTCCCAACTTTAACTGCCATTTAGCAAAAAAAGGTGTCTTTTCAGAGTTATACTCTGACTTTTACAAAGGCTTTTGTTGCTATAAGTGAACTGACGCAAGCAGATATTGTATGAACACGTCTCTTGCCGAAGTTTTGCCTTCTACAACAGACTGTATACAAATTTAAAACTTACAGAAATAGAGAGATAACAAGTACAGACTAAGAATAATGTATAATTATGAAAAAAATAAAACAAATAAACAACCAGCAGCCACAACAACAATAAAAAGAGAATATATATCTCTTCCGCACTGGAGTAGAATTTGGCCATCTAATCAGAAAAGAAGGGACAAAGTGGTCACTTCTGGCATCCTCATTCACAGGTAAATCATATTCACATCTTCAAAAAAAATTTTGGTGGTTACAATGTCAGAAAGAAAAAGATGTTATAAAGTCCAAATTAAATATGTTGAAGCTATCTCATAAAGTGATTGTACTTCAGATATTAAATTTTTCCGTATTTAGCTTCTAATTATCTTTCTTCAAAGATGTTTAATACCATGGAAAGACTTCTTAATGCTTACATGTCTTGTCATCTTTTTCATCTAATTATCTTGCACAAGTGCTGTCTCGAGATTTTACATTCAATGAAAATAAAAGACATTGGGTTCCAACTTGCAGAAGAACATTTTCAGCAACAAACATGCAATTAAGGTTTTAGTTCTGATCAGCGTCTAGGTCTGCATAACTGACAGCTGAAGTTAAGCAAAAAAAATTTGTTTCAATTTATGTGACAGCATGGAAATGAGACACTGAACTCAACACCTACCCCCATCTATCTGGGCTGTACAGAACTGATAGTTTTGAATAGTCCTTGATATTTCTGGTTGTTCAGCTATTATTGACAAGTAAATCACTTATAACCTCCTTTTAAAAGAAGATTCTTTCCTAATTTTGATGAACACTTTTTGGACACAAAAATCGCCATGAAATACCAGAGGACTTTGACATGAGATTTTTCGTACAGTGAAATATCTAGAAATAAAGTTTTTAATGGTCTTAAGTTAAAAATATGGAAGACCTTCAAGAGAGCTAACTTTAAATATCCAAAAGTATATACAGTGGAAGATTTACTTTATATCTCCATAAATCAATTCTAGTCTATACTTATATTTATAAATAAGCACTTAGTTATTAAAAAAAAAAAAAAAAAAAAAGTTCCAGATTTCCAAGCCAGTTCTTAAAATATATTGTGTAAACTATGGCTGTCCCTCTCCCCACATATTTTTAGTATCAACAAAAACTGTTCATACAGAAACTCCTGTGCATATTTCCCTTTGTAGCACATGTGCCAAATTTTCTACAGTCTGGCAAAGGCTAGTGATGCTGCTGCTGCAGTTGTTCTGAGCAGCTGTGAATTTTGTCAGGTAAGAGTCATGAATATGCAAAACAAGAGTAAAACTGGGGCCAACAGGGTATTTAATGTGTACACTCAGCTATTTCCTACATTCTCTATTTGCCAAATAAGTCTGAACCAAAATAAATAAATAAATAAATAATGCATTTTGAAAGGCAGATGGGACTCACCAGAAGCTCTTCTATGGCATAATAATTTTTGTACTGAGTCCATGACTTCTGGATGACCTAAAGGACTTCTTTTAGAAAGGCATCCAACCTGGACTTCAAAATTCCTAGTTGTTCCAACAGCTAATTATCATTACTACCAAAATAGAAGGAAAAAAAAAGGGGGGGGGAGGGGGAGAAGAGAGAAAAAGAAAAAGAAAGTTCTAGCTGTTTGATCTTCTTATGCCTTTGACTGCTAGTATAGGCTCCACTGCAATCAAAAATCCTTTTCCCTTTTAGAAACTCACAGTGTATGATCATGGCAATTTTTGCCAGCTCTTTTACTTCACCAAAGTAATTTTGAAATGATAAAAGGCTTGCATACATTTAAGATGAGCTAAAATACAGGGGGAAAAATTGTAACATAAGATGAAATTCAATTTTATTACAACAGACTACATGCTACAGTCCTCACTCAAGCCCTTTAAACTCAGTAGGAATGGTATTTGAGAGAAGCCACCAGAATTTGCCCTAGATGGTGTATGATAGCAAGCAGACAGGAAAGAACCTATTGATCCATATGTGTATATAAATTCAGGTCACAAAGATGTCAGAACCTAGCGCACTGAATTATCTAAGACATACAAAGAGGAGAGAGGAATGTGGGAATGTGAGAATGCTATTCTGGATCACATTAACAGTCCCCCTAGTTTGGTGCTTGATATTCAACAGCAGAGAGAAGCTATTACAAGTTTTTTGAAATCTTGATATTAATTATAGGAATAATATGTGTATAGAGATGTTTTTGGTTTATGCTCAAGTTTAACGGACGTTTAGGTTCTGGATTAGCAAAGATTATCCACTCAATAAACTGTTATCCTGCCCCAAAGATATTGCAATTAGTTTAAAAATAATAATATTAATAATAATATTTTTTAACCCTTTAACCTCAATTTCTTATGTCAGTGAGTATATAAAAGATACAGGAAAAGTTTTTCTCTTCATTATTTTTTTCTGTCATATCTATATGTTGTAAAAAGAATAAATTTGAACAAATAAGTTATTTTAATGACTATATATATATAGTGTGTATATATATATATATATATTTGTCCTTTGATGTGTCTCTTTTTGTCTTTTTCCAAAACAATCACTTTTTAAAGTATGGTTACTGAGACATTTCTATTTATTTTGGTGACTTTTTTCAGACATATCTATTCCTGATTTTTTTAGGAGACAGAAACAGGTAGAGCTGAATATGTTGTGCAGTATACATGGTTTTCATCAAATTACATATTGATACAATTGATATTATCACAGGTTTTAAGCTACCCAGTTAGAATCCAAACATTTGAACATGGTTGGACACACAGTGGAAAGCAAAAGTGTTGTAAGAAATTATGTGATTTTTTTTTGTTTGCTTTGGTCAAAATGATTTTTTTTATAACAAGATGTCTATTGAATTCAGACTATTTCTTGTACTGCTCATTACTCTAGACTTGTCAACATGAAATTTCATCTTCATAGAAGATGTTTGATTAAATATTTCCTTTCTTAATTGTTCTTAGACATTTCTAATTTGAGCTATATTAAAACAGTCTTTTTCAATAGTGTATTAAGCCACCTGTCAGCTTATTAACTATTTTTTCATAAGCAGGTAATTAATATGATAAAGACATGTCTTTACTATAAAGAACATTCAAACACCTTCTTACTAATGAGAGGAACAACTCATGGCTTAAGATACTGGATTAGGGTTTACAAAAGTGATCATATTTTGTTTCCATAGCTCTTCTCTTTGATTATGAAGGTCTCCATGCCTCAGTTTCCTGAAGCTGAAATAGGCTTACTTTCTCCAAGCCTCATGGGAATGCTGAGTAGATAACTGGACTACTAAATACAAAAGATGTGGATTTAGCAATGTAAGAAAAATATCTTAACATAATACTTAGTAAAGCATCATTTATTATTCTTATTGATTTTTTTAAACAATTTCTAAACTATAAAAGAACTTATATGTTTACAACGTATCTGCTTAAATTCTGGACTTAAGTTGGCAGAATATTGGAGAGGCATAACATTTCCTCAAAGGGCTTGTTGACTTCCTGATTTATAATCACCTCTTTGCTGCTGACTATATTACACTAAAGTGTAATTCAGAGATCTCAGTCATTTTGCTGTGTTTTTTTGTTTGTTTGTTTTTAATTCCTTTTATTCATTTTAAAATATTCAGTCTTTTGCCATATTAGGGCATTTTAGATTCCATACATTCTCTGAAAATACTGAAATAAATTATACTGTTTATCATTAAGGAACTCATGCACACTTACCACATGAGTATCAGTAGTATCAGAAAACTAATCTAGTATTTGCCAGTATTTCTTAGTATGCTATGCAATTTATTTTATTTTATATTTTTTTACACAAGGCGAGGTGAGGGGAGGTTTAAAATAAAATAAATTGCATAGCATACTAAGAAAT
>CM021766.1:98308878-98335962 GCA_011076525.1 Nettapus auritus | reverse complement strand
TACAGCCTTTGCAAGAGTCAGGCTAAGCCTTTAATTAGATCTAGCCATGGATAAGGTCACTAACTCACTAACTTGTTAAAAAGTACCACTGGATTTATGACAGTATATGAACACTAATACTAAAAGCAGATGAACCAAGGGCAGACCTAAACAACTCAAATCCATACTTTGGGCTTTAATATGATGTCTAAAAAAAATGTTTGAAGTTTACATACCTGTTCCTTTTTTGGTTGCCCCAGAAAAATGTAGGATGATTAGACTTGCTACAACTGAAAGAGAAATGTACATTAGATGATATAACAGTGTGATAGAGCCAGCAAAAAAATCAACTGTAAACATCTATCTGATAAGGACATAAATTAAATAAAATTACTGTACAAAACCAATATTTAATTTACTTGCATCTTTAAATTATTTATTTATTTTTTGGTGATCTGCCCATGTATTTATCTTTGTGAATGTATCCAAATTAAGAGAAATTTTCAGCTTAAAACAAAATTTCCAAGCATTGATGTTTCCCTCTTTTTTTCATTTTTAAAATATTTTACCAATATTTTTATATATAATCATCAGTTGCTTCAGTAATAATAATAAAAAGTCTGTATTTATATACAAACACCTACTAAGTTTCAGTGCCACTGGTCTCACTTAGGTCCCTTGCCATGGTATAATAATATTTGAAAATAAGTACTTTCATAAGCTATGAAAGAAGTGAGGGGTTGGCTTTTTCCATTGAGGCATATGCAAACCCTCAGTGAAATAAATTATTATGTGTGTTTCACAGTCTCATTAATCTAGTTTGTTTGACTAGACAAGGGTAGGTTGCTTTATGCTGCAGTGAATTTGCAGTCTATTTTACAAATAAAAATCTCCTATTTCCAACCATAATAGGACAGCTGTGGCTTGGGAACAAATGTGGATTTTAACCTGGAGATAATTCTTGAGTTTCTGGGTGTTAAGGCTAAGAGGGAAAATTTCAGATCAGTAGCAATGAAGCTGCTTTGGAAGACTAAAGTGACTAGATAGCAATCTGATGAAGCAGACATGCACTGATGATGATCATATTTTTCTCCCAATGTCTTTTTTGGCTATTGGAGAAAGTGGGGTAGCAAAAGCATGAAAGAACAGGTACATGAGTTCCTGGAATGCTCAGAATTTTGACCCCAGCTAGTTTGGCATAAAGCCCAGACATAGCGCTCAGACTGCACTAAAGTTAAAGTGGAGATGAAGTTCCTTATTTATCCTGAGTATTTTGGATTGATCTGCTGCCATTTGTATTGTTGACTATGACAAGGAATTGATGGACCTGTAATCTTTAATAAATGTAATTGAAATACGTATTTTCCTCTTCTTATCCCCAAGAGACATCAAAAATCATCAAGAGCTAGTAAGAAGGTACCTAAATGGTCCTTTTGAAGATGATGCTTGCATACTTTCCAGCTTTTTTTTTTTTTTTTTTTTTTTTTAACTGCAAATTTAATTCAATTTTTACCTTGAAGGAAGATAGTCTCTTTGTATTTCCCATATTCTGATAACATGGAGATCTCTATTTCTATGTCTTTGACTGTTCCTGTGTGACAGAGGGCTTTAGCTCTGGATGAAGGCTAACTTATTAAAGAGGTTGAAGTGCTGCGAAAATGAAGCCTTGGCAGCATATTCACTATTTCTTGGTCGGGCTCACAGTCCCTGTGTCTTTTTGAATCCCCCAGCTAACAGAGACGGATGTTGGCAGAGCTGGTGGCTAAAAACTCTTCTGTGTCATGGGCATTCAGTGAGAACATTACATCTTCTGCTCAGATCTGGATGCTACCCAACCATTCATGCCTTTACTCTCCTCAGGGATAGATTCTGGAAATACATCCTAGCTGGGACTCTGCCCATCGGTTGTGTCAGAATCTGAAGGCAATGAAGGATTCACGCATTCACTAAGTTGCTCATTTACTTAGCTGGGTTTCATGCTGTGAACATACTGCATCTATGCCTATAATCCTCACTAGTCAAAATCTAATTTCTTAATATTTAAGGTGGTTTCTTGTTGGAATACGTAGCCAGCTGCCAACATTCTTTCTTCCCACAAACTTATAAAAGCTAGAATGGTAGGTAAATCAGCTAAACAAACCCTACATGAGAAATGTTTCTTCTTGGGCAATTAATTCATATTTCATTCTAACAGCTTCCTTTCAAGTATCTTTATCTATTAGCTCTTCTCCATTTTTCTACATGCTAAAAATTGAAGTTCAGTGAATTAAAGAGATTCAGTCCAAGTCAACGGGATATTATTACAGATATGAGAGCAAAAACACAGGTTTCAATTCCAGCTGTAACCACTAGAAAGAGTGCTTCCAAGTTGCAGAGCCATGTTATTCCAAAGCAGGGAGCTAAACTTATGCATTAGCAAGCCAGTATTTATTATTAATAAGGAGTATTAAAATAGTGGTGATAATAAAATGTAAAATGTAATAGATAAGAAGAGACTAACAGACTAAGCTTTTTTTTTTTTTTTCTGCACTTATCATATCCAGCATTTGGAGTGAAATACTTCTCCCATATTAAAATAAATAAATAAGGAAAAAAAAATCTTGATTTAGTGGCATTAACACCAGCGTTACAAAAAGATGTATGATGCCAGAAAGTAATTAAAACTATGAGCTTTATGGGAAAAGATAACACTATTTTTCACTCAAGCAGTCAAGACAGTCCATTTTATTCTATAACCCCTTGATTTCTTCTTTCTCAAACAATGGGAAAAGAACAGTGCTTCTCACAGAGGTATAAAATAATAAATAAATAAATAAATAAATAAGAAGATGAGTCCAAAGACATCAGTCATACAGTCTTTATTCATTCAAAGCTGTCACCCAGGAAGCTTTGACAGTACTGTAACAACATTGGCATTATCTGGGTTTGGAAATTATTTCAAAGAAGTTTCCTCCACATTTCTTGTTGCATTCTCTGTCTTCCTCATCCACTTTTCTCTCCTGATCAAGAGTGTAATTATAATCACGCTTTCTAGTTCCATTGATTACGCATCTTTGCATCTTCATAGATCCATGCATTTTTTTCATCATAAGTTGTATATTAAGAGATTTATCACTCTTTCAAACAGCTTTACAGAGGCTATGATTTGGCATGGACACGGTTTAGCCTAGCAAAGACTTTTGGGAAAAGCAATACCTGCCCATAGCACTGCTGTTTTACAGGTGTGGGCGTAGAGTGATGTGCTGAAAGGAAGGGGCCAGCCAAGCCCCTTCAGCAGAGGGGATCCTCTGTAAAACTGTGGCAGGGGAGAGCGTCCCATCCACTCAGTCCGAGGTCTCCAACAAATAATTAACGCATTTTGGGGCCTCCCTGCCGCTCCGGCAGGATTTCTCCCGAGGGGGCCGCCAGCCTGGGACCCCCGCCCGCCCTGGCCTTCCCCGCCGCAGCGCTCGACGCTGCCCCGTGCCTGAGGGTTCCAGTCCCGGCCAGGGCAGCACCGCAGCGCAGCCAGCAAGGGGCCGCCTCTCCCCCCTTACCCCCACCACGCCAAAAAACACCAGAGGCGTCGCGACCGGGTGACAGCCACCAGCCCATACGAGCATGACCATGGCGCTGACAGATAACCGACCTGCACCGCAGAGTGATGGGGAAAGGGGTGGTGGGGTTATTTCTTTGGGAGGGGGGGGGGAGGGGGAATTGTCCCCCGGGCGCGGAGTCTAGGCGTCCCGTTAGGCGAGTTGGGGAGGCAGCGGAGGGTACGAGCCCGTGAGCGGCGGCTGAGCTCAGGCGGGGAGGGGGCGGGCGGGGAGGGGGAGATACTCACTGTGAAAGAAGCTGCGCCCATGGGTCATGTCTGTGCCTTACACAAGGGGCTTCGGTCTCCACTAATTCCATTTAGATACGGGAGGACTTCCAGTGGCGGGGAGAGGATGGAAGTAGGAAAAGAAGAATAAGAAAAAAATCCTGAAGCCCACACACAGCAGAGCGGAGCAGCCCTTCCTCTCGCTAGCTCTCCCTCGCCGCCTTCCACTAATCACCGCCGGCTCGCTCCCATCGCACCCGAGCTACCGGCAGCACCACCAGAAGCGTTGCATCGCGGCGGCGGGCAAGGCGGCGGCGGCGGCGGCGACCCGCGCATCCAGGTGCCGGCGGGCGGCGGCGGGGCGAGCCGAGCCCCTAGTCACCAGTTTCATACAAAACCAAAAGCAGATCGAAGCATTTCCTGCAGGACACCGAGCCCAGCGACTTCCAGCCCTTCGGCTTCTTTTGATGCATTGAAGAAGGGATTAATGGGTCCGTCATCAGCTCCCTGTGCTTGCTCCTCTGAAGGGGTGGGGGTGGGCGGGAGGGAACCCAAAGAGGAGGGGTGGGGGGAAGAAAGATTTACCAAATAGGGGATTTAGTCATATTTGTGTGCAATGCGATCCTTATTAGAGAAGAAATCCTTTAAAATCGAACAAATCCATTTTGCAAAGCCCTCTTCCTGCGCGTTGCATAGTATCAAGTGGTTGCAGTGGCAAGAGGATGAAAACACATTGCACCGTCTCACATCCTTTCCGGTATGGATGGAGTGAGATAGGGATGGATGAGGATAGAGAGATGTCCCCTCACTTCTCCAGTCCAGGGCGAGAAGCAGAAGAAAACCCTGGAGACTCTTCCATTTACTCAGTGCAGGGAAGGGGAGGGTAGGTGAGGGGAAGGACGGGAGAGTAGTGGCGGTGAGGAATGATTTCAAAACTGGGAGAGGAAGAGTGAGAGGAGAGAGGTCGTTTCCCCTCACCTCGTCACTTCATGGACCAGACAAACCGCTCTTGAGTTCCTCCTTGAACTGCACCCTCCACAGGGAGCCTGAAAGGATTTTCCCCTCTGAGAAAAGCCTTCTCCATTTGCACACACACGCACGCACACACACTCGCACAAAAGGGAGCAATAAAAGTTTAGCTGCTAATCCTCCGGCCGCAGATACAATGATTGCCTCTTCCAATCAACCCAGAGACAGCAGCAAAATCTCTCCCTTTTTCTCCCCCCCCCCCCCCCGCCCTTTTTCAGGCTTATCTTCCTCCCCAGCTACATCTCAACATCTCAACCCAAACACCCTTTGAGGTTGCAGAGGGCTAATGGCCAGCGCGGGGGCACAGCAGGGAAAACATATTAAAAATAAGAGTGGTGAGAGGAGCTGAAAGGATTTCAAAGGGGAATAAAGAGAGAGAGAGGAGGAGGGGAGGGACAGCAAGGGCAGCATTCCCTCCCGGACGAGGCAGCCGGAAGATGCACCCCTGGCTGAGCAAGGGGATGAAGGGGGCGGCGGGGGGGGAGGGAGAGTCGAGGGAGGGGCGCGGAGGGTCGAGGATTTGTGCCACCGAAGTGCGAGGGGATGGGATAGGGGATGGGAGTCCCTCGCCTGTCCACAGCACTACTGCCGCCGGGGGCGACCTCCCCGGCCCCCACAGGCCGCGGCCAGCAGGGCCGTCCCCGCTCCTCCTCGGCCGCACCTGCAACGAGAAAAGTCTGGGAGCGCACCCCTTCCGGTGGGCCGCTGGGGGATGAGGCTGTAAAAGGAGTAGGAATAAAACAGAACCCGGCATCCGGCTGTGCACGGATGAGGAAAGGCAAAGGGGAGGCGAGTGAGGGTCTGGAGGCGCGGGGCGCGTTTGCAGGCGATCCCTGTGGCTGGGCACGGAGGGGCGGTGAGAAAGAGCAGTCGGGAGACCTGTTGTCCTTAGGGCGGCTTTTTAACTGGCTCATTATTATTATTATTATTTATTATTATTTTCTCCCTTCGGGACAGGGCTCAACTGCTAATCTGAGAGGTGAAGGATGAGAAAGCCTCGGGATGACGTTTTTTGTTTGTTTGTTTGTTTGTTTTCAGCAAATCTTTGTGCTCTGAGAAAGGGTATCATTTTTTATTTTCAGCCTGTGGATTCCCTGCTCTGTATTCTGAAATCAAGAATATATCTGCCATCGATTCTTACGAATGCAGCCAGTCAGCAATAGCTGCATGTGTTTTACAATAAGTCTGAGGTGATCTTGGCTGGCACAATCCAACCATTCAACCAGCCACCCAGCCATCACACCAGCCAGCCAGACTCTGAGCATTTAAAAACTGTGTTGGATGAGAAGGGCACAAGATTCAGCTAAAAGGCTCTTCAGTAATCTCCCTATCATAAGGAATCTAGAAAAACAGGATTCCATGAGAAGATTCACCTATGTTTTGTGTAATCTATCTCACCATTAGCAACATTGTCTACAGCTGTTAATCTTAATAAACTGTTCTACTCTGCTTTCCAGCCCTCTCAGCGCTTTCTCTGTCCTTCTCTATTCTCTCCCACCTCAAGATAAAGTATTTTATTTGTGCGGTAATTGAAAGTCACCTGATTTATCCATAAGATAAACTTCTAAACCACAGACGTGTAGAGTCTGCCTTAGTCAAGCAACGGTAGGCTAACTGAAACAAGATAGCGTTGAAAACAGCCAGAGTGTTTATAGACAGTTAGATGTTTGTTCTGCAGGATGATGCAGCCATCCATATGGCTAAGTTTCAAGTTATAGTTACTTAAAAAAGGTTATAGAACAAGTAGTCACAAAACTGCTGATTTTGCTCTCCTGGGAAAATGTGCTGTGTCACATCATATAAGAGTGAGCTTCAACATTTCTTTTTTTTTTTTTTTTTTTTTTTTTTTTTTTTTTTGAGTTAGTGCATTTTCTTTAAAGATCTTAGACATCTTTTGATTGGCACTCTTCATTTTAAGGACACCATTGCAATAATATTGACAAATAGCATGTGCTACATAGCAGATGTGTTTAAATTATGCCAAAATGTAATTGGTAATTGTCACTGCAGAGTAAGACATCCACAAAATATCTGAGGAATGGCCACAGTGACCATCGTCTGTTCTGCTAATGAGACCTTAAGGGGATATGTTAGGATTTGCATAGCTGGATGCCAAAAACCTTGTTCAAATGTGTTTGCAAGCAAGAACATAGAGGTTGCAAGTTACAGACCAGTCAAAAACACTTTCCTACCTAAAGAGATCTCTCTCCTGTAGAGAGTCTGAAAAGTTGAACTTCATACAGTTCACCACTACCTTTTTTGGCTTTATGTTCTATTTTGTTGCAGAATCTGTTTGGTATGTTTTCCAAACCAAGAGTTTTGGTAAATACTCTTTCTGAAAAGATACCAGCTCACCAGCCATCGTGCACCTTTCACTACACTGGTTTTACATGGATAGATATTTGTACAAGTAGTGAGTATTTTTTTTACATCTTTAATGAGCTAATATCATACCCTCACATTTTTACTAAGTAGTAAACTAAAAAGAGAGAAAAGGATTCACATTTAATAGAGTATGAAACATTTAAAGACTTTTTTTTTTAAATAGAAAAGAATATTGATCATAAGCTATTTTTTCAAAGGACATCTAGGTAATGGTTGGAATCTTTTGTTTTTCCTTGCTAAAATTCCCATTGTTATTATTATTTTTAATGATTTAAAGGTTGTTTTCTTCTTTTCTTTTTCTTTTTCTTTTTCTTTTTCTTTTCTTTTTTAGGTTTGAGGCTAAATTTTGCATTTTCCTTAGAGTAAGAATATCACCTTATTTTATTATAAGAAAAGACAACTACACTTTTAGTTTAAAAACATAATTTTGTATTAGTTTTTTATTGGATGTCAGTTGAAATTTTATTTTTAAAAATAAGAAAGGCATGTAAATGCGGTTGTGTTCCTTGATTACTGAATCACACAGCACAATGTTCTTTGTAATTTTAACCATCAGTTACATAGCAATCTCTCTGTATTCTGCCAGGCTCTCTCTTTCACTATCACAGCCTAGTTTTTCTATTGATTTTTATGAGAATTTGCTTGGATCCAGAAGATTTTATTCAGTAGGACATGGAGCACTTCCTTCCTGTAGTCAGTCCTTAGAGTAACCTAAGGCACTGATCATCCTGAGGATAGTTAATGTGGTAGAAAAGAGAACAACCATGTGGAGATAGAAGCAGTATGGAGGATCTTTTTAACTGAGAACTACGAAATGAAATAAATAAATAAATAAATAAATTCAAGTATGAAAATATTTCTGACAGTTCTGTCAGAAACAGTAGTGTACAATCTCTCATTTGGAGCTAAGTTAGGGTCTGGACAATTTAACAGACAGAAGAAAAGCTTTTGCCTCTGGAACTCTATTTTAGTGGTGTTCTGTCTTGCTTTCCCTCTACTGTATTTAATCTCTATGTTTGTACAATAAATAGAAGAAGAAAGCACTGGGGGAAGAAGAAGCAGCATAGGGAAAGAGATAAAAATGATTTTATCCTTTTTATGATAAGGGAGAAAAAGTAGAGATTAGAATTGAATTATCTTGCTTTTATTTGTAACATGTAATAGAATTAGACAAAATATAAGAATGTTTTTCTCCTTGAACCAAGTGATGTCTTTGGGAAAATTACTCAGTCTCAGTTGATAATTTCGTAACATGAAGGTATCCTAGGTAAATTGTCCCAGTATTTTTTTCTGTTGAATTATTCTTTATTAAGACAGAACTAGTCCAGCATTTATACTTTTTCTTGGCCATTTCAGCTAGTCTCATCCTGGCACTACTCTGCCATTGAATACTTTTCTATGTCACTTAATAACTACGTGAATTAATTCTTCTTGGTGTAGATAAAAGACTGAAAAGATTCAAAGTAACCATGAGTTACTCCCACACTGTTACAGAAAGAACACCTTGAACTGCAATAAACAGGTAAGTTCTGACTTTGGCTTACTGCTTTATGAATAGCAATCTACCCTGCTGAGGGTGGGAAAGAAGAAATAAGAGAATGATATTTCACTTCTCTACATTAAAAAAAATAAATAAAAAAGAAAATAAAAAATTGTGTGAATTCTGTGCTGACGTATGTAATCACAGATGTACTTTTTGTCACGATCTAGTTGTGAATGGTTGTTGTTGCTAGAACATAGCAAATCCAAACTACATGCTCATAATAATACAGCTATACACAGCGTGACATTTGGAAACGCTAAAATGAATCACCAAGCCAATCAGCACATCTACATTCATGCTTTGGTTTAGATAAGGAGTGTGGTTTTGAAGTTATTCTCCCAATTGCCTCCACTTACTGCATTTTGGATTGCAAATTGGAGCAGTCTATTTCATTACTTATGGATGAAACTAAACTGAAAGATGAGTTCCAAGATCAGAATCTGTTTTTCAGCTCCTAAAAGGCATGCAGTCCACAGGAACAGAGTTATGTTAATGCATAATAAATTCCCCCAAAACAGATACAGACGAGGTGTGGAGATCTTAGTACCAACCATTTCACCTTTTGGATAAGCCCTTTTTTTTCACTGACTTATTCATGAGTGTGGACTATTTCTTTCAGGCTGGGATCAAAGCTAAAACAATTGAAACCAAAATATACTCTTTTTGTGATGTAACACTTACTGAGAGGCAGAATTTATATATCAGATGGGTTGCTATTTGATGTTAGGATAATGGCATCTTCTGGTCATTTCACATAAAACTTATTTTCTTGCTATTCTTTTCCTGGGCATTTGTAGACCTCGCTCCTGTAAGTGACTCTGGGGTTATACACTTTCAACCAAACATCCTGAACACAGCAAGGGTAGAGCACCTCTTCTCACTACCTTTTCTTGGAAATGGAAGAGTGCTTCCCTTCTTTCAATCCAGCTTGGGTGATTATACTTGAATACCAGAAGAAAACAATTAAATCTAGAAAGAGAAAGAAGAAAGATCTGCTTTTTAACTAAAGTTGCTCATAATTAGCCCAGGATTTACTAGGCGCTACTTGGACTATGCATGTTATATACACAATACCTCATAATTCAAAGAGTTAACAGACTTTTCTTTCTACGGGATGCTTTATTATCATTATTATTGTTGTTGTTGTTATTGTTATTTATTACTATCCAATTTAGCCTCACTCTGAAATTGAATTAATTAAATGTTGTGTGACACAGGAATTGACAAGCGTGCTTATTGCACATAGGCTTCTTTGTTTTATCAAGAACAGTGGTCTCTAAGTAGGGTGCACACACCCCAAGGGGTTCACAAGACAATCCGTTGGGGTGGAAGAAAAAAAATTTGTACCACTAAAAAAATAATTAATTAATTAATTAAATAAAATGAAATACTGGTATAAAAAAATAATGTTTAATTCATCTTTATCTCATCTTTTTAATTTCTATTTTTAACATGTTTTGTAATGTTCACAATACATTAGTATAGTATATAATTTATAAATAAATAAACAAATGTGCATATATTAGTGTTGCATGCTCACAATTTTAAGAATTCACAATCTAATACCTTTGGAGACCACTGACCTGGAAGTCCACCTATCATCTCTGGAATAAACGATACCTGCAAAAGTGCTAGTCAGGATTCCATTTTCAGGTCTGAGATACATTTGGCATATGGGTTTCAAGGACTTTTGATTTTGCCTTTAAAGAATAAGGTTCATTCATAACAGAATTTACGAGCACAGCATATGTGGTGGGTTTTCTTCTTTTGTTATTGTGTTTGTTGTTGTTGGTTGGTTATTTGGTTGGTAATTCACATGTTGGTAAATTGGCTTATCAGTTAAACATAAACATTGCTACATGAAAGAATGTTTGAAATTCTACTGTTAATATTGGAAAAATCTGGAAGAAAGCTGTTAAACAGAAATATTGGACAGCTTTCTTTTCCAATTCATTTAGTAGGAATTTTGTGATTACTACTGTGATTGCTTCTGTTGCCAAAATAAAGATTAAAAAAAAAAAAAAAAAGTGAATAAGTAAAAACTTCTAAATAATCAGTTTTCAAAGAAGCCACAAGAATCTCATGGGAAAACTCCCTCAATATTATATTTTGAATCATCATTTTCAGGCTAAGAATTAGAAGAAATCTGTTGAACACTGAAATGGCAGAAGCTAAAATTAATTTTTAAATCTATAGTTTCCTTCTTACAAAACTTCTATTTTTTTTCCTAAAAAAATAATTTGAAACTGATACTTATTTTCTAAAAAAATATTTCCAGGTAGTTGCCACACAATAAGCGTATTAAGTGAATGTTAAAATTTCTTTTACATAGGTCAGTCTAACTGAAATCATAAATTTATAGAAATCTTTATTAAAATTTGAGATCACATAACATTAATTGGCCTATGGAAAACTGGATCTTCATATCACAGTTAAGGTTGACTCTTTAAACCTAAAGACCACCATATAAATGATAATTGGTATAATTAATCAAGAGATTAATTAATCAAGATTGCAGAATCAAATGCAACAGCATATATTTTATGCATTTCCAGGAAAAAAAAAAAAATAATAATAATGTTAGGTAAATGTGTCAAAGAATTACCTCTGATATCTATTATGAATTAATAAATTAAAAATATAATGATATATATTAATTACAAATATTTTATCAGTCCTTCTATAATTCTATAATTACTTGATTATTAAACCTCCTATTAATACTAAGAGAGACCGTGTTAGATTCAAGAACAATATCAGGTATTAAATGATTCAGGATCTTATACTATGGAATCATACAGGCTAGTTGAAAAGGTTAATATATATACCTATTTTTAAATCCTGAAAAGAATCCCTTGCAAAAATATGTTCCCATTGATTCAGATTTGCACAAATAAAAGTTTGGGAATTTTTCAAGCCTGTAGGTCAACTTTTACTTTTATATCCTAAACTGTGTTTCAAAGTTCTATATATTCCTGAAATCAAACACTACATATATGCATAAACACAGTCATATGCATTGCAGAGTTTTTGAATTAGGTATTCATAGTAGCAATGCTTTATTTTGTATAACGAAGATTAGAAATAAGTCAACTTTGAGCTTTCTAACTTCACCTTTTTTGAACTATGCCAATTCAAGTATGAACATTCATACAAGGCAGAACATATTTAACAATTTCATTTCCATATTTACATGAATTAAAAGAAGGTCTTGCAGAAATCTTGCTTAACCTTAAAAAACGGGGGATGGGAGGGTGGGGGATGAATTATTTCCATATGATACCAGCTGTAGAAAATGTTATTCTGAATTAAAGCATCTGACAAAGCCATGACACTTCCAAATGCAGAAATAAAATATAACTGTAGGATAGATTTCTCAGTATAATCATGTCACTGCATACTTAAGAAGACTCCAATGCCTACAGGCAAACTGTAGAAGATACTGATGAGGAGTTTTTTGTGAGTGCAAATAGGACAGTTCTGGGCCTCACTCCTGTTGCTCTTCTGAAATATAACCTTCCCTTTCAAGTCATAGGGGAATAGAACATTTCTCCTATATCATCCCTAACTGGTTACATGCAAATGTTAAAACATTTATTTGCCTGTCAGTTTGCCACATGTAAACGGAAAATATCTGGAAATAACTATTGTGGTAATGAAGCTTAATGATTGATGACATTGGAACCTTGGCACAATATACAGGTAAAGTAGACTATACATTGCTGTATAGCTATGTTCCAGTGGCTTATTAGCTATTAGCTGATTCATCTGCACTTAACTCTGAGCCATTTCATTACAGCTTTGCCTGAACTCTTCTTCCTATACCTGTATTTAGGAAAAAAATATCCAAATAGCAAATGGGATTCCCACCTGAAAACTGTATTTAAAAATAGTGATGTGCATAGGGACAATGAAGATACATTTAAAAGTATGATACTAAAAAGTATCTTTAATGTATGTTACAGTAAAGTTGAATTTATTTATAAAGAAACTTGCAAAATTTCCTGAAGCTTATTAAATATCCTCTTTGCCATTAACAAAAGAAATGACTTCTTTACTAAGACTGGACAGCACTGTTTCTACTATCTAATACTGTGGAATCTTAAAAGAGCTAATTGGAAAGTTCAACTAATTTTTATTTCATTAATTTTCCAGTGTAACAATGCATTTTTTCCACAAGATAGTTAATAGGACTCAATTTACATTTTAAGACAAATATTCTTTTTTACACTAGGGAGGCAGGACAGGTATTCTTTATTATTTAAGTGGAATGCTTGTAATATCAAGCAGAGGAAAGAAGAACATGAATCTTGCTGTCTTGTCAAACATTTTATCCTTTTGAGAGAGTAAGAAAGGCAGTGGCTGGTCACATATTTTGGGCTGAAGTTCTTTACTGTTAGATATGATGAAAATACTGTAAACCTCATCAAAGGATACTCATTTATAATGTCTTAGAGAAAAAGAATTTGAACGCTGCATGTTATTTTTTAACTGCCAAATTGGCCAAATCAGCATCTTTTTTATACCTAGCATGGGTTGTATATGCACTATATAAGTCAAAGCTACAAGTAAATAAATGCTGTATCAATAACTAGATTGAGATGACAGTAAAAGAGGGATAGTTATACAGAACACTGAATTAGATGCAGATACCTAGTTTGGTCAGCAGGCGTAAACCAACAAAATTTCATTGAGGCTGTTGGATGTACATTTATCAGTCCAGCTGAAGTTCTGTATTGATTATTAGCTTCTAAATTAGCACTAGCATTGCATTGTTCTTCTCTGAATCTTGGGGCGGAGGGATGAGGGAAGGCTGGCATGCTATGGAAAGGTGACAAGTAGGACATACTTCTAATGGAGATACATGGATACCATTGCAGACAACACTTCTCAGGTTAAAAATACTTCATTATTAATACTTCAAAATATCAAAATACAGGAAGCTCCACTATTAGATATCAAATCAACATCTGGCAGTGAATATTAAATACTTCTGTGGATCTGAATTCATATAACAGAAGTACTTGGCAATGACTGACTGATTCATTCAGGATCATGCTATCTAGTTACACCCTCCAGCAGGTGTCTCACCTTTAAACACAGTGACCATGAGTGAAAAAAGAATCACATGGAGGTTCTAAGAAATACAAGCAAATCCAAGTGGTAGTTTCCCCAAAATGGGGACAAAGCTGTTGATTTGGGAAGAATATAAAAAGCACTCGAAGGAGTCACTGCCCCAGCAGCACTTATACAAGTGGAGCTGGCAACTGCTTCTTCAGGGAGTGTTCATTACCTTCCCAAATATCATATCTTGTCTGTAATGGGCATGTTAATGCCACATCTGTCCTTACTTGAATAATTTTACTGCTTCCAGAAGTTAGTTGACTTATGTAGAAGCCTGCTTTATTAATGCCTGAAGTTATCAGGGGTGTTTTTCTTGTTCTGTATACATGAATGTTTTGTTTTTAGGACACTAGCACCAACATATTCTAAATGGGGGATAATATTAGGAATTATTAAGGCAATTATTTCTGGAAAAAAAAAAAAATGTTTTTATAAATACAGAATCTTTCCTTGACTACTCTTTGCATCAGTACATTGTTACCAGATGATTTTTTTTCTCAATTTCCAGTTTAAAATGAATATCTTGTTATTTAAATTCTAAAATACTTTTCCACAGTTAAATAAATATGCTAAAAACCAGTACACATCTCCTTCAAAATGCACTGTTTCTTTCCAAGGGCTAGGTTTACAGAAAAGTAATCATCTGTATTTAAAATCCCCATTAGGACTTTACTATTTTTAAAATTTACTACCATTAGGTCAATAATGCTATGATTGGTTTGGATTTCCATTTTTTGAATGTCCTTTCATTCACAGTTCACATATGCAAATTTTCACAGAGGTCTTCATGGTTAAATTAGTAGTATGTAGTTATACATGACAGTTTTTTAAAATTACAGTTCTGCTTATTCAATGTATTCTGAATCAGCTTTCTAAAATGAATAGCCTCAAGTTTAGCTACCCTATTTTAAAACTGCCAAACATTATTAGCAAAGCAGAGAAGCAGTTCAAAAAGTAATTAATTCCAGGGCTTAGGGTAAACTGCTATTTTAATTAAAAGAGCACTAAATACTAATGTCCTGCTTCTTTGTACTTACAACATAAAGAACATTCTAAATCAGTTATGCTTAATACATTTTAAATGTAAGTTGAAAGATATTAAAGGCATATGTTGAGTTCCTGATATTTATAAACTTTATATAAACTTATATATATATATAAATATATATAATATATATAAATAAGCTATATATATATATAGTTTATATATATATATAAAGTTAGATTATATACCATATTTCTTGCTTATATTGGGCCATTCTTTCTTTTTGATTGTCTTCCAAATTGCACTCTATAGGAAAATCCTTTTTTAAATTTACAGCTTTACCAGGTTACCCAAAATTTAGTTTTACATAAAGAAGTTACTCTATGTGTGAAGAAACATAAGTTTTAGGCAGTTTGGTTTATACTACAATTTTACATTCTCCTGTTTGGTAATTATTTCTCTTTGTGGAGAGCAGTGAAATTCTCAGCAGGTTGCCCTCAGTGTGCAAAGAACCATAGAATGACAGCTCCCAGTTCAGCTTGGATCCCACTTGCTGCTAAATCCTGCTCCATCAGGATAATCGCCATGGCCTGAAGGAGCTTGAGCTACAAGGCACGCATGGGAAACATGGTTAATTTTCTGGTGCTATCTCAGGTATGATGTACCTAACTTTGCACAACATAGATCTTCCTGATTATTTATGTTTGTCGTGTTTATTTCACCTCTTAGTTGAACCACAGTAATGCAATTCATGTCACAATGGAAATTCCCTTGTGGATAAATTCTAGCTTGTGCAATAAAATATAAAAGGCACATACCTTTGGCATGAACAAGATATCAGGCCTGTCCTTTCCTGTCCATGATAATTGTCTTTCCCTTACATTTCTAGTTGAATTGTTTCTTTATGGATAGAGCCTAGAGAAACAAAAATATTAATTCAAATTACTTTGAATTAGAATAATGGAATATCCCAAGTTGGAAGGGACCCACAAGGATCATCAAGTCCAACTCCTGGCACCACACGGGTCTACCCAAAAATTCAGACCATATGACTGAGCATAGTCCAAACACTTCTTAACTCTGATAGTCTTGGTGCCATGACTACATCCCTGGGGAGCCTGTTCCAGTGTGCAACCACCCTCTCAGTGAATAACCTTTTCCTTATATCCAGCAGGAACCTCCTCTTGGGTCTTACCAGTGGTCACTAAAGAGGATAAATTGGCATCTGCCCCTCCACTCTCCCTCATGAGGAAGCTGTAGACCACAAAGAGGTCTTCCCTCAGCTTTCTCTTTTCCAGGATGAACAGATCAAATGAATTGTGATAACACTCACTCTTTCAGTTAAAAATATAAAAATAATATATATATATATATTGTACTTTATAGACCAAGTCCATAAGAGCAGATAAAGCTGTGGGATTTATGTTTTTAAGGAACTGGTACAAAGTTTTAAGATCACCATGAAGTAAAAGAGAAGCAAAATATTCCCCTTTCTTCCCAGACCTGACTATTCTTCTCTTTGATCCCATCTTCTATAACACACTTTTAAAGAGTTGGAAAGGAAACCTGCCTGAGAAATCTCTGCAATTTCTGCATGCTGCATCCTAGGCAATTATCCAAATGTTGACCACAATCTTTTATTTTACTTCTTTAATTTTTCTGGAAAATACAATGCTAGATGGAAGAAACTTTTCCTAAAAGAAGTTTTTTCTTGAAACTAGCATGTTGTCAGAAAATGTTTCACTTCAACAAATTGTGTTTTAATGGAAAATAATAATGATAATAATAATCGTCTTCATGAAACTTCTCTCTGAAAAAATCCTAGGCCTTCGAGATTTAGTACATTTACTATATATATATATACAAATAGATATATATACACAATATATACATATATAAATGTATATGTATACATATAAAGCAAAACATAGCAAACCATTCCACTGCATACTCGAGACAGCAAGACAGCAAGCTGTCAAACACTTGAGTGGTGTTAGTCACACTAACTGGTACACTTACTTATTAAAACTGTGTGGCTCAGGTTCCAGGTTAGGTTAGCTGCAGAATTGAGAGTGAGAACAAAACTCCAAATCTAAAGCATAAATATCTATACCATGAACATTATTGAACTTGCTTAGTGAATTTACATTACCAGCAGAGATACACAGAAAGGGATGTGTAATAATTAATTCTCTGGAGTTTAACCGTTCATTTCTTTGACCATTCAGTGATCCAAGATCAGTGATTTTTTTTTTTTTTTTTTTTTTTTTTAATGTACTATACATTGAATAACTGTTCTTTACATACAGATAAAATTTTATACCATTCTTGTGCTGGGAGAAAATTTTGTCAGGTCTACCGTGACATTATATGAAACAGAATTTTTACAACCAAATTACTCTCATATGACATATTAGTATTGGTCCAATGTTACTGATATTGGACACATATCTTGTATGGTGTATCAAGGCTTATCAAGAGTTTTTCTGCATTTTCAATTTTAAGGTTCATTCTCAGTTTCTTATATTTTTCTAAGCTTTATTCATTTGTGTAGGCTTTTTCTGCCAAGTATCTGGTTCTATCTCTATACTTTTGAAAAATGTCAAAAATGGTTCTGCCATTTCTCAGTCTGATGTAAAGGAAAAATGTTCCCTTCAATAATTCTTTTCTATAATTATTTTACTGATAACTTTTATAGAGATCTTATTTTAAATAGAGAAACATGATTTTATTTTATATTTCTAGTGATTTGTGTAAATTAATAAAAGTGTACCAAATTTCACGAAATTAGGAAACTTTGAGAGTATCCACTTTGGAAGCTTATTAGGACTATCCTCCATCCATTAGCAAGAAAGGAGGGAAATGATAGGTTCAAAGAGACTAGCACATAACTGGAACTATACTTCTAGATGGTGCTATTGCTTAGCTCTTGTGGAAAAAAAAAAAAAAAAAAAAAAAACTTTTTAGAAAAGAAAGAATTAGGTTGTGATAAATTAATTACAGTCCATACTATTTATACAAACAATAGACAATGTTAAGACAACAAAAAATCTCTCATATTGTATTACCTAACTTTTGAATGTATACATGATATTTTAATGTACTTTTTAAGGTAATTTTCATTTTATTTAAATGCTGTCATAACTACAATATATTGCAGTAATCAACACTATTGATTTGATCTTTAAAACTAATGCTAAAATGAGTCACTGAGCATAGAAAGACTTGTCAATTTCAATTGAAAATATTAAAAAAAAAAAAGCCAGAAAAACAAACAAAAAAAATGATACAATCCTCTGAGATTTGCATGTATGTATAACAAATCAGTTGACTTACACAGAGATTAGAGCTCAAAGAGGTCTCCACTGGTCAAAGAGGAAATAGACTAACTCAGAGAAACGTCCTCTATAGGTTTATTTACATTTATTACCACTTAAAGCATACTAATCAATTCCCAACAATCAGAATGTGTTCCCTTCTGTTCAGATGCCCGATTTATTTATATGGATTTAAGAATAAAGGCTTCACTGGAAATAAATTGAGGAATTCAGCAGTGTATGTATTCAGAAAAGCTGTAGTTCAAAACCCTTTACCTGGCAAAAGTCCCAGGAAGGGAGCACTTGTGTCATCTATTCAAAACATTATACAGCTCCATTACTGCAGTCTGTGAGTATCTCAGAGCTTTTATTATATTTACTTTCAAATCTTCACAGAATCATAGGAAATAAAGCTAAGAGGGACTTCAAGAGGTCACTGAGTTCTCTGGCACAAGGCAGGATCAACTACTATATCTTTGTCATTCCTGATGTATGCTCGTGTAGCCAATCTTAAAAAATCTCTAGTGAAGGAGATAGCAAAGTCTAGATGGACAATTTATTTCCATGTTTCAGTGAATTTATTATTAGAAATAGTTATGCTAATATGTAACCTGAATATTTCTGGATGCAAATTGAAAATATATTGACAAAATGCCACCAACCAATAGCGCATATCTAAGCATCACAAGTGGGCTTTACACTGTTCTGAGTACAGTGGTATTGCTCAGCTGAAGCTTACTCCTCCATTAAGGCAACTAGATTTTGCACTTAAACTGTATGATCAGTTTAGTATTCTTTGGCTCAGAGATCACAAAAGGATATCAAAAACAGTTATGATAAACTACAGGTTTAACAGTCATAGTACCTCCCTCTAAAGAGCCTGAAGAGGAGCTCTTTGCCAAAATTTTACTGCCCCTGTAAGCTATATATGGGATACTTTAAGTGATTTCTCAGCGGCTTATGGAAAGCACTGCAGATTTAGTTCAGTTACTCCATTTAAGTTGTTTGTGGAACGGGATATAACATGAGACCGCATGCCTGAGACATTCGGGATGCCAAGTACTCCTCCTTCATTTCTCTCCCAGCAGTTTAGTGCAGCATATGAAACGACGCCCTTCACTACTGCTTGCCTTGCCATTTTGGCTGATACTTCAAATCAGAGTTTGATTATCACAGGCCATTTCTGCATAAGTCTTTCATAAGCAAGGAAAGAGACAAATTACAAAGTAAGCACAAAATTCCTTATGCTTTACCTATAGCATATACTGTGAAGGCAGAGTCCAGCACAAGGCTATGCTTACTAGAATCTAGGTAATTCCTAGACAACCCCTAAATTTTCTAATAAATCTCACGGACAGGCATCTGATTTCATTTGTGAAAATAATAAAGCAATAATCCTCATAAATCATATCAATCCACTTTCAAAATATTCAGAATCCAGCTGCCATACAGACAGTGAGAAATTGCAGGTGATAACATTTTTGAAATCATTCAAAAGCTAATTCAGAAATGGTCTGAGAGCTGCATACAATCTGCACATTTTTTTCTAGGTTGACAGTGTTACAAAACTTGTACTGTCCTTAACTTTATTTTGAAATGCAGTTTTAAAAAATAGACTCAAATTCATAACTGCTGAACCCCTGCACTATACTATAAGGTTCTTTACCTTTGCAAAATGAATTATTTCAATTAAAAAAAAAAAAAAAAAGAAAGGAAAAAAACACTATTAATCGTGTTTAATGAGTGTATTTCCATTATATATCTGAACCAAATAAACATATCACTTTTGTTTAATTTAATGAAATGAAATGCTCTATTTCCTAAAGTCTACCACAAGCCACATTCACATTCAAAGATGAAAATATTAATAGGGTTAGCATTGGATTTCATGCTACTTTTCAGAATCAGAAATACATGCTGTAGCAGCAAATGGAATGCATCCATTTGGTATCCACTGCTTCATAGTTTAATGAAAACCTGTCAGGACAGATGCACAAAGTAGGTATATAAGGCAGATACAGACAAGATACAGATGATATGCAAGAAATATCAAGTTTAATAATAATAACAATAATAATAATAATAATAGACAAGCTCTGTGTATTGTTTTTCATCACAGAGGTAAGGATGTTTCCTCTCTGGAACTATTTTTAAGGATAGTGTTTTAAACACTTTAAAGGGTTGCTTAAACTGTAATTGTTACAAGAGGAATAAAAGGTGACACTAGCAATGCCAGTAACCCAGGTGATGATCTGAATAACCATAGATCAGTCTGAGTTCTATCATGGGCAAAATGGTAGAAATGAGAGTAAGGGGTCACCTAATAAATCCTAAGGATAAATACCATATGGCACAATGTATCGATACAGTTTTGTAGAGGAAAGTCATATCTGATATATCTATTAGAGTTCTCTGAGACAGCAATAAACATTAAAAAAAGAGAGAGGTGATTTGATTAGTAGGCCATTCTTGGCTTTTCAGTACATTCTACACAAAAATCCTGTACAAATTAGTATGTCCATGATACCAGTTAAGATTTTACCAAGTTAAGAAAAAAATAACAAAGGAATAAATGGCTAGTTTTCACAATTGTAGGGACTTTTAAGAGAAATATTTTCAGGTCTCTCACATTAATTTTGTTTGCAAATAAATCTGAAAATTATATGAGTAATGATGTGACATATCTTGCTGAGAATAAAAAAATATGCAGAAGAGTCAAAGCTGAATGTGAAGTATTAATGAAGAACCTTATAATATTTGGATTATGCCTCAAAAAAGAAAAAAGAAAGAAAAAAAAAAAACACAACACAAAGAGGAGATAAAGTGGCAGATTAACTCAAAGGATGTAACATAACTCATTTTATAAAGAAATCAGCCAGTGGCATACTAACAATAACTGACTGCCCTTTAGTATGATTATAAAACAACTCTTGAAGTTTATGTGAATAGCTCCTTGAAAATATCACATAGCATTTGCAGCAGGCAAAAAAGCAAAATGAGTGTTAGCAATTATTAGGAATGGGAAAAACAAAGTAGAAAACTTGGTTAGAACTCACACTTTACTTGCTGCCTAAAGTTCCGTTCACTCCATCTCAAAACAAACAAATAAAACCCACACCAAGATTTTTAAAATTTAAAGGCATGGAAAAATTGATTCTATAAAAAAAATGTTTTTGAGAAAGACTATGGGTAGCGAGTATGGTAGGGGCCCACAGAATTATCAGTGACATGAGAAGGGTGAATTGGGAAAGATGGAGTATAAATACTCACCTTATTTCTTGTTTTCCTTTATGTATCTGCTCTTGGCAATCAAGAGAGACAGGACACTGGTTCGATGAAACTGATCTGATAAGTGAAGAATTGTTGAAATAAGTAAAATATTTTGTTATAATAAACAAAAAAAAGTCAGTCAGCATAATTTGTCAGCATACTGACATCATCAGTATGATAACGTAAAAAGTAAGATTTTTTTACCTTGTCTTGCTCTTATCGTATGAATTGCTGATCAGGTATTGTCACGTGTTGGTACGGGCTTCCATTGAGCTGTACAAGTTCTTTCAAAGGTAGCTGTTTCCCAGTTTTACCTAGTTAAAACAAATTCTACAAAGGATCTTCAAAGTTCTTTAGTTTATATTTTATTTTATGTTAGGTTTTTTACGTTATTTTATTTTATTTTTAGTTATTCTCAAGCAGGTCACAAAAACTTAATCAGATACTTTATCTCCAGGAGAGTCCTGCCAATATTTAAAGCTCCCTGAGGTGCTTGGAAGTCATAAAGGGCTAATAGTCTTCCTAGGTGTCCTTGAATAAGGTTAAGGTTCTGGATTTTCAGGTTCTTCCTAGGGGGTATGTAGAAAGGTCCTTTCTTGTTTTAGCAGTCCCTGGGGTTTCTGGAGTCCCTAATTTCAATTCTAAGCCTCTACAGAGTCTGGAAAGCCTGGCTTCCAGGCTCACTGTCAGTACTTCAGTAGTGTTTCACAACCCATGCTTTTTCTGCAGTTTAAGCAAAAATCTGTAGCCATTTAAAAAAAAATAGTGCTTGAAATATATACTCAATTATTTGATCTAATTCATCTACATTACCAGAGGCAAAAATCTGTGCTTAAACTTAATCAATATCAGAATTGAACTAAGTCTACAACTCAGGTCTCTTACAGACTGCTATGAGAGTGCAAAAAAGCTTACCCAACCAAATAGAAAAATAAATAAATAAATAAATAGTAACAGATAACATTCTTTTTGCAGAATTTACAGAAAAGTTAGCAGTTTGTTTATAATAAAAGCTGCCGATTTTCTTTTATATTTCCCAGTCATTAGTAAAATAGTGTGTTTCACTTTTCTCTCTCTTTTGGTAAAGCTACATAAAGATGCCATATCTAACAGAAGAAAAATTGAAATTCACTTTCATTATATTAATCAAAGTGTAAACAGGAAAAAAAAAAAAAAAAGAGTAATTCAGAAGTTTTACTGCCTCTCAATATGAAATGTGTTTACAGGTGTTTTCTATACTCTGAATGAATGACATGTTGAAAATCTTGCTATATCCACAACATATAATGCAATACTCCTACCTAAACATTAGCAAAAATCTATTTCTAATTTTGGTTTCAAAGTTAGTCTCTCATCTTAGTCACCATCTGAATTTCCTTTCTTCTCTTGATTTTACATAGACCATAACTGATATTTTTAGTTGCCTCTGCGGTTAATTGTAGTCTTAATGGAGAAGAACTTTTAACTGACGTACATTTGGACTGTGTAGTTTGGTCGAAAAAAATATTCTATTTGTCTGACTAAGTGAAGGGAGAGCAGAATAGAAACAGAAATAAAAGCATGATCAAGATGCCAGATAGTTGGTTTATTTTTTTATGTGCCATACAGATGCCATAGATGAAAGGCAGTGTTATCTTCATGATAAATCTGAATTATTTTAAATGCGTTTTAATAATATTTCACCATATTCCAGAATATGACCAAAGAGCTCTTCCTGGAGCATCTGTCAAAAGTTTGCTTACATGATTCTCCTATAAAGCAGTAAGGAGATCCTTCTCTCTTGAAAATCCAGTTTATGCTTCTTAAAGTACAATAGGTTTGTGGATCTCATTTGAAGATATGCCCACACCAGAAGAGTTTTACAGGTAAAATAAGCCCTTTTTAGAAAGAATATGTGTCTCTTCATAGCAATTTTATGTTATTAATTATTGGAGTAAAGAGAGAATGTTTTTTCAATTATTAAACTGTAAATTTTTTACCTGAGCAATATTTACGGCTACACAAATACTGAATGGTGTAAAATGTAACTTACAGGATGCTTTAACTGTGACTGGAAAAAAGCTTATTTTGGATTAAATTTTTAAATGTTGTGAAATGTATCCCAGATATCACAGTTTATTAGAAATGATGAAGAACTTATTTTCAGCATTAATGTAGTATTAAGTGATTTCAAAGACATTATTAAGAGGAAAGCTTGAATGAGGGTGGACAATCATTTACCATACAGGCACATTAAACACATGGTACAAGATGGTTTCAGCCTTCGAACTCACAGAATCCTGGTACGCAGTAACAAGATCCAAACACATGATAATGCATATGAAGATAAAGAGACTTCCATGTCAGATTACCCAGTTACTGAAGTACAGCCAAGATCACGACATGATCAGTTGACTCCATGAGGAAATACATTATTATACAAAGACTTGGTGATTAACAAAGCACTTTGCAAAAATAGGACTTGAATGCTGGAGTCTCTTCCTCCTGGCTGCCCATGCTGAAGGTACAGGGAAAGAAAAAATGGAGAGAGGCACTCTGACCATAGTGAAAGGACCATAAGATGATCACTTTATGCAAGCTAAAAACAAAACAAAACAAACAAATAAACAAAACAAAACAACAACAACAATAAACACCAGTTTCTCTGACCTTGAGGTAGTGGATTTTGACTAATTAGTCTTTCTGCTTTGACACCTACAGTTCACTGTCCTTGGGGCAAGCAATGTGTGGCCATTTATCTCTGCAATTTTTAGTAGCTTGAAAAATGAGGTGATAAGACATATCTAGGTTCGCAACTAACATTGATGTGCTTGCAAGACTGTCTTACATTGTCAGATATATTAACATAATGTTAGAGTTTCAAAATCATCAGGGTATTCCAGGACATAAAAATACTCAGTGAAGCAAATGCCTATCTGCAAAATGCCCTTGAGCGGTATAGTCTATTATTCCTACAGAATAACCACTGCAAAAAGAGAACATAGTTCTTCCAGAAGGTAACAAAAAGACAAGATTTCATTTAGCAATCTCACCTGCATACACTTATTTTGCAGTCTTTCACATGGTGTCAGGAATGATAAGACAGTTCTAAATATATTGAGAAAGGTCATGCAGGAAAATAGACACTGCTAATGATATAGTCACATGTCTGGGGATATTAAAGTTTTGATAGTGATTTATTTTTGAGAGATGCAAATATTATACAAGCTGTTCAAGTACCAGTTTGAGGGTAAATACCACTTAAAAGGTTGCTAAAGGCAGTCTCATGATGGTGACATGAATGACACAGTGATATTAATAGCAAGTCCTTGGGCCTTTTTTTTTATTACAAGTTGAAAATAAGCAACCACTTGAATTTCCAGTGTCTTATGAACAACCAAGTGACTGCTGTAATCTTCTGTAAAGCTGATATAGATCATTGCCTTAAGCTGCGGGATATATTAATAGAATATAGCAGAATATAATAATTTCATTCTTCTTAGGATTTCTTTCTTATTTTTTAATTCAAAAATATAATAAAAACTTTTGAGTTCTTTAAGGATTGTGTGTGCCCTTTAAGTATAAAGGTTAGGGTGTTCAGATGGATGACAGGATTCTAAAAAGTTTTCAGTCTACACTGAAAAATCTAAATCAAAATCTCTTTTATCTTCAGGTCAGGACCTTGAACAATCAGCCTGAGATGACATTTTCACCAACATGGCGAAGCAATGCAATACTACAAAAAATGTTCTGACATGAAATGAGGTCACAATTACTTCTTTCTGAGCATATTTTTCTGTTTCAGCTCTATTTTTTTTTTTTTTGATCTATTTTTATCAAGACACTTTTAGAAGACCTCTAAAAGTTTCAGATAATATGTTTCCTGACAATAACTATTTTTTTTTCTTTAAAATGCAGCAAAGCAAGTGTTCTCTACCACATCGACTTATAGTCCATACAGAAACAAGCCTGGTCATATTTGCTGTCAATATGGGGGTTATACTTCAATTCATTTCAATTTTGGTTAATCAGATTTTGGTAAACTATTTTGGTAAACTATATATATAAACAATTTTGGTAAACTATTGAGCCATCTTATTTTCTCTGTCCATGGGCAATCAAGAAGAATGAATGGGGATTACAGCTAAGACAGTGCCCAGGAATTTCACTGACACATAAAGGAGTTTACAGAATTTACCAAGAGGACTTCAAGAAATACAAGTAAAAAACTATGAATGAATGTGCCTAAATGAAGAGAAGATAAATAAAAATGCACTGACAAAACAAACAAACAAACAAACAAAAAGTCTTATCTTCACCTCATTATCCTAACTTTTACAGCTTATATATTGAAAGTATCCGTTTCTTCAAAATTAAAAATATTTTACAACATTACTGTCTTGTAGTTAGGGATGACCAGCTTATTCATGAATGGTTCTACAAAAGGAGATACAGTGTCTTCAAATTAACAAATCCTTGTAGATTAGCAAACTGAGTCACAAACCAGCAAACATTATTGAGAGAATAAAGCATGACTTAAGGTTTTCCAGTGAAGATGCTTAGACAAATCAAACAAGTTAGTTCCTTTACTTGCAGGTAGACAGAAATGTCTTGACATGATATAGGAACAAGGAAATGTGTCACTATACTTCTATGATACATGGTTTCTAATATCTAGAAAAATCATCTGCCATGCACATTCAGAGTTCAATTACCAAAATATAGAATTAATTTATCACTGTTTCACTGCATTTTCAATGCATTTGGTTTCAGTATATTTTCAGTCTATAAAAATTCAGTACATTATTTCCAGCTGCATTGCAGTAATTACAAAAATGGTTTCTTTATATTGTACACCAGAACTCCTTTAACTTGAACTGTTCATGAACTACTGCATAGTAGTTTTACCATCTCTTGTCTTTTTCTTTCCTTGGCTAACATAGTGGTTCAGTTCATATTAATAATGAGTGGGCTGTCACAAGGATTCTATGTCCATCAGTTTTTCGATTATTAGGATTACTTCAGTGCAAAATTCACTTTTGGCTGCAACAATATCACCACTATAAGTGTCTGCCATAATCTGATCTCAGGAAAAGGATTTATCAACCCAGTCTAACAAAGCAAAATACTGGCAGACTATGTCACAGTTGATGCCAATCTTATTTCTTTTTAGGCCTTTGGCAATGATTATAAACTTACAGTGACATTTATGTGCCTTAATATTACAGGCAAAGAAGACTAAAATTATAATATCTCTAATTCGTACTAAAACCAAAACCAAAAGCAAAACAAAATGTATATTTCCATTTTTCACAATAGCATTTTTTTAATTACATTGATCTTGGGGTTGGCCTCTTCTTGCAGATAATTAGTGATAGGACTAGAGGGAATGTTCTCAAGTTGTTCCAGGGGTGGTTCAGGTTGGAAATTAGTAGACTTTTATTCTCAGAAAGAGTGGTCAGGCATTGGAACAGGTTGCTCAGGGAGGTGGTGGCATCATAGTCCCTGGGGGTGTTCAAGGAAATGTTGGATCTGGTGCTCAGGGACATGGTTTAGTGGGTGACAGTGGTAGTACAGTGATGGTTGGACCAGATGTTCTTTAAGGTCTTTTCCAACCTTAATTATCCTATGATTCTATGATTGTTGTACATGACAAAGAAAGATATTTTTG
>CM021766.1:98246363-98308868 GCA_011076525.1 Nettapus auritus | reverse complement strand
CCTTGTTGTACTATTAAAAAATCTGTGAAAATACTGAGATCGGCATTTTTCTGTGTGATATAAATACTTCATTAAATATAATCAATCATACCATACATTAAAATAGTGATCCTTCAGAATTAATGAAAATAAGAAGAGGATATTGGAAAATAATGTATTTTGTCATTCATTTTGTAAGAAATGATAACCAAAATGCAACCTCTCATTACATATGTATTCATTTTCATCAAAACTACAAGCTTTTCACCCCTCTCTATGATCATGTTTGAACCTTCAAAGCCTTTAATGCAAAACAATAAATATAGTTTCATAGTAGTGAAGTAGGATAAGTGCAATCTGAAACTGGACTTAGATTTGTGTCCTCTGCTAACATTGCACAGAAACATAATTCATGGTTTAAAGGAATTACCTACTGCCTTAAATCAAAATCCAGCCTTGCTGTACTTGGCAATAATGAATGTTACTGCCAGTGTATTATATGAAAAGCTGATTCTATGGTAGCTATGTATAAAGAAATCATGCTACTGAATAAATAAATAAATAAATAAATAAATAAAAAATGCCTTCAACTCCATGTGTCCCTTCTCTTTTTCTTCATTCATGTGTTACATGCTTGGAACAGGAAATAAGTTATTGATTGTAGTTTATTCTATATAAAGGCACAAGCAAATATAAAAAAACTACAGCATAAATATTCATAAGGTGGTTGGAAGCACCAACAAATATTATGAACAGTTCTTTAAAAATGGGACAAGATCCTCAAAAGGCTGAGATTGGTCAGTTGTTTTCTCAAAGAAGCACAACACAACAAGTCATTTAAGGAGCCAAATCTCAAAGTCCTTATTGTTAATGTACCTCATTTGCAAAGATATATCTGCTTTGCAGATGAATTCTGTTGGAAACAGATACATTGATTTCCACAAGGTGGTGTGCTCCAAAGTACCCAAGATCTGTTCCTTATGTCCTATCATGTTAGTCTTCTAAAGTGGTATCAGACAACAGTTTTATTGTGATCGTGTTTCTCTAATTTCATAGGTCACAGACCATTTTGTGTTCTGGACTGGAAAAAGTAGCAGCACTTAGTTACACTTAGACATTTCAAGGACTAGGTAAACTTCGGATATTCAGATGAGCAGTTGACCAGCAAAACCATAGACTTTTATTATGTTTCCCCAGTAAAAGACTCATGGATGAAAGAAAGAAAGAAAGAAAGAAAGAAAGAAAGAAAGAAAGAAAGAAAGAAAGAAAGAAAGAAAGAAAGAAAGAAAGAAAGGAAGGAAGGAAGGAAGGAAGGAAGGAAGGAAGGAAGGAAAGAGAGAAAGAAAGAGAAAGAGAGAGAAAGAGAGAGAGAGAAAGAGAGAGAGAAAGAGAGAGAGAAAGAGAGAAAGAGAGAAAGAGAGAAAGAGAGAAAGAGAGAAAGAGAGAAAGAGAGAAAGAGAAAGAAAGAGAGAAAGAGAGAAAGAGAGAAAGAGAGAAAGAGAGAAAGAGAAAGAGAAAGAGAGAAAGAGAGAAAGAGAGAAAGAGAAAGAAAGAGAGAAAGAAAGAGAGAAAGAGAGAAAGAAAGAAAGAAAGAAAGAAAGAAAGAAAGAAAGAAAGAAAGAAAGAAAGAAAGAAAGAAAGAAAGAAAGAAAGAAAGAAAAAAGAAAGAAGGAAAGAAAGAAAGAAAGAAAGAAAGAAAGAAAGAAAGAAAGAAAGAAAAATCTAAAAAGGAGATTCAGATCAGTGAATGTTCTTAACAGGGCCAGGGTCTTGCTGTGCTCCAAAATGACGAAGTTCAACACTTAAAGTCCATCATCCCAAGAAAAATACAGTTTTCTGATTTCAGTCAGTCATAAATGGCCAGCAACTGGTTTTAAAATCAGGGAATACAAATTTATAAAACAAAAGGGTATAGAAAGAGGAGGAAGGGTAAGGAAGTGAAAGGAAGTATAGGAAAGGACAAGAAAAGATCTCTCATAATCCAAGTGAACTATCTAGGTGTGCTGTAGGTTTTAAGAAAAACAATGCAACCTCTCAAAATTTCGATCTCTGTAAGATAGAGGAGTAGTTCTGTTCTTTTCTGGCATTTTTTACCAGAAAACACACATAAATTGTTACCCTGTAAATATCACTGGACCCTCGGTGTTAGAACTAAGCAACAAACAGTGGTAATATTTAGTCAGAAATGATTATTCCCCATTTCAGAAATTTTGGTGTATTAATTTCCTTTTGACAAAAAAAATAAAAAATAAAATAAAATAAAATAAAATAAAGAAAGTGCTTGGGAAATTCCGGAACCTCTGAAGCTAAAATAAGATTAAGATTTTAAGGATGTAAACTATCAGTGAAAACCTTTGCCTCAGTAACCTTATCTCTATCCTAATTTAAGACATCAGAAATGGTCAAGGTAAATAAATTCAAACACTCTCCTTTAGGGTGTTGTGATCTTTGAAAATATGGTTACATATTCATTCGAATTGATTTTACCATCTGTTCAGATATGGGTGGCTGCTAAATGATGATCTGCATAATGACACTTAAAGTTTCCTTCACGTGTTGGAAGCTTTCCTTTTAAAACCTTTTACGGTTGTTGAACTAAAAACTCACAGTCACTCTTTGAGAAGAGCAGAAAAACTTTTTAAAACTGGTTTTGTAAATGTCCTTAAAAGCTGTGAAGAAAAAAAATAAGAAAGGGTATATAGCTAATCTAGCTTCTACTATATTAGATGCACTTGCATGCAATGTTGTCAAAAATATACTTAAGAACAATTTTTCTTTCATTTGAGACAAAAATGGCAAGTTTTGTGAGCTATCATAGAAAATAAATATTAAAAAACTATATCTAGATTAAAATAGTGTAGAAAGAATATTTGCAGATCCTGGATTTTTTTAACTTCAAAAAAAAAAAAAAAAAAAAATTGTCTTGCATGATTTTTACCAACCAAAAAACAGTACCTTAGTGGCCTGTCATACTGCAGAACATTTGTCAAATGATGACATCTAATGATTAAAGCAAGTTTTTCTGTCATTTCATTCAGATAGTCTGTGACTGGTGGACCAAAATTTAATTTTAATTTTATAATATTAAGCCTTTCAATATGAAATTATTTTTAGGTGACTTAAAGATGAGATGGAATCTATCTATTTATCTAAAATCTAAATCTATCTAAATCCAAATCTAAATCCAAATCTATCAATCCATCAATCTCAATCTATCAATCTATCTATCTATAAATCTATCTATCTAAAAAATGGCTTCTATCTGTCTGGACAGAAGCACTACCAATCAGTTTTAAGTGTTTCAGTGGTTTGTCCTAATTTTGCATTCAGTCACATACAACTTATTTCCACTTCTGAGGTTTTGAATTAAGCTGAAACCCTTTGGACACATTATTTCCAATGCACCTTTTTTCTCCTTTTGCTTCACTTATGACCTGCTCTAGATTCACAATCAGATTTTATGACCAGATCTATTGTTTCTGAGTTCTTAGCTTATGACAAAATATTCTGGTTTTGGTAATGGGTACATAGGGCAGGCATACATTTCATAATGAAAATATCAAGCTAAAAATTTTGTCTTGCACTATGTGGGCTGTCTTTGAAGACTGTAACAGAGCTTCAAGTGACTGTTGGGAATGCAACAACAACAACAAATAATGAAAATGTGCCAGGAAGCAGCAGGAGGATCCAAAATACCATGAAAACTTTAGTCAGTATGGGTTATCACAGTTTCCATAAGAAATCTAGAACTTTCTTCAGCCTAGCAACTCATTTATGCCTTTGTGCCACACTGAATCAGATGTAGGAACTGATTGGGCTATATATTTTTTATTTTTCTTCCTTATTTAGTTCATCAGACAGATCAACAGATGGTGAAAGCCTGATGTGAAGAATGCAAAACCTCTCAGGAAATGTTCGTTGTTTTGGTTTAGGTAGGGACTGCCAAGCTCTAAGTGAAACTCAAACTTGGAAAAAAAAAAAAATAAAAAAAAAAATTGAATTGTTCTCTGAATTGAAATTGATGAACATCTCACTCTTGACAGCTTGGGTTTTCTGAGTTGATAACTTTTTTGCAATCAAACATCTCAAACTTGATGAGGCCTTCATTATTTGTCTATACAGCAGGAAACATTTCTGTGTCCCTTTGGAAACACCAACCTGCCAGCAGGCAAGAAAGCTTTGTCTGGATGAAGACTATAAAAAATGGTCAACAGGTTATTAAATTGGTCATTGACAGAAGCAGAATAGCTTCAGGCATACAAGGGTGCAGAATAATAATAATGGGAAATCTGTCATTTACAGCACATGCCTTTTGGATCTCTAAAGGTCTTTCACAGGAAAAGTCTTGGCAAGTTTATTACCTGATCCTGACCAAACAAGAAATTTAGGAGCCCATTATTGTATTGGGCATAACTGGCAGGGTTTTGGTAGTGGAAGAGAAATGGGAGGGATGTGTAGGAGTGCGGTCAGGGGCTGACTTGTGCTGGGCTTCCAGGTGGCCAGCTGCTTCCAGCTGGCTTCACAACAGAAAGCACAGACACACTGTGTGCCAAAACTAAAATAATGAGATTAATTTATGGTGCCGCCATAAAGACATTTAAAAAATTACATTAAAAGCTGAGAAAACAATGCCAGAGCAGGAGGGACTCTAGAAAACAGGAACAAGAGACAACATCAAAGCAGGAGCAAAAGAGAAGCAAGAAATATGTTGGTTGGGGCAGGAGGGACAATAGAGAAGGAAAAACACCAGAACACTAACTGCCCTGAGCAGAAAAGACACTCAAACAGGGACAGAGATGACACACAGGAGGAGGAACGACATTGGAGCAGCTGAATAGGAGCCACAACATATTGTTCCTTAAGTTCATTTGTTTGTTTTTAATTTTCAGTATAAGAATTAGTAACATTAATTGGCAATTGAGTTTCCCTGACTCAGAACTGTTTTTGGCTATGAGAGAATTACTCAGAGAGAAGACTGTACACTTAACTCTTCTGTGAAGAAAATAGGAACTATTAAGAAGGGTTTTTTCCTTGACTATTAACTTAGGTGAATACTACTTGCTAAGTATTTTTCTTTAGTTATTTTAAGATCAAGTGCCTAAGAGATAATTACTGTAATACTTAATTTGTGAAACATGTTCAATAACTCTTATCTGATTTAATCAAGAGGTCAGAGGGAGACAAGTAATTCTTCTCTCTCTCCAGTTATTCTCAAATGTTGACCTGAAAAAAAAAGGGAGGGGGTGGGGGGTGGTAAATTTCATGGTGTTTGTATCAACACTGAAATTAACCTGGATACCGTGAAATTGACCATCGTATATTAGCATGGGAGAAAAGTTAATTAAGTTAACTAAAGGTGTGAGTTTAAAGTAGATTACTTAAACCCATCTACTACTGATATGAGCATGTTCATTCAGAATTTAAAAGACCTAATTGATCTGGTGCAATTCTCTTCAAAATACATTAAACCAAACTGAACTGAAACCCTGCAGCTCTGACTAAGCATTCCCACACAGTGCTTTAATGTAATTTAATTAATCCTCTTTGAAACATTAAACCATGGTAATTTTGGAATGTCTTTGGATACCCGTTGTGAAGACACTGGATGGCTCACAATATAACAACAGTTTGTTAGGTTTTTCAGGAAACCAATTCAAAACCTATCCAAACTGATTATAAATAAAAGTTGTCCTGTGAAAATATTGTTCATCAATGTGAGTGTGTAACTAATCTATCTAGAGGGTAAATCAAAGCTGAAAATATTATTACCATGGTTGCTATTAGGAAGAATCTTGTGAGAACACTTAGCAATGGACAGCAGAAAAAGAAGAAGAAGAAGAAGAAGAAAAGGAAAAAAGAAGAAGAAGAAGAAAAAGAGAAAGAGAAAGAGAAAGAGAAAGAGAAAGAGAAAGAGAAAGAGAAAGAGAAAGAGAAAGAGAAAGAGAAAGAGAAAGAGAAAGAGAAAGAGAAGAAAATGAAAAAGAAAAAGAAAAAGAAACACAGTCATCCCTGCATATTGGTTTGTCTGTGGTAATTAATGAGATTTCGCTCTTCTGTATATTTGTTCAGGTCCCTTGATAACCAGGGGCTTAACAAACAATTCAACAAATAGATAAGTCTTCTTGTTTGTGTGTGTTGCTATTCCAGAAATCTCACTGAATCATTAGAAATGGAACAGTGATAGGGATTATTCAGATCAATCACTGTAACTCAAGAGAGAGATGTGATCCACACTTTTGTTTTTCTTTAACTACAGTTTAGTTTGCTGGGGAAAAAGACAAACAAACAAACATATAAACAAATGGAATCTCTTGAATTCAACTCTGGAAATCATGGTCATTTTTCTGAAGTTGTATTTGTCATCCAGAACAAAACTTGGCAGCATCAAGCTTCCCATACGAACAGATGGCAACTAGCTAACCTCTGCTTGAATTCCAGACACAAGTTAAATACTTTGTACTTCTCTGATCTTAGCCCAAAGGCTAAAGTTTCTTTAACTTTAGGAAGTTTTCAGTTGTGTTTCAGGACAGGCCAGCTTTTCTCTTGCTTATTTAAAAAAACATACTGAGTACTATTCCTTTATTAGGGTATCGTTCTGTTAATACTCAGTCCTGCACTTTTTCTCCTGTGGAACTCACTAGAGATCTGTAGTGAATATCACATCACAAAACAGACTATATGTTAATAAAATTGTAATATATATATATATTTATTTATTCATATTTGTTATATAATTTTTAATTCCACTGCACTTCCCATTTTATAAGGGTTCCTGTTTTGGATCTTGATTAATCCTCATCTAAAAATCTAATTGGATTTAGATTTGGATTTAGATAGATTTAGATTTTAGATAAATAGATAGATAGATAGATTCCATCTCATCTTTAAGTCACCTAAAAATAATTTCATATTGAAAGGCTTAATATTATAAATTGGATCCAAAAAAGGATCCAAAAAATCCTCATCTAAAAATCTAAAATGTGTGGGGAAAAAAAAAAAAAAAAAAAAAGAAAAAACATCAAAGAAAAACAAAAAGGTGTTGACAAATGTCAGTAATACTACTTGTCTTAATATTCTACATTCTCTTCTTTCCATTTGCATGGGGAGTGGTGAATGAAAATGACAGGAAGCAGGAAGAAAACTCAATAGGGAAAGAAGTATAATACTTTTACTAGTTCATAAATTCCAATGCCACAGAAATCAATCCAATTATATTCACACCCAGACTTATAACTACACAAAAACTTGAAATTCAGAAAAGTCTGAATATAGAGTTTTAGTTCAGTGCCCTCTAAATATAAATCCACTTATATCTTTACTTAGTTAGATTTTATGTCATCCAAAGCACAAAACAACCACCTTAACTTATAGATGGGATGTTGCAGGAAAGATTTCATTTGGGTTCATTTCTAAAATTTAATATGAATAGTCAGGGAGTACAGCAGTAAAAATTTACATAGGTATCTCAGTTCAGTGCCATCAGTAAATCTCTGCATTAATCTGCATGTGCTCCACCAGAATCCTATTTCAAATTTGCTATAACAAAGGTTTTTGATTTTAATTCTGTATGACTTCCTTTGGTGATTTCTGCATCTAACTGAAGCCTGAAGGCAGAAGTGTAATTTCAGAAACCGGCAACTCCATGGATTTCTGTCATAAATATTTTGCAGAAAACCTTTACAGAAATCAATTGTATGAACCTATAAGAAAGGATGTAAAGTACTACTAGATTAACATGTTGGAATGTTAGCACTGAAGAAAACGACAAGAAAAGATTTATTTATTTGGACTGGAAAATAAAAATAAAAATAATTTTTAAAAAAGTAACCTGGTTTATGAGATTGTAAATGAACTAAGAATTAAAAACATAAAGATTTTAGAAATCATTTCAAAATCTAGAAGTGATTTTTCTAGTTCTCTTTGTTCAGGTTGCTCTCCTGAAATTGTGGGGGACAAAAGCAAAATTAAGATGACACTTTATACCAAGATTTTCACTTTTATACCTAATGAGGTTCAATTTTGATTCACAAAGCCCTTCAAACATGGTCTTAAACATTATGTAGAACACCATTTCCTCCTATTCCATAACACTCACTCTTCAGTTTCTATCAAGAATCCCTTCATTTTAGGTGATTCATATTTGTTCTGCTTCCTCTCCAGCAGACTTCCTATCACTAGGAGATCATTTCATATTTGCAAAGAATGTGGGGCTATTGTTTCTGTCTAATAGTGTAGACAGATGGGAAAGAATGAGGTATATCAACTCTAGGCCAAGAGGTTCTTTAAGTGATAACCAGTAAGGGAACTAATTTGTAAAATCCCTCCAAATATAATAGCCCAGGACTAGCTCTAGGAAAAAGAATGCTTTCTTTCAATACTGCCTTTAAAGCCTGTATAAAAATTCAGAAACATTGATCTATAATTGAGGAATTTACAGAGACAATTTGAGATAAAGACAATCTTCTTGGGTATCTGTTTAGGCTCACAGAAAATCAAATTTTAGCAGTAAGTGAATCTAAAGACAGACAGCTGTGTTTAAATTATTTAAGGAAGGACAACATTTACTTTTTTGAGACAAGGTTTTGGACTTTATACTGATCAAAATTTTCAAAGAAAATGGCTTGGCACCTTTTCACAGCAAGATACTAAGCCTCCAATTTTTATGGTCTGTTAGGACTCACTCCTGATTCAGTGTAAGTGAATATAAACTTTCCTCTGCTACAGATGTCTGAGCCTTATGGTAACTGAAAAATGAAAAAGAACGTTACTCAATTTTATACCATGCTGGTGAGAGGAAAGGGTCTGAAAAAATGTTGACCCAAAATATCTGTATTCTCTTTGTCACACTTAAATTACAAGAGGACCAAAGGAACTGAGAAACTTCAGTCAGTTATGCCCTCTCTATATTCACAATAGTATATATATTGTTGTGCTTTTAACAGTACTGTGCTTCATATAAGTTGCATGTGAGTGCATCTACACAACACATAGGAAAACTTTGTTTCGTTTTTGAATATTTTTTTTTTTTGAATGACAAGACTGGTAAATAAAGGAATCAGAAAAAAAAATGTTACATGAAAGACATGGGCAGTTCTGAAGCAAAAGAATAGGTCTACTGCCACAAATTCATAAGGAACAAGAGTTTTTTTTACATCACTTGTTATGCTTTGCAGTTTGAAAGCACTTAGGCATATGACCAAGTTTCCCCAGGAATAAAACAACACAATACATCAGCTGATATCTACTAGAATTAGCATCCTTTACCCCATCTAGCTCAGCAAAGTTAGCAGAGCTGAATAAAATATATTTGAATGTTTCCATAGTTCATGTGATTTGGTCAGAGATATTATTTAGGAAATAAAAGTGTTATAAAAACACATCAGATAAAATTTGGACTCAGAAAGGAATAGCCATGTTAACTAGCACAGGTTTTTCAGACTACTGCAAATGGGAGATATTTTCCATTTTGACAGCTGTGGTCTAGCAGAAAACAAACAAACAAACAAACAAAAACTTAGGGACTTCCAAAGAAATGAAATCGTTCAATGAATATATGTTTTACCCATTGCAAATCCACAGTGATACAGTCACACTTTGTGCTTATTCCTCTGACTCTAGCACCAACTAGTTACTCATTCTAGGGATGACAAATTAGAAGAAAACAGGAAGTTATTTGTACAACTTCTATAAAGCATGCAGTCATTCAAACTCATGCTTTTGCTTTACAAGTTACCTAGGCAGGTTTAGTGCCAGACTGCCAACGAATGCTATGAGAGCCTAGAGGAGCTTCACCCCTAAGTGCGGGGGTAGCATTCCTGCCCTTTCCCAGTACCCGTGCTTCCCCTGGAATAGGCATTTTCAAAGGAGTGCCAAATTACAGGGAGGGGTCTCACAGCTCATTGTCTTTATTAATATTTGAAAGTAAATGTGCTAAATGTAGTCTTTGTGGAAACAAAGAAAAGGTCTGAGTTTTGTTTTGTCTATGTTCCAAAGCCTTTCTGTAATCAAGACACTGATATCTTTGAGTTCAATATGTAAAAATCTCAGAGGAGAGGATAGGTACCTTCTAGACTCACGATCCCCGATAACAAAAATTTCTGAAATATTGTTGCTCTGGACTTCGCTTTCAAACCTTTTCCCAAGTGAGCTGGAAAGCAAGGGCTGGCAAAGGACTGCTTATTGTGCCTGACAACAGCTGTTGTGTCTGGACTAGCTCTGAACAAGACTTTTTGACTCGTAAGGTCAGTCACATCTCAGACCCTTAAAAGAGAGTTTCTCACTTTATAATAAATGCAATCCAGTGGTATAGTGAAGGTTTGGTAAGAAAAGAGATTTATATGTCATTGTTATGTCTTAAATAAAGCAAGACATTTCATCCACTGCTTACAAAAATACACAAAATTGAAAGGTGTATGCACCATACAGACAAGACTGATTTGACTAAAATTATGTAGTTCCCTACAATAGCTACAAGCACAGTCTCCTTACCTTCTGCTGTGGTCCTTTAGGTGTGGCTATGTTCACCCAGCAATGATTGCAATGACAAAGTAATTCAGTGTGTTAAATAGCCTACAAAAGAAAGTATTTAAGGAAATCAAGTAAAAAGCTAAAATTCCAACAGGAAATTATACAAGACCAGTAGCACACTGGAAGTTCTCATCAGCAAACTAAGGAATGTGATGCACAGGCCATTTTTTTTGAAATAATTTTTTAATTGGGTATTTTTGCTGCATTTCTCTAATAAAAACCAGCCTGACAGGCCAAGAAAAACAATTACTTTTCTTGTGCAGTATTAATACTCATTAGCAGCTGCTGCATCCCAGATTGCATCATATCTGTCATTATTTGAAGGTTGTGGCTTAATACGGAAGCATCTGCAGCATACTAAATGTATCCCAAATAGTAACAGTCTTTTACAGTATCATTGAATACTCTATGAGTAAATTGTGTCAAACAGTTGAAATTATCTAGTCTTCCATCTGTATCTTGTCTTACATAACCTGCATTAGGCTTCTGAGTTTGGAAAGTCACACTGGCAGCTTGCCAAGCCACAAGAATTCATTGGGATTTTAAAGCTTCTAATGATCCTAGCTGATATTACTGCCAAATATTTTTACAAGTGACTTTGGTTTGTTGCTCCTCAAATGAAAAGATAATCAGATGAGAGATTCTCCTAGGCTTTGTAAAGTGCTTTTTCCTAAAATTAACTGGCAAGTGTGACTATCTGACTCTTTAGAACCATTATTTCTCAAGGAGAACATACTGATGTCATAAAAAATAATTTTGATTCAATACTTGCAAATTTGTGAAAATAGAGGAAATTCTTATCCTCCTTCAACCTTTGTATACACAGAACTACATTGGAGAACAGTAGTTCCCCAGATGTCTGCATGTGATGCTAGAGGAAGCAACCCTAACCCACTATTTCATATTAACATAAATGACATTCCCTGTTAAGTAATCTACTCTAACCCCAGCACAACATTGGTATGTAATGGCAAAAATTTCAAGGGTGAAAGAAAGATACTAGTCTGTCATTGACTAATCTGAAGATTACATTCTTGGGCATTGCATAATATATGATTATTCAGATATATATAAAACAAGAGTGGAATAATAGAGCTGCAATACTTAAGACACATGCATATTTGTAGTCACTGGTTCATTTTACTTCAAACAGATGGCTCATCCTTAAGATACATGGTAAGACTCCAATACAGAATCATAGATTCACTCACTGAATCACAGAATGGCTGAAGTTGGAAGGGACCTCTGAAGATCATCTAGTCCAACATGTGTCTCTGTGAGAACAGATTTAAGAAAGAAAAAAAAAACTGCTGTGCAACAGCAGCTGGAAGAATGAGGAGTCAGAAAATCAGAGAGAAACAACCCAACAGACCCCAAGGTAATTGCAAAAGGAGGGCAGGAGGTGCTCCAGGTGCTGGAGCAGCAGTTTCCCTGTGGCCTGTGGAGAGGCCCCTGGTGGAGCAGGCTGTCTCCCTGCAGCCCATGGATCCCACGACAGAGCAGATCTCCACGCTGCAGCCCATGGAGGAGCCCCCGGTGTGGCCCATGCAGAGACCCTGCAGGAGCAGGCCCCAGGCAGCTGCTGTAGCCAATGGAGAAGAGACCACACAGGAACAGGGATCAGGGGGGAACTGCCACCCGTGGGGAACCCATACTGGAGCAGTTTGCTCCTACCAGATGGACCCCATGGTATGGACCCACATTGGATCAGTTCTTGAAGAGCTGCTGCCTGTGGGAAGCCCACACAGGATCAGTTTTGGAAGGATGGCATCCCGTGGGAGGGACCCCAAGTGGAGCAGGAGAAGAGTGACCACAAACCAGTGGTAGAGATGAAATGTTATGGACTGACTATAGCCCCCATTTCCTGTTCCCCTGGATTGCTTGGGGAGTGGACATAGAAGAGGGTGGATAGGGGAAAGGTGTTTTTATTTTGCATTTATTTTCTCACTGCTCTAGCTTGTTAGTAATAGGTAATAAATTACATAAATCTCCCTATGATTAGTCTATTTTGCCTGTGATTATAATTGTTGAGTGATCTCTCTGTCCTTATTTCAACCTTTGAGCTCTTTCAATCCTGTTTTCTCCTGCTTTCCCTTTGAGGAGGGGGAGTGAGAGAGTAGTTGTGGTGGAGTTCAGCTGCCCATCACAGCAAAACCACCACAATAACCAAATAGAATAATTTGGTTCCTAAGTAGCTCTTTTCATCCTCATGGTAGTCAAAGGTCTTTTACCAAGTATGGGTTAAATACTGATGGGATACCAACTGTATGGAAAAACAGAGCAGTCATTATGCTTTCAGGAAAGGCTTGGACAACATCCAAAAACATAGGCTGATTTTAGTCAAAGAGGATGTTGGCTAGAGTCCTGCATTTGCTTGGTGGCCAGTTAAGGAAAAAGAGCAAATCCAGAAATCAAACCAGACTCTCACAGGCAGACAGTGAAGAATATTACTCATAACACTTCACTGGCATTGACTTTCTGTAGATTTGCCATTTATTATATTTCAGCTCATCACTTCATTGGGATTTTTTTGTTTGTTTGTTTGTTTCTTATTTTAGCAGTCCTTCAGTACTTTCACTGGTATGAGTGAATGAATTCTTATTTACCAATACAAAATGTTCCCTACATACTCTTTTATTTAATATGGTCATTCCTTATATGCATAAAATCTTTTTCATTTTCCAAATGTGATATCTGCATTCATTTAGATATTCATATTTGCAAATTTCATTAACATTTTACTATACTATACATTGTCAAGGATTGTATTAATCTGGGGCAAAGGGTGGTTTATGGCTTATGACTAGAATTAACTAAATGTGTTTAACTTTCTATATCCTTTTCCTTTAATAAATAATTATTCCTTTTATTTTAACATATTAGATTATTATGTTGAAAGAGTATAAAGTGCTAACATTCAGGATCAATGTTAGGATTGCAAAGATTTAGTTCAAATTTTAATTGGGTTTGAATTTTTAATTTTAGCTACAACACAGTTCATATTTCATTGTAGTCATTCAAACATAATAAAAGAATGCCAAGCAGTACAGAATGGTACAAAATGTATCTGGCATGACCAAGACACACTGTGTGAATGTTATTGTCAGTTTAATGAGCTTCAATAACTGTAGCTAATAGGTCATATTGTGCAAATAAAAAAGCATAATTAAATGCTATTTCTATGTAATTACACTATCCATTATTCATTACTAAAATTAAGACACTTTAAAAAGCTTTCTAAAAAGTATTAGAGAAAAATAAAGATCATTTGAGATGAAACATGTTTCTTATGCTTTGTTATATTATGTATCTCTGCAATCTATCTTGGAAAAGAAATTCAATAACTTCATAAAAGTAGAAAGCCACAACAACACACCAAACCATCATTATCCAATGCTATCTCTTGCAGAGAGAACGTGGATGCGGACCAGTCATAAAAAAATCCCGTATAAGAAAACAAAAAATAAAAAGATGCTATGCATGTATTTTTTAGTATATGGTAGCCATACAGCAAAGGGGTTGTACATATATGAATAAAAAGGTGTTGAAGGATAGGTGCATACTTGCCATTTTACGAGGTCAAATTAAATACCTTAATTATTGCCAATGCTAAGCAGCAAGTTTGATTAAATACCTTAATTATTGCCAATGCCAAGCAGCAAGTTTGACCGCTGGGTGAATTGTCCAAGTCATGTGAGAAAAAATTCTGAAGTTTAGAGTTAGTTAGCATGGAGTTAGTCGCCTCCATGCTAATATTTTATTCTGCCTTTCCCTTCTGGATAGAGCTTAAGAATCAGATACACTGAATTTGAAGTTAATCAAAATTGCGGTATCAGTTGAAATATATCATCTGCAATTTTCTTGGGAAATTTGATACCAGTCACAAAACTGTGTTAAAAGGATGAAGAAGAAGAAGAAGAAGAATTACTGTGTTTTAGTAAGAATAATAAAAAGAAAATATCCTTTTCCTTTTTTCCCCTATATAGCTTTTTGTGAGAGAAAAAAAAAAAAAAAAAAAAAAGGGAAAAAAAAGCCACCTTCAAACCAAAAAAAACAACTTTGAAGGGCCACAGAAATGCCAGAGAATGTCCAGAGAATCTCTCTCAAACATTAAACTTCAGGACAGGCTACTTGCTTTTTACTATACTGTTTAAATGCTGTTTCTCAGAGTGACAGTAGTGCTAGTATCCCCAAACTAAATTCTAAAGCATAGTTTTACATAAGGTCAATGGTATCCACAGGAGAAATTAGTTAAAAAAAAAAAAAAAAAAAAAAAAAAAGCGCCTTCCTATAATGTTTGCCAGCAAATCAAATCATCTATGTTTATAAGAAGAACACATTAACACATTTTGAACACCGAAATCTAGTGAGAGAAACTTAAATATTCATATTGGAAATGTTCAGAGATTCCAGTTCAGCATTTAGGCATAAACCTTCAATTGAAGACCAGAAAATGTGTGGTAGTGAGATCCAAGTTTCTTTAATATTTTGTGTCTCAGCTATCTAACTACTTAGATGATAAAGACAGAAGTAATGATGCCCTCTCCCATCCTAGGCACTGGCCAGCGGAGAAGGAATAAATTAATCAAGATGATCGAGGTATTCTTCAGAAAATAATAATAATAATAATAATAATAATTAAAAAAAAAACCTCCCTTGTTCATTGATCTACTATGTCTTTTCCAGAAAGGGAAACAAGAGATTCTCAAGCCAAGACGCAGAGAACATGAGCAGTGCAAAGACAGTGGCAAAATTCTTTCCACAGTGTATGCACAGCATAACAGAAAATACAATTTTAACTCTTAGAATTACAAGAATATAGAAGATAATGGAATTTGAATACCAAAGCATTTTTCAGCAAATGCCAGCAAAGAAAAATGCACCCAATTATATAGTGATACTAGAAGAATAAGAAATGGGCATTTTTAACAGTGAGGAATGTTGAAAAGGTTACGTTAGAGAACCATGTCTAATAGGTTACATATGGGAAGATAGATTAGATCTAGGGAGAAATAAAATGAGCTACAGTCATAAAATGAACAGAATGCAATGGCATGTATGAATTCTGTGATCAGACTTGTTCCACAAGGTAGGTATTAAATTGACTAGAAAATATGTAAACTCCTGACAAAATAAGCTGGACAAATAATCATTGAAAGGGATGTTTTCCAGTCTGATAAATAAAAACCTCTCCAACATTTAAAGTGAATATAAGAGATCAATAATTTCTACAAAGGAAACATAACAAAAAACAAACCAAACCAAAAAAAAAAAAAAAATGTAAGAAACAATACTAAAACATTTTAGAAGATGATAAAAATTGAAGACGTTCTAAAGACAGGAGAGGCAATAGAGAGAAATGTTTTTCCTAATGTCATAGAGTAAATGGTCTGAACTTGTGGTATTACACTGAGGCCAAAGAGCCATAAGTTTCAGTAGCATAGAAACTGATCCACCGTGACATTACATGGATTACATGTGATTTCTATACAGCATGACTGATTCATAACATTAATCCAGGTTTTAGATTCAATATTTTTAATTGTCCAGGTTATACAAACATTTTGAAAGCATACTATTCTAGAATTAAATTTCTACCAAAAAAAATAAAAATAAAAATAAAAAAATGACTGCACCTTGTAAAACTGTTAACAACTGAGAATTTAAATAACCATATATGTACAAAACACATTTCAATCCATTGTTGAGGTATCTGTTACTTAACTGTCTTTTTTATTGTTTGTTTTTAATATATATAGATTGCCAAAAAATTGCAATATTTGAACTCAGAAAAAAAAAAAAAATCCATGGTCAGCATTGCAATAACAAAATATACTATTTTACTGGCTAATAAAATAATAAATAAATAAATAAAAATGTTAAATAACAAAAAGAAATGGCACACACTGACACAGAGTAACACCTTTGAAATATACTGTCTAGATGAGTTTTATATTAAAGGTCCAGAAAATTATGCAGAAAAAATATTTAGGAAAATAAAGCATAAACTTTAGTAAACTTCCAACTTATAGTTCACAATTGAAAATAAAATCAGAGTCTATCAGCTGCAGTCGTGGTCAGGTGAGCTCTGTGCTTATTGACAAGAACCTCAAACCATGCCTGGGATGTTGCAATACGTGGAAGAGATCCTACCTCCTGGCCTTACATACAGCCGTATGTATTGTTACCAGTCATTGCTGAGTAACACCAACGTGCCACCACCTGGCCTTAAATAAGCCTCATACTACAAAAGCAGCTTCATTTTCAGTGGAAGTCAAGATATAATACTGATCCTAACCGTGTGGCAAATGCTCCTTGTGCACTGGTCAAAATGCCATACAAGCTTTCTCATTACGTACTTTAGAGTTCCTGCAAACTAAGACTCTTGCCTGAACACTTCCAAAATGTGATACTCACAAATGCTCTGTATAAACTCTTGAAAAGCTGCAGAGCACTACAAGGGATGAAAAGTGGAAAAAGAAAAGGAAAAACAAAATAAAACAAGGCAAAACAAAACAAAACAACTTCCAAATAGAAACTTCAATTTTTGAAGCTCCATTGGTTTAGAGAAGAAGTTGTTGTTGCTACAAGAATGCAAATCTAAAGACCTTGACAGTCAAAATGATAAGTCATTCTCTGGGTAATCTCAATTAAGTCGCTTCCAGTGTTCAGCAATTTCTTCTTAAATGTATTTTCCTTTACAGAAGTGGATAACCAGCAATGTAACACAGTTTTAACCTTGTAGGCTTCATCAGTAGATTCATGAAGATATGTATCTCCAGTTAATGATACCACCTGCTTAAGTATATTTTTCACGAATCATCCTTAGAAAAGCACTGGTTAAAGGCCTAGGTAGTTAAGGGTGGCTTAAACCAGTTTCATTCCAGTCTGCTCATGTCTGTCTTTTAATACTTACACTTTTTGTATAAATGCTTTCTAGGTTTCCCCATTTGACTCAAATGTCAACCTTTTAAAGGACTATCAGAAAGCATGTCAGATAGGAGAAAGAGTAAAATCCAACTGTTTTCTTTATACTTTTTGCTCTTCTACAAGTACTGCAGTCAACTTCTATTTTAAAGCACTATTTTAATTTCTTGATTTGGGTTTGGAAAATAAAATAGAAGATATAAAATTCCTACATTAAATTAGACTAAAACCAAAGTTTTTAGTCCAAACAAAATTATACAAAATTGATATAAGTTGCCAGTAATTTAAAGTATTACTAAAGTTTGAAAGATCTGTTTTAGGGTATAATGTTTTTTTAGTTTTAGGCCCTAACTTGCTGGTTCTCAGGTAATATAACAATGAATAATGTGGAGAAGGAGGAACAAATTATTTTTTTGGTCCAGATCTTTTCTTTATGAGCAAGAAGAGGTTCACGTTGGAAATTAGGAGACATTTCTTCTCAGACAGAGTAATTAGGCATTGGAACAGGTTGCCCAGGGAGGTGGTCAAGTCACCATCCCTAGGGGCATTTAAGGAAAGGTTGGATGTGATACTTAAGGACATGGTTTAGTGTATAATATTGGTGGTAGGGGGACAGTTGGACCAGGTGATATTGGAGGTCTTTTCCAACCTTTATGATTCTATGATTCTAAGAGATAGCAAATAAGCTAGTAGAAATCAAAGATACTGAAGAAGATGTGCCATTACATCATGCATAGGAGAACTGTGCAACTCTTTGCCACAAAAACCTTTCCAATACTGAAAGAATCAAAAAGAGTTTGGACAGTTTCACAGAAGAGTCCTATGGAGTCCTATGGAGTTGTACACCAACAACTATCTTGTTTTTGTCACCAGGACCACTGGAGTTTCAGCTTGCTGGTTATTGATGTTTTCAGGGAGCATCACCGCAAACTTACACTGATTTGTATTTTTTTCCTTGGGTTATTATGCATTGATAGAGACAGGGTGATGAGCTGTGACTTCAGTATAACCTGCAGTGGACATCTTCCATTCTTAGAAAATAAGCTTCACATCACAAAAACTACAGTTTGTTTATAATTAACTCTATGCCAGCCAGAGTCATGACAAAAGGCTTGCTGGTTCTCTAAAAGACAAAATTTTGTTGAGGTTCTGAAGCTTAATGAAAGACAATCTTTACTCTGATGACTTCTGTTTGTCCCAAATGTTTCAAAATTATATGGTGTGAAATAATTTGTATGAAAATACATAATATGTCATTCCTTTTCAAGAAAAAAAAATATATATATATATATATATACATATATATCCTTACTTGATTTTTTAATGGGAACTAGATTTCATTGAAAAGGAACAGATTCTACAAAGCAGTTGCAAATAGAACATAAGGAAACATTACTTTTTCAGACCTGAAGAAATAATTGGCAGAATAAGACTCAATTTATGACTGAATACACACAGGGAAATACCTACTGTGTATAATTTTGTGCCTTTTTCTTCCACATTGACCTAATCAGTATTTCACTTTCAGAGCACATATATGGAGAGAGTTCATGAAAAGCATGCCAGTGAGAAAGATACTGCAAAAGGAAAATATACTATGAGAAAACAGTCTTGTAAGATATTTTAATATTTCTCAGTACATAATCAGATACTTGGAATACTTAATAAGCTTTAATCTGGAGAAAATTAGTTAGACTCTAGTACTAATTGTGCTTAATATATATATGTACATATTTATTTTTTTGGGGGAAAAATTACAGATACAAAAGGTCAGTGATTCACATATATTATCTATCATCCAGTAAGAGAGGAGGGGTAACATAGTCAGCTCTAAAAAATGCCAGGCACACACAGGAATTTTTTTGAAGTGTGCTTCAGATATCTCTCACAGACTTTGTGTGACAGCAAAGGTAATGCAAATTGAGCACTGTTACAACAAGCAGCAACCATTCCTTAAGGAAAATAATAATTATTTCTGAAGATAAGTGCTACTATATTAAAAAATAAAAATTAAAAAAAAAAATGCAACTGATGTCTGTAGAACAACTCCAGGAGAATGCAACCACTATACTTCTATTCAGTGATCAAGCAAATTTACTGTCCTCAGTTTTTCCTGAACTCCATTAGAAGATTCTAAAAATCTACTGTCTGTGCTAGCTAGGTCTTGGGCATCCAGAACCACAAAAATAATTCTGAGTTTTTATTATACAGTTACTAGTACTTGGATCTCAGATTTTGAGTATGAAACTAAAGGAAGAGAGGAAGGAAGGAAGAGAGGAAGGAAGGAAGGAAGGAAGGAAGGAAGAAAGAAAGAAAGAAAGAAAAGGAAAGAAAAAGTAAGAAAGAAAAACTTATATTATATAGGAAATAATTTTATTATTGTTCTACATAATGGAAAATCAAATTAAAAAAAATAAAAATAAAAAAATAAAAACAACTGACTTACACAGTACAGGTACTCGCAGGAGGTAGGTATTTTTATCACGCATGACTATTCATTCTATTATTTTAATTACTGGATGCTCAGAAAAACTTAGAGGTATAGAGTGCATAGAAGGCTTCAGAACTTGTGAGAGAGAAAGAGAATAAGGATAGCTATAGAGAAAGGAATTGGACAAATTTTATGTAGCTTAGATAGTTCAAAATATTTCTTGTCCAGCATTTCAATTTTTAAGAAAATAAGTCACTATCCCTAAAGGTCTTCAAGAAAAGTTTAGTTGTAGAACTTTGCAGTGGTTTAGTGGTAGACTTGTCAGTACTAGGTTAAAGGTTGGACTATATGATCTTAGAGTTCTTTTTAACCTGAGTGATTCTATGATTCTCTAAAAATATCTTGATTTATTCAAAGAATCTTGTATCAAACTAATTCTGTAAACATTGTCAATAATAAGTAGCATTTGCTCATACTATGTAATCATCAGTTCTCTGAGTGTCAGTATGATGATGATAGGCAAACAAAGGCAATAAAAATAGACAGAAGGAACTGGAAAGGATAGTATTTATGAAACAAACAAATAAAAGCAGAAGTGGAAAAGGGGAGCCCAGACAATAGTGGGAAGATTGTTGAAAGTGGTAACAAAGGAGGAAAGGAACAAAAAGATTATGATGAGGAATGAAGGTGAAGAGCCAGTGCATGCTCATATATGAAGGTTAATCTTCAGATTAACATGTTAATAATGGATTTGCTTTATTTTTTTCCACAGTTAATACATTTAATAATACTTAAAATGTGTTATTTGTAGTAATAAAGACGAGTATAATCTTGTGTAGTTAAAAGTATCATTATCTCCTCTTCTTAAAAGCCTGATATGGACAACAATGGCAAACACCCAAAACAAGTGGGACAAGATATTATTTATATTATTGATAGCAGAGCTATAAATTATCATGGGAGTCATTCCTTTTTAGTGACAATAAGTAACAAGCAAAAAACAACAAACAAAAAAAATCAAAATAAGTTTACAGATCAGTGGAAAATCAGAATCCAAGCCACAACAATGAAGAAATACAACCATGAATAGAATAAAGAAAGATAAAATAGAGATTTTTACAGAAAATGTATTCAATTTCTTACTAACTTTAGAAAATATACCAATTTAGCAAAAGCAAATGTACATTTGGCAAAATGTCATGTTACGTATATATGTAAGTAAATATATTTCATGTGTTCATTTATTTTTTGTTAAAACCATGTATTTCAAGGTATCCTGAGAAATAAAGTTCATTTGTTTAGTAATCCAAGCAAAAGGAGCTTGGATTAACATCATTATTCATGCTTGTGATTCCTTTTTAAATTTCAACCTCGATTTTATTAACAGAATCAGAAGCAATGAAGCCAGACTGACTCATCAGCTTTATGGGAAATGTATAAATGCTCGGAAGATGGCCAAAAGACAGCCAATGCAAAAATAGCATTTTCTTTCCATTTGTTAAATAAAGAATTTCCTTTCAAGAATTTTGTTAAAGAAATGATGGTCATTTTTACCCTTTTATGCTGGTTAGAAGAAAAGCTATACCATAGCTTCAATACAGTGTTGCTTTCCTACTAGATCTTTCCAAAATATATTTCTTGTTTTTGCTTATATGTGTCTTGTTTTTGCTCTCCTCTAATTTTCATCTCAAGTTGCAATATATTTCACTTGGACTGGTGCAGCTGCAGTTACAGAAATATAAAAATGCACCTGAACAAGCACTGATATTGTCCCTCAGTACACAGGCCAGACTGACTCATGTGTTACTTTAAAAATTACTTTTACAGGAATTACAGTGGGTTTCTCAGTACTGTGCAAAACCACACTGCTCAGAGATGTCAGTCTCTCTTCTCTCCTCTCCTCTCCTCTTCTCTTCTCTCCTCTTCTCTCCTCTCCTCTTCTCTCCTCTCCTCTTCTCTCCTCTCTTTTTTTTCCTTTAAAATATGTTTGAGGAGGAGATAGCAGCCCCACTTTATGGTATAAATCAGAACAATCCACCCAGGATTTTGGAATCTGTTTCTTTTGTCTCCTGTTTCCCTGGAGAATGACTCAATCACATGGCAGTAGGACACCATTGCATATTTCTGTTGTCACTTTCCAAAGGAGAACTACCATTTTATTGGACTTCAAAAATAAATAAATAAATAAACAATCAGAGAAAGAACTTAAAAGAATGGCATTGTTTCATTGTAGCTAATGTATTCACCTGAGAGGAAGGAAACCTGGTTTCCAATCCCTGCTCAAATTTCTTAGTGCCAGAAACAAAGTTGTGTTTTTGCAGTACAGAACTAATATTCAAAGGTCGTTGTGTAGTCATAACAAGGAGAAATGCTAAGTAGATAAGTGGACAGTAGAAGGCCTCACTGTTCCAAAATAAGGTAGAATCTTGAGTAAAAGAGAATGAGCAGTGTGAGAACAGTAAAACAAAGATCACAGTTTCTCAAAACATAAGAAAGGAAAAATTAAAGGGTTGAAGAAAAAAGAAAAAACGTACATATATGGTATAGAGGAGTGTCGAGTAGCTTGTGAACCTGTAGTACTCAGCCAATGAGGAAACAGAGGAGGTGATCAGGCATCTGGTAATAGGGAATAAAAGGTTATGATTTGTTTACTAAAAAGCACTCCCAATTGACAGGACACCCGCCATTGCAATCACAAATAAAATAGCTTCACAGAAGGTCCTGTCTGAAGAAAATTATTTAAGATTTTTCTCACATTAGTATTTTTATTTCACAGTTAATAAATGAAGACTTATTAAACCATCTTCATGCTCATGGATTTAGATCTAATATCTTTCTTCTCTCCATGATATTCATTTTAGAGGGTAACATGTTTCAAGTACGACCAGCGTTAGGCTGTAGGCAAGGGAAGAATAGAAGACCTATGTTTTTTATTTGGACTACCTAAAATTCCATTTAAGGCTTACACCAGGCACAGACAACATTTTATGGATTGATGCTTTAGACTTTTAAATCTCAAGTCCTAAAACAGAGATACAAAATTTTAGTAACATTGCTGAAAGGCTTAATATATTGAGATTTGGAAACTGCTTGAAAAACCTTGAATGAAAGTGCAAATGTAGTTATCTTTGCAGAAGAACTGTAGATAGGATTTCTTTCAAGCAGATTTGTCAAGTTTGACCAAATCAACCTCACTGCTTGCTATGGATGTCCATTCAATTGCTGACTGAAAAATTCATCTAATTTTCCTTCTTTTTTTTTTTTTTCTCTTTTCCTTAAGAGCATGAGGGCATTCTCTCATTTCACAGTGGTGACAGTTTTTATTTTCTTTGACAGAGGAAATACCCTTTAATTTGTTCCTTTTCTTTTTCCCTCCTTATGAAAATAATCTTTTCTGGATGAAGGAAGAATGACACATAGTCCTTTGCATCCACATTTAGGAAAAAGAACACTCAAAACAGAATCATACGTTCTTCCGAGCATTAACACTCAAGTGAAGAGGAAACAGTCTTATATAACCAAGATTTTATCCATAAAAAGGAGTTTACCCAGGTAATACCAGGTAATACCACTTTATCCAGGTAATAAAGGCATAGAACATCTAGGTTACCAGGAAAGTTTATTATTAATTCCACACAGAAATGTATCAATCAATAAATTAATAAATAAATAGATCTATTCAGTGACAGCAATGTGCCACAAAAATAATGGCACTATAGTGTTTGTCTTGTAAAGGTGTGAGGGAAAATGTTTGAGTGAACATAAGATTAAACATCTAATCAATCTTTAAAATTAAATGCTAATAGAATTTTTGGAACTGCCTTAAGTCAAATGAAAACATAGATATGTTTGAATGCTTGTATGGATGATTCTAGAGGGAAACAGAGCTCTAGCAATTTTTATAATCCTAAAAGATTGATAGCAGATCCTATCTATATGTGAAATGAAATCACATGCTATCCTTGTTGCAAAAATTTACATTTAAATAAGCAATGAAATTAGCAAAGTCAGTTGATTAGCTTTATAAGTAACTCCTCTTAACACATATAATCCATAATAAACTATTTTTATCATTATCTTATGCTCCTTTTCATTTATCTTTCTCAGAGAATGACATTTTAAAATATTCAAAATATTTTAAATGTTAAAAGACGGTATCTATAATGTAACATGATTTATTATATTAATTGTACTTTTAAGTTCCTTAGTATACATTCTCTAATGTATTTTATTGCCTTTGAAAGAATTAATAGCAAAAGAAGGTCCCAGGTATCACTAGCTACAAATTTGTTCATTTAACAGAATGGGTTCATTTGAACAGATTAAGTGTTTGTTTGTTTGTTTTGTTGTTTGTTTTTGTTTGTGTTTTTGTTTGTGTTTTTGTTTGTTTTTGTTGGTTTGTTTCTTTTGTTTGTTTTACATTTACTTTCTGTGAAATATTGATAATGGCCAAAACTTTGGATATACATTTTATGACAAGGGAAGCTAAGATTGTCTTTAGATTAAAAGCTTGATTGTGTATAGTACAAGTTCAGTATTATGAAGAAATGGCAGATTCCATGTAATTATAATTACGTTGGCTTTAAGTGACCAAGAATTCTAAGACAGATTTATGAGTTAAATTAATTAGCAGGGATTGAATGCAAACCAAAAAATATTTCCTTATAAGAGCTTGTGAAAAGAAAAGCATTTTCTTCATAATTTACTTCACACTCCATTTTCTAAGAGGCACAGTTTTTGTTTTAACAAAAGCAGCAGGAGTTATCTATTTTCAAAATTCTAAACATACAGACAAAATCCAATTCTTTTCATGAGAGTTTCTTAAACATCAGTATTTTATTTGTAAATTTAATTTATCGGAAGATTAACTCATACATCAAACAGCGTAATGAGAGCAAACAAAAAAAATTACCCTTTGAGCTCAGGGGAAAGTGTTCTGCAAATACAAACTGAAGCTGAAGGATAAGCATGGGACAGGACATTTAAAATGCTGAATTGCTTTATTGAATTAGGATTTTAACACACCTTATAAAAACAATCAAATATTTTTAATACTTTCCATGTTATTGTACAACTGCATTTTATATCATTAAAATCTGCATGTTAGAGTTTAGTAGTGCAAACTGCAGTTTGAGCATACTTGCATATTTATTTTGCATTATTTTCATTATTTATTTTTTACTATTTTGGATAAATTTGTTTGAATTTTACCACGCGTATTTGAAGAGAATTTACAGTTATTCAAGTATGCGTAATAACACAGACTCTGTGCAGACTGCTTGCATGAATGGACTTGTTCATGAACTGTGAGAAGAAGCAGAGTTTAGGAGTGATGCAGGATGCAATATGGAAAAGCCCACTAAAATAATCTTTAAGTAGTATAGTCCCCCTAAACTTACCCGTACTCCTGAATAATCACTCATAGAAGATAACACTTTGAAAAGACAAATATTGCTTCCAATCTTAACAATGGAGTGAGACAGAGAATCATAGAATATCCCAAGTTGGAAGGGACCCATAAGGATCATCAAGTCCAACTCCTTGCACCTCACAGGTCTACCCAAAAGTTTAGACCATGTGACTAAGTGCACGGTCCAAACGTTTCTTAAATTCATACAGGCTTGGAATGGATACCTGTCTTTAGATAACTCTCAACCTTTATGTGCATACTTTATGCAGGAAAACCACATGATCACAATAATTTTTGACATAAATTTACATTGGGACAATTAATCCTTCCAGTATATATATGATTATTGAGGCTTGAAATTCTAGTTTAAAATATCACTACATAGGCAAGGAAAAGGAAAAACAACAACAACAACAAACAAAAACAAAAAGTTAATATTGAAAAGATATATTTATTTTGGAGTAACATCAGCTTTTCATGTCCTGCCCTTAAACAGAACAGTACAAGAATAAAAGTTAGTATTATAATTAGCCTTGACCATGGGCCAAATGGGACCTGCTGATGCATACATTAAAATCAACAAGGGTTATCCAAATGCATCTAGGAGAAGCATTTGTTACTAAATGGATTTAAGCCTGAAATCCTTCCTGACACTAGTTAAATAATCTGTGTGCACACCCTCAGAATCATATCATGCAAGTCAAAGAAATTTTAAGTTTCTTAAGTATTTAAAAGCAAGATAGATTGAAAAGATGTACAGCATTACCCTTTTGTGGGAAAATGTGAAAACTATGACAATGGATCAAGTTTTGCAGTTGTATAAATCCCGTATGGCCCATGTTCCTGATGTTAGGAAATACCATATTCAGAGTCCATTCCCCCATGGTTGGAGTGTGATCCTTTTCTGACACCTCCAGCTGTCATGCATCATTGTTGTTTTTGTTTGTTTATTTCTAGAGCATAGTTTCACGGTTGCTGCTTATTTGGAACTCCTATGTTCACATTGGAAATAACAATACCTCACAGTCTGTACTGCCAATTATAGGAGATAAGGAACATCACATTTTAATGACATTTTAATAGCTACATGAAACAAAAGGCACAAATTTAAAGATCCATATTTTAATAAACTCTCTGAACAAGGGTAATTAAAAGGTACTGTAAACTCAGCTTCTCAGAGTCAGAAGTTTTATCACAAGCATTTTCTGAGTGGCTCAAATGATTTATTAGCACTCAGTCCAGAACTTCATCAAAGCTAGGGGTTAGGGAAGGAAAAGACATGCGATTGGAAAGTTTACGAAAGGATTTAATAATGACCTTCAAAATTGGTCCTGTTTGAGCATTTGGAACATATGCATATAAATTAGCAACACTCAGAACTTGTTGCCAAGGGCCTGCCTACACTGAAAATATTTAACTTATTTAATGTTAGGTTAGAAAAATTTGACCCTCAACTGCTGACGCTGAACGTGATTTCCAGTGACATTATGTTGTGCACCATATGTCAATCAACATTATGCCTTCTAACTTGTGATCTCAGCATGAGAAATTAACTGAATACAGATTAGTCTGTGAGACAAACTTCATCACAAGATGTGCATAGTCACAGCAACCTACTATTTCAAATATAATTGTTGATCTGACAAATGCAGAAAGAAAAGTACATTAGCCTCTGATATGCTGATAAAATGTGGTGAACGTATTGAATTTTGTAATGAAGAACATCAAAAAACTTTTGCTGCTGTTCTGTTTATAAAGTAGCTTCCTGTGGTGATGATTGTCATTGGATGGGTTTGTCTACAGCCCTTCCACGTTTTTCTGTGCTTGAAAAAGTATCAGATCTTACAACTTTACCAATGTTGTTAGAAGTCTGTAGACTTTGTAACAGCCTGACAGTACAGGTTCAGAAAGCTTGTCTGGCTTTTTTTCTCAGCCTGATCTTGTTTTATCTTGTTTTACTTGTGATAAAAGTTGCATATTGCTTAAATGACTATTGCCTAAGTTCTGGGAATCATAGAATCATAAAAGGGTTTGGGTTGGAAAGAATGTTAAAGAACACCCAGTTCTAACTCTCATGTCATAGGCAAGGCACACCTTTCTACAATATCAGGTTGCCCAAGACCCCATTCAACCTAGCATCCAAACTGGAATACAATATATGGAAATGTTTCAGAAACCTAGGTGCTCATTCTCTAAAACGCAATGCACTTCCAATATTATTGGGGCTGAAGAAAGCTATAATGCAACTTTCAAACTTCAAGTGGGAACCAAAGAAAGCAAGCTGCGACAAAAACTGTGTAGCAACAACCTTAAGTAAACTCCAGACTGAGAAGGAAGTGGATGTCATGACACGGATACAACCACTCCCAGCAAATAATGCAACAAAGAGTTTACATTGACACCACCTTCCTGCTTGAGGAAGTCTAGCACCATCAACCACAGGAACCAAAGAGTTGTTAGAAAGGTGAATAAAACATGAAAAAAAAAGGCATAGATACTTGGAAGATTTGTGTTGCAATGTGATGGTTTGACTATGGCCAGCAGTCAGATGCCCACCCAGCTCAACAGGATGAGATGGGAGATGAGGGAGTAAAAAGGAGTAAAAATAAATAAAGAAAGAAAGAAATAAAATTACAATGGTGGACTAACTTAAAGGCAGGGATTACTGTCAAGAGGAAGACTGGCTTAATTTGGGGAAAATTAATTAAAATTATTGTTTAATACAGCTGCAAATACTGTTCAGTTACTTTAAGTTTTACATGGATCTGAAAGCAGATCAATCAGTAGAGAAGGTATGCTGTAGATCAGTCAAACAAGATGCACTTTAGTTGAGGAAATTTTAGAGAAAGTTAAAGCTTGCCATGCAGCCTATAGCAGAGACTACACTCTTTTCTGACTCACTCAGAGAAAGAGGATACAGCCACCTGTCAATATACTAATTATACTTATATAGTAGTTTTTGTTTGTTTGTTTGTTTTTTCTTATTTAACCAAGAAGGAATGTATCTTAGCACATTCTGAAGTTGATTACCACACTGAATACTACTGCATCTTTTCTGAAAATTATGTTGGCTGCTATTCTGGGCCTTTTTTATGTCCAGAAGTTAAAATTGGCTGTTTAGACTTCATGTAACAAATATATATGAAAATAAATAAACAAATAAATGAAAAAATGAATAAATAAGAAATAATAATAATAATAAAAAGCTAATGTATATTCCCGAAGATTCCTGAAAACGTAATATTTTTATCAACTCCCTCTATTTAAGCAATGTTATTAAACACTTAATTGGGATTATGCAGCAATTGCAGACAATAACACTGAAAAAAATAAGAATAATTACCTGCATTATGTGAAAAGGCCACTTGCCGAGGCGATCGGCTCCGGGGCAGACGTGCTCTGCAGCAGAGCGGGGGATCGGGACAGGCAGGGCTCTTTTCCCGGCATCGAGGCCACTCGACGCAGCCGAGGGAGCCGCCGCGACCAGCAGCCCTCGTGAGGGACGTGACGAGGAGTAGGCGGAGCCAGCAGCGCCCCCTCCCGGCCACTCAAAAGCAGCCCCTGGGGAGCGCGAGCGACCAGGACGGGCAAATAGGATGGGGCGCGGCAGAAAGGAGGGGCGCGGCAGTGCAAGCAGGCAGGGCGAGCAGGGTGGGCAGGGCGTTCCTGCCCGCCCATAAGAACACCTCACCTAACGGCTGTCTAACACTAGGTGCGCCACTATGGTCCTCACTAGGCAGCGAGCTCGTGCCAGTAAGTCTGTAGGCACCCAGACAGACTGCCCACTCCAAAATGCAGCAGTTCAGGTCTCTGGGTGCAGGGAGTGCCAGAGCCTGCTGCTGCCGTCTGAAGGAGGCAGAGATACCGTGTGCATGAGGTGTGAGCAGGTGGACGACCTGGTCCGCCTGGTGGCAGAGCTCAGGGAGGAGGTGGAGAGGTTGAGGGCCATCAGGGAGTGCGAGCGGGAGATAGACTGGTGGAGCAACTCCCTGCAAGGCCTGAAGGAGAGGCTCCGGAGTGAGACTCCCCACATGGGGGTGGACCCCCTGCCCGGTTGCTGTCGGGCAGAGGGAGGGGACGTAAGAGTTCAAGAGGAATGGAGACAGGTCCCTGCTCCATGATGCAGGAAATGCCTCCCCCCCCCCCCCCCCCCCCCCCATAAGGTGCCCTTATGCAACGGGTTTGAGGCCCTGGAGCTCGAGAGGGCGGTGGATGAGGGTGTGGAAGGAAGTTTAACCAGGAAGCCTAGGGCGAGGAAGTCTGCTCCACGCCTCAAGACTGCTTCCACCAAGAAGGAAAGGAGGGTGATCGTTGTGGGCGACTCCCTTCTCAGGGGAACGGAGGGCCCTATCTGTCGGCCTGACCCTCCCCGTAGGGAGGTCTGCTGCCTCCCTGGGGCCAGGGTCAGGGATGTTGCCAGAAAGCTTCCCAACCTGGTTCGCTCCTCTGATTACTACCCACTACTGATAGTCCAGGCTGGCAGTGATAACATTGACGAGAGAAGCCTGAAGGCTATCAAATGGGACTTCAGGGGCCTGGGACGGTTAGTGGACGGAGCGGGAATACAGGTGGTGTTTTCGTCCATTCCCACAGTGGCAGGGAGGGATTCAGAGAGGACATGCAAAGCCTCTGTGATAAACACATGGCTTAGAGGCTGGTGCCAACACAGAGGTTTGGGGTTTGACCACGGGGTGCTTTACTCGGCACCCAGCCTGATGGCTGCAGACAGGTCCCAACTGTCCCCAAGGGGAAAATGGATCCTGGCCCAGGAGCTGGCAGGGCTCATTGAGAGGGCTTTAAACTAGGTAAGAAGGGGGACGGGGAAGAAACACAGCTTGTTGGAGGTATGCCAGGGGGAGCAGTGGCTAGGCTGGGGGAGAAGGCAAAGGCTCAGCTGAAGTGCATCTACACTAATGCATGCAGCATGGGCAACAAGCAGGAGGAGCTGGAAGCCATTGTGCAGCACACAGGCTATGACTTGGGTTAGGATCAGCGGAGAGGCCAACAAGGCAAGCATCCTGATGGGGGTCTGTTATAGACCGCCGAACCAGGATGAGGGGGTGGACGAGGAGTTCTACAGACAGCTGACAGAGGTTGCAAGATCATCAGCGCTCATTCTTGTGGGGGACTTTAACTTCCCAGACATATCCTGGAAGCACAACACAGCCCAGAGAAAGAAGTCCAGGAGGTTTCTGGAGGGCTAAGATAACTTCCTGACCCAGCTGGTTGGCGAGCCTACCAGGGGAGGTGCCCCACTAGACCTTCTGTTCACTAACAGAGAAGGACTGGTGGGAGATGTGGTGGTCGGGGGCTGTCTTGGGCAGAGTGACCACGAAATGGTAGAGTTCTTGATACTTGGCAAAGTCAGGAAGTAAAACCTCTGTCTTGGACTTCCGGAGGGCTGACTTTGAGCTGTTCAAGACACTGGTTGGCAGAGTCCCTTGGGAGGTGGTTCTGAAGGACAGAGGAGCCCAGGAAGGCTGGGCACTCTTCAAGAAAGAAATCCTAATGGCTCAGGAGCGGTCTGTCCCCACATGCCCAAAGACGAGCCGGCGCAGAAGAAGACTGGCCTGGCTGAACAGAGAGTTGTGGCTCGAGCTTAGGAGAAAAAGAGGGTTTATAATCTTTGGAAAAGAGGGCGGGCCAGTCAAGGGGACTACAGGGTTGTTGCGAGGTGGTGCAGGGACAAAATTAGAAAGGCCAAAGCTCATCTGGAGCTCAGTCTGGCTACTGCTGTTAAAGACAACAAAAATTGTTTTTATAAATACATCAATACAAAAAGGAGGACTAAGGAGAATCTCCACCCTTTACTGGATACGGGGGGAAACTTAGTTACCAGAGATGAGGAAAAAGCCGAGGTGCTTAACGCCTTTTTTGCCTCAGTCTTTAGCAGCAAAACCAGTTGTTCTCTGGATGCCCAGTACCCTGAGCTGGTGGAAGGGGATGGGGAGCAGAATGTGGCCCCCACAATCCACGAGGAAATGGTTGGCAACCTGCTACAGCATTTGGATGTATGCAAGTTGATGGGGCCGGATGGGATCCACCCGAGGGTACTGAGAGAACACTGGCGGAAGAGCTGGCCAAGCCGCTTTCCATCATTTATCGGCAGTCCTGGCTATCGGGGGAGGTCCCATTTGACTGGCAGATAGCAAACGTGACGCCCATTTACAAGAAGGGCCGGAGGACTGACCCAGGAAACTACAGGCCTGTCAGTTTGACCTCAGTGCCAGGGAAGCTCATGGAGCAGATTATCCTAGGTGTCATCATGCGGCAGTTGCAGCGCAAGCAGGCGATCAGGCCTAGTCAGCATGGGTTTATGAAGGGTAGGTCCTGCTTGACGAACCTGATCTCCTTCTATGACAAGGTGACACGCTTAGTGGATGAGGGAAAGGCTGTGGATGTGGTCTACCTTGACTTCAGTAAGGCATTTGACACCGTTCCCCACAGCATTCTCCTCAGGAAACTGGCTGCTCATGGCTTGGACTGGTGCACACTTTGTTGGGTTAAGAACTGGCTGGATGGCCGGGCCCAGAGAGTTGTGGTGAATGGAGTCAAATCCAGTTGGAGGCCAGTCACTAGTGGAGTCCCCCAGGGCTTGGTACTGGGGCCCGTTCTCTTTAACATCTTCATCGATGATCTGGATGAGGGGATTGAGTGCACCCTCAGTAAGTTTGCAGACGACACCATGTTAGGTACGTGTGTCGACCTGCTCAAGGGTAGGAAGGCTCTGCAGGAAGATCTGGATAGGCTGGACCAATGGGCCAAGGCCAACGGTATGAAGTTCAACAAGGCCAAGTGCTGGGTTCTGCACCTGGGGCACAACAACCCCAAGCAGAGCTACAGGCTGGGAGATGAGTGGTTAGAAAGCTGCCTGTCAGAGAAGGACCTGGGAGTTTTGGTTGACAGTCGGCTGAATATGAGCCAGCAGTGTGCTCAGGCGGCCAAGAAGGCCAACAGCATCCTGGCTTGCATAGGAAACAGTGTGGCCAGCAGGTCCAGGGAAGTGATTGTCCCCTTGTACTCGGCTCTGGTGAGGCCACACCTCAAGTACTGTGTTCAGTTTTGGGCCCCTCACTACCAGAAGGATATGGAAATGCTCGAGCGAGTCCAGAGAAGGGCTACAAAGCTGGTGAAGGTTCTGGAGAACAAGTCCTACAAGGAGCAGCTGAGGGAGCTGGGACTATTTAGCCTGGAGAAGAGGAGGCTCAGGGGCAACCTTATTGCACTCTACAGGTACCTGAAAGGAGGCTGTAGCGAGGTGGGGGTTGGTCTGTTCTCCCACGTGCCTCGTGACAGAATGAGGGGGAATGGGCTAAAGTTGTGCCAGGGGAGGTTTAGGTTGGATATTAGGAAAAACTTCTTTACTGAAAGGGTTGTTAGTCACTGGAACAGGCTGCCCATGGAAGTGGTTGAGTCACCATCCCTGGAGGTCTTTAAAAGACATTTAGATGTAGAGCTTAGGGATATGGTTTAGGGGATGATTTGTTAGTGTTAGGTCAGAGGTTGGACTCAGTGATCTTGTAGGTCTCTTCCAACCTAGACTTTCTGTGATTCTGTGAAAAGGAGAGAGAGAAAACTCAGTTCTGCTTATTAGACATCATAAGGGCTTTTGGTGTTAATTTCAATGATGAGATGTTACTAGGCACAAGGAGTAAATATAAAGTGTTACAATTTTCCAATAATTCACCAGTGTTACTACAGTTTAGCCTGTTTTTAATGGTTCTTGTAGACACGAATACCAAGATTAATTTGTCAGTGCATGTATTGTAACATTATAGAATCATAGAACCATTAAGGTTGGAAAAGACCTCCAAGATCATGTCTTCATTTATGTCTCTTAAATGAAGAAATAAGTATGTTGTCATTAATGGCAGTTTTGAATAACTTGGCATTCAGAAACAGTTTTTCTCTCTGATACATGAAAAATGATTTTACCTTAGTGCTAAATACCAGATTACTTCTGGTTTGGAGCAGTAGAAATACTTAGCAACTGAACTAACATGCTGAGAGAGCATGTGTCAAGATTATGTGCCTAGAACTGGCTGCAAAGATATTTAATCCAAAGTGCACTCATGCCTCATAATTATTTTTAATTGAATGATTCTCATAATACACGGATACTGATGTAAAAGAAGAATCATCTGAGACTGTTCTGTGATTCATGTTTTTAAAGGTTGTGGATATAAATAAAGCAATTTAACTACAATATCATGACAAAAAGTCAGCACATCCAAGAGGTAGATAGCAAGAAAATATTCTAATAACTACCTTGAGGCAAAGAAGCATGTCCTGTAGAATTCTGTAGCTCCATTTGTCATTAGTTTTTTGGCACAACTCTGCAAATTTTCCTTTATAGAAACAACCTAACCAGCTACCTGTGAAATCCTGTCTGCCAATTGGTGTTTTTCTTTTGGAGTTGTCAGCACTATTCTCTGCACATAAGTCAACTTAAAGTGAGGAATGAAAGAATAAACAACTTTTTTTAGAATTGAAAAGCAGGTGGAGCAAATAATCTATTGAAGCCAAAATCAGAAGTTAATTGAATCACACAAAGACCCTGTCATATGTTATTTTGTGAATTTAGTAGACTACAGTAGAATACTGCTTTTTAATTTTTATTTATTTAAGTGACAGCCATATTGTTGTTCCTATGCATTTCCTTTTGCTGTACATGGAAAAAGTCAGATTGGTAACATATCATAAAAGAATCACAGAATCACAGAATATTTTGCATTGGAAAGGACCTTAAAGATAATCTCATTCCAATCCCCCTGCCATGGGCAGGGACACTTTCCACCAGACTCACCACCCATTGAGTAAAGAACTTCTTTCTAGTGCTGGATTGAAAGCTACCCTCTTTCAGTTTAAATCCATTACCCCTAGTCCTACCACTGCACTCTCTGATGAAGATTTCCTCCCCAGCTCCCCAGCTCTCCTTTAGGTATTAGAATGCCACTCTAAGGTCTCTCCAGAGTCTTCTCTAATCCAGGCCCAACAACCCACACTCCCTCAGCCTGTCTTCGTAGGAGAGGTGCTCCAGCCCTTTGATCATCTTTATGGCCCTCCTCTGGACTTGTGCTAATAGATCCATGTCCTTCTTATATTGGAGGCCCCAGAGCTGAACACAGTACTCGAGGTGTAGCCTCACTGGGGCCGAGTGCAAAGGGACAATCACTTACCTAGTCCCGCTGACCACACTGTTCCTGATAGAAGCCAGCATGCTGTTGGCCTTCTGAGCACACACTGCTGGCCACCCGAGCACACTGCTGGCTCATATTGAGTCGACTAGCCACCAATGCTCCCAAGTCCCTTTCCAACCAGCAGCTTTCCAGCCACTCTTCCCCCATCCTGTAGCGCTGCGTGGGGTTATTGTGCCCAAGGTGCAGGACCCAGCATTTAGCCTTGTTGAACTTCATACAGTCAGCCTCAGCCCATCTGTTTTGCCTAGAAATCTGTTTTGACTTAGAAATCTGTATTGATTTCCAGAACTAGATTCTGTCTCCACTGCTTACAGCAGTAGAGCTGCCTTCATAAAGTCCTGAACTTGAATAATAATAAATAAACAAGTCAACAAACAAACCACCAGAAAATCTACATAACACCACAGAGCTTCCTCTAGAGAAGATGTGACTCAACAGCCCAAGCCTTGAAACACAGCCCAGGTCTTGAAGTGTAGTAATTTCATCCATAGTTTTTTCAGCCAGTTTCCCATAACTTTGGTCTTCCACTTAAAAGTAGCAACAGGGGTTTGGGTATTTGGGGCTAGACGTTCATCCCTCTTAGCCTGCTTTTATTTCCCTTACTTGGCATACAAACTGGTGACAGATTTCCAGTAAGTCTAAGGAATTAAAGAGGGAGACACTATAGGATAATAACAATGTCATGTCGTGTCATGAAAGGATAAAACAAATCAGTTATGATCTCAGAACTACTCTGTCACCTCAGTTTGCTCCAAAATACAAAAGCATGAAATCCTGCCAGCTAAAAAGGCATCTGTCTTGGAAAGACTCCTAGCCACAGTAGAATCAGCCTAGATGGCTGCTCAGTCCCAACTCAGCTCTGTCAAAGGACAACAGGAAAGGATGTAGCCAGAATAGTCATTGGTCATTGTCACTTGGCATGTGGCCCTGCATAACTGGGGCCATGACAGGTGATGTGGATTCAAGCAGTTATCTATGCATTGCCATTGCTTCATTGCTTTCAGTCAAGACAATTCACATAATTTATCTTGATTTTTAATGTAAAAATTAACTTTCAATTTTGCAACAAAGTGAAATGAATTTAAATATTCAGTGTATTATGAATGTTATTATTATTGCAATTTGTAATATATCACAACACTCAAATGTACAAGTTATTTTTCTGGAAAAAAATAAAACAAAACAACAACAACAAAAAACAGTGACTTTGGCTTTTCTTAGTCTGATATTCAACCATGGATAGTTTAAAAAAATATGTACAGAGTATATATCTACATTTGTGGATTGTCTGAGTTGTCATCCATCGGAAACATTCTTCACAGCTCTTACAGTAACGGGATTAAAATTAACATCCATGTATCACACACAGACATATGTGTATATTGATACATGTATATGTTTGTATTTATAGAAAGATACATATATTTCACATACAGAATATTAAAAAAAATATATCTTGCATTTGTGTCTGGAAGGAATATTTGAGCTATACAATTTCAGTTTTCAGCTACACAATGGCCAGCTAATCATGTCGGTTCTCTTGAGTTTCAAACAGAAGTTCTTCTCAGTTATGCCACTAAATAATTTAATCATTTTTAATTATTATTTATTTTTATTTTTTTATATTATCTAATATTATTTCTTGCAACTAAAAATCCCCTAGTAGGTCATGATGAATTTTTTTTTTTTTTTAGCAAAACAGGTGTCAGTTATAAAAGTAGCTTTGTCAAAGCTGTTCTTTGGACTGTGAGGCAGTGGTGGGGTGTCACATTTGTTGTATTGTTTTGTGAGCTCATATCTCTCTTATGATATGATGATGAATATGTCCATTACCTAAGTATAATGCAGACATGTTCAACTCACCTGGTTGTGCAGCTCCCAGTTGTGCAGGGGAATGTACAAGCTGCAAATTTCCCATGCTCCCATTTTCCTGTGCATCCTCTGCTGTGCAAATGCTCCCCGTCATCCTGTTAGGGTACTGAGGTTACACAACCACACAAAGGTGTGGTGTCATGTTGTGATTTGATGTGATGTAATGACATAACAGCAAAGCTTACCGGGTCTTCAGACAAAACAATTGCAGCTATTTGGAAAAAAAAAATGTGATGTGCCCATGCTTCTAAGCCTGACATTCAGAAGTTTAGCATCAAAAGCTCTCTTTGAATTTCAACATGAACAGTGACAGAATGTTTCCCACTTCAATTCTCAAATGTCTTTTACTCTGGGTCAATTTTTTCTTCATATTAAAACAAACATTCTGCTCCTTAAAAACAAACAAACAAACAAAGAACACTATTCTAGATAGAATGATCTCCATCTCACAGTTAAAATTTTGGTGTTTTTCGTTTTTGCCCCCCCCCCCCCCCCCCTTTTTTTTTTTTTTTTTAAAAAAAAAAAAAAAAAAAAAAAGCCTTTAGGTTTTGTCTATTTATTTCTTATTAAACGTTTTCAAAATTGAAACTCAGCTATTCTTTCCTCAACTCTTACTTACTATTCATGTGAGAAAATACTTGATACTGTATCAGGAATTCTAACTATGTAAGTAAAGCTTGAAAAACATTTTATTGCCTTAAACATCTTGTACCAGATAGAGTTTTACAGAAAATGAGGATCATGTACCAGAGAGAGAGCTCTTAAGGGCACAGATGGAGATGACACCAAAACTACTCCTGGGGCTCAATCAAAATTAGAAGAGAACTACAAGAAAGATATTAAGTCTGCTGTAATGTATTTAGAGAAGAGCAAGAAAGCTGGTGAAGGGACTGGAAAACAAGACATACAAGGAGTGGCTGGGGGAATTGAGGTTGTTTAGTCTGGAACAAAGGAAGCAGAGGGGAGACTTAATCTCTACAACTACTGGAAAGTGGTGGAGTTACCACCTCTGGAGGTATTTAAGAGATGTGTGGATGTATCACTTAGGGCTATAATTCTATGAGATGCCAAGAAGGGACAGACACATGCACTTTTTCAACAGATTTCTGCACAAAGCTTACTTGAAGGCTGAAAAGCTCTTAAATGCAAGGTTGACCTTTCATTTGGAATTAAACCAAGAATATAGTAAATTGAAGAACAGCAGTGAAGAATTACAATTTCTGTACCCACATTGAATAAAAGATCAAAGATAGCTGGGGTGTCTACTTGACAGTTTGATTAGGAATTATGGTTGAGACATCATTCCTTCCTAAGCTATGTTGTAGGTGTGCACATCTCTAGTCCTTGACCCCTACATTGACTCTGAAGCCATGTTAGGTAGCTTTGTTCCCTAGATGGACATCTTGTACATAAACTGTCATTTATTTCTAGTCCTGCCTCTGGCCCTGTCTCCTTTTGCTCCTGATGAGACACCCTGTGCAGACCTGGCTTATGCCTTGTCTAGGAGTGTTAGTGGACTCTGCCGCCAGCCCCCAACTCTGCCTGCTGTGTTCACATACTGTGTGACTGCACCCTGGTGCACAGTCTGTGCTGGGTCACCCTCAGGTCGTGGCTCCCTGTCCCTCAGCAAGCAACCGGCTCTCACTGTTCCTTGAAAGGAACGGAGGACAGTAGCCAGATATTTAAAAGTGTTATTATTACTATTATTTATTTATTATTTGAATGCCAGGAAGCATATTTTTTAGCTGGCCTTCGGCAGTGATGGGTTTTAGTTCTTTTGTGTTGGCCTTCAACAGGTCTGAAGGGGAACAGGTCAGGAAGAGACATGAAGTAGCACAAGACAAAATTCAAGGAGACCATTGCTTTTGTCCCTTACACCTATTACTTCCAGTTAGGCTGGAAACAGTTTAAACTTATAGTTTTATCTGGAAAATTGTATAATATTTCCCACAACTGGAGGAATTTACCTTAGATTTATCTTAGTTATTAATTAAAAACAGCTTGAGTAGGCAGCACCTACTGAAGACTTTGTCTCTCGCTCTGTATCTCTCCTCTTTCTTTGTTTCCCTAAAGGGCTTGGAATTTATCTTATACATTACCTGGAAGAAAATCAGTAATACTCTAAAGACTACCATATGCTCTTCTAACAGATATTGGATTTATACTGAAGATATACTCAAAACAGAGACATTTATACAGTCTGATGAAGGGAACATTTTGTTTCCCCTGATCTTTGATGTACAAATTCCAGTCTTAATTTTTGACTTCGGGGTAACCTTATCACTTCTGCAATTATTTTTTCCCCCATTAATGTGAAAAACGTTTGAAGTCTGAGCAACTTCTTTCATAAGAAAAGGTTTCATAACTCTGTGGAAACACTCTTCAAAGCTTCATGTCAAAATAGGAAGAAAAGCGTTTTATAAAACCTCACATTTTTTGAAGGAATTATCTTAATCTCTCTCCACTTAGTGGATACATCATCTTAAAGATACCTACATAAGTGAGCAGGGCCTTTGTTTATTTGAAGATTTTTCATCACTGACAGTGTCAGTAAATTAAGAAAATGTCTCAAATAAAGCTGAGAAACATGCACAATGAGTACTTAAAATAATACATTTATATTACAATACTCAATTCAGACCATTTCGGTCTTTAGAAAAGAGCACAATACAAATAAGATGTCTTGGATCACCTCATTAAACTCTCTAAAAACGTCTCTAAAACGTCTAAAAACATCTCTAAAAGCCATATAAAATCCAACACGGAAAAAAAAAAAAAAAAAAAAAAAAAAAAGTATTTTGTGTATACCTGCATATTTGCAGGTGGAGATATCTATGTGAGTGATATACATGGTGAATGTAACTAACCTATATTGAAATATTGTTTAAAAATAATAATAATAATAATAATGTTGACCTGGTATCCTAAAACAGCATTTTTGGAGATGTTTAGAAGATGTTTAGAGATGTTCTTGCAACATGTTATGTTCAAATGCTAATCTGAAAACTCAGGTCAGCTAAATCCCTTTTTAAGCATTTGATGTAGACCTACTAATTTGCAAACTACTCATTGTAAGTAACATCACCTGCAGCTAAAGCAATGGTGGCTTCATGGTTTCCTGCAAGTCAAAAATGATAGATTTCAGTTATCAGTAACAAAAATGCTTTCAAATTAAACCAACAAATTTTAAATAATTTATTTTACCAGGTTACATAAAATAGTGATAAATAGTTAACAAAAACATCTGAGCTATGTTTTAAGTTAGACTAATGATCACTTCTATCAAAGATGTGTTAGGCACTGCAGTGCCTAGTACAGATTACGTATTCATTATCTCACTCACTAATACAGGTCAGAAACTTTCATGTTGGGATTGCTGATACATTTTATTTGGTTTCCAAATTTCCAATACATTTTCAAGAATTTCTCAAATTTTGGGCATCTTTGGATCATATCTGCTTAGTTTAAAATTAATCTCAAATACATTCATCTCAAGTGCAACACTGTGGTTTAAAAATTGTCTCTCTCATATCACCAAGGAAAAGAATAAAACATAGGATGTGTACAAAGAAAGTACTCAGCTTCATAACCACATTATTACTGTAATCATTGGAATTTCCCAGGATTTCTGTAACTGTCTGTACAGAATCCTTTGTCATTTGATGACCCTTTATTCTTTACCTGCTCATTGCCTTCTGATGAGAAATGCAGACCTAGCGAAAAGTACTCATTACTCATGCCAAGTGACAAGTCACAGGAGAGAAGTAAGTGAAGTAAGTATTTCAAGAACTAAAAAAGCATTCACAGCTTTTGCCTTGAATGAGACACTTTCTTTCTTTCTCTTTCATTTTTTTTCTTTTTCTTTCTTTTTTCTTTCTTTCTTTCCTTTTTTCCTTCCTTCTTTCTTTCTTTCTTTCTTTTTTTCTTTCTTTCTTTCTTTCTTTCTTTTTCTTTCTCTCTCTTTCTTTCTACTGTACTGTCATCTACAGTAACATATATTTTTTTATTTTTATTGTTCTTTTGAAGAAAAAATTAATTCCTGCCCAAGCAGTACTGTGATGAGCTGATAAAGGAGTAATTTGCCCCACTCAAAACCTATTCTGAATGGCAGTACATATTTGCATTTTGGTTCCAAACATTAGTAGGCTGAATTAGAAATTAACAAGGGAATTTAATTTGAAATTATATGTCTCTTCAGAGAAGAAAACATAACTTACTGTTACTTCATGACATTATAATCCAGCTTTCTGAATGCAGTTATTAGGAGTTTTAATATAGCAGGGTTTATATTTGTGTTTGACTGTGTGCAGCTTCTAGTTTTATTATCAAGAATAACACTTACTGTACATAAAAACATAGGATTGATCTGCCATCTCAAGTACCAACATTACAGTCTCTTTCATAAAGCAAGCAAGGTTCAGTCAAAGATGGACAACGGGTTGTTTTGCATAGATTTTGTTGATATCCCCCCACTCTTTAGGAGGATATTAATCTCTTCGTTGCTGCACAGGGCATAGGTGCTTTTCCTATTCCTAAGGGCTATTTTAGTGGGCCTGCAGCTCTGCCATCCACCTCCTGGTTGCAGTTCTCTACCCTCATCTTCTTGTAAGACATTCCAATCCTCTTCTGTGCTGATTTTGTTTCTCAACTTTACGTCATCTGCAAGTTTCATTAGCATGATCCTGCTGTTTGCACCAGTGTCATTAATAGAAAAAGATTGGCCCACAGACTAAAAAGTCTAAACCTCAAGGAAGACAATGGACAAACCTGTCCAGAAAAATCATTCTCCTCTCACCAATAGCATTTCCCTTCACAATACTCCTCTCCTGGTAGAAAACAAGCAACCCTGAATTTTTAAATATTATAGTTAATCCATTTGTGCTAATTGATACAAGCAGTTATAAATGCCAGTTATTCAAATTATTTGAGTATTATTATTATTTTTGAGTATTCATATGTGTTCTGGGATATTTTGTGCCTTCAGAAATGACATTTTTCATAACTGAGGACCTTTCATTAATGAAAATAATCAAGAGGCATTCTGTTGTACAGCATTTTAGCCAGTCAGCCTATTTAGTCTGAATGGTTTTCTAATTGTATATCCTTTGTAGGATACACCAATATCTACTCTGGGAGAATGGAAATAATGCATACTAGGACATCTTCACACACACAAGCACACATACTCTTACCAATAGTACATAAAATAAAGTGATTATATACTCATATAAAATTATATTAGCTAGAAGTTGGTAATAGTCACTTTCTTCACCAACACTGTTAATGAAATCCATATTTCCCTGCCAACTGCCATACTGACAAAATACTTACAAGGAGTGTAAGAGAATTTCAAAGTACAAGGTTTACTAAAAATGCATATTAAATAGGCACAGGATGGAAACTCCACTTGCACCACTGAGCACTAAAATACAGGCATTCTTTTTTCTCCTGAGGTAATTTCTAACCATAAGGCAGTCATTTAGAGAAATTGCATCCCTAGCTCCTTAAAGCTAAGCATCTTTCTACTGTAGGAAATTCTATCTAATTACACTGGCAAATAAGCAGCCTTCTCAAATTGAATTCCCTGTGACAGCAACATGTGATGACATTTAGTGATGTTTATTTCTTTTGGGTTTCTTCCTGTTGCAAGTGCAGTCCTGAACAGAAAAAATACATTTCTATACTTCCATCTGATTTCAGATTGATTGAGAAGAAAGTTATTTAGGCCTTATGGGAACTACTTGGGTACAGTAGAGGTGTTTATGGGATTAAAAAAAATCTATCTATCTATCTATCTATCTATCTATCTATCTATCTATATACTAGACTATGAATGTTAATATACTACTAAAAAAAAAAAAAAAGAGAGAGAGAGAGACACACACACAAAATCTTAGCCTCTCTATTTACAACCCCCTGCAAGTAGCGGCCTAATACCAGAGATAATCTTCCAAATCTAAAAATCAAACATGCTTAATTGGAACAGGCCAGAACAGCAGGGAAAAAATCTCTAGAAACTTCTTTTACATTGATTGCCACTTAAAACACACAGATGCACCAGCACCAATGTTTAATATGTGGTGATATCGCAGGCAACAGCCTATTATTCTGCCTTTTGAATAAAGCAATGGCTTTGGGGAACTGTGTGCTAATGTTGATTTTAGTGACTAGTGCCTTGCTATAGGTTTTCAATTGCAAAAGAAATTTCTAGGGGAGTACAATTATTCCAGTCAGATAGCTTTAGAAATTTCATAGTTATTGCACCGAACTTCAGATATCATTACTGCTGTAGAAGTAGACTATATCCATACTTCAGATGGCATTGTAGCACACTGGTGTCTTACATAGTTTTAATGATTGAGCTCAGGAAGCAGCCTAACAGCAGCAACACATTGCTCATGCAGTTGAATGAATGTGTACTAATTTACCTTGCTGAGAAGACTTGGTAATTCCCTCAAGCTGAGCTCTGCATTTGCATGGTTAGCCTGCCTGCTTTTTTTAAGTTAGGTTGAATAACTTCACAGTTCAGGGAGGTACAGCATAAAGGAAATCACCAAGGCTTGAAAGTTATGAATGTGGTCAATGGTTTCACTAGGAGACATGTTTACCAGCATTTATAAGTCGTCCATCATAGTGTCATTGTCCAAAGTGTATAATTATATGCTGTACATACTTTTTTCTCTGCATCATGATATTATGCAATAATGTATGTTACCTGCATTATTTCTGTCTTAAAAATACAACACTAATCTGTTGTAGCCTTATGCTAGATTTCATATGTTTTGATTCAATATGAGTGGCAGGAACAGGACTGCAGCAGATATTACATTACTCAACAGCAGTATTATGTTTGTCTAATTTTTCTATTTTCTTCTCCTGCCTTGTCTGTAGCAGTATCTTTGACTTCCTTGATTTTTGCCTGGAACTGTTTATCTGATTCTCAATGCCATTTCAACATTGCTCTCAGGAAGTGATTTTTTGGTCCAATAGCATTTGTATGACAGATGGTGCAAATGACCACCCTATCAATGCTAGAATAGGATGAAATGGTATTGCTTACTGCTTCATGTTTCACCAAATGGCAAGAGTGGATAGCTAGCAAGGCTAAGTCTGAAAACAAAAAGTACTGTGTTTGGATTTTTCTGTTTTTTTTTTTTTTTTTTTTTTTTTTTTTTTTAAATAAATTTCAAGCGTAGCTCATCTTTCTCCTTTTCTAAATGACTTCTAATTGTGTATTTCTTATTGCCAATACCCTTGATCTCTGAGGATATTTGTAAATTGAATCCCTTTCCAACAGAGGCAGAGCCCAACACCTTAGTCATTCTTTCTCCTTAACCAATCTATTATTTAAACTCTTACATTCTTTGTGGTACAGGCAGTTTTTCAGTGAATATGCAGAGAACATACCATTCCATCTGGATGCCTACAGGTCTCTCACTAGTTTTTTGGGTTGAAAGAGGTTTTGGTCCATCTAGCATATCAGTAATTCACTTGCCTGGAACAATGAAGTCTAAATGAAAGAAAATGTAATCTTTATCATCCCTCATCTTCTACCTGGTATGCATATCCTGACTCTCCCTATTTTGCAGCTCCGAACTAGAAACCAACATAAAAAAATATGCAGACATCTAGCTTCAAGATGACCAGATTTTTTTCATGTCAGGCTAAGCAAATATTTTCTTATTCCTACTTGCCCTGTATGTCTCTTTTCATAATATCTTCATCAAACTCCTTTGTCACATTGTGTACAACCCTGCTTATCTACTGCTCTAAAATTAACAATTTCCCTGTTTCCTGTTTCACAGAGATTTACATTGATGGTCTTTTGGGTAATTTTCTTCCCCATTTTCTACCAGTCTTCTTTTTCCTGTTGGTGAAAAGACTGACTCCAGGTCCTGACCAGTGATTTTTTTTGCTAAGATGTATTATCTTTTTTCTTTTTTCCCTTTTTTTTTTTTTTTAACAAAAACAAACAAACAAACAAACAAAAACCAACATTGTTCTCTCTAAAGCATAAAAAAGTCTACAAAAAGTTATGTATGCAATAGAGCTGGAGAGCTTCTTTTTTACTCTCAAGGACAATGTCATACAAGAGTATTCCTAATTACTGTCCAGCCTCTTGGTGATATAGCGGCTATGTTAAAAAATATATATAGTAAAAAGTGCTAAAAACTTATTTTCCAAAATGAACCTTGGTTAATAAAGCAACAAGCCTTCCACTTTTATAAGATAAAAACACAGCCAAAACTTCAGTTATCTTTTGTTGTTTATACTACAGATGTCTGAGAACACTTTGCAAGGATTTATGATAACTGCTTATTCTCAAATCTAGCTAAGAGTAAGAGCACCTAAAACAACTACAAAAAGATACAAAAACTTGACCATCACTGAAAGATGTCTCATAGTTTCAGAATTATTCAGCAAGAGATGTCTAAGATTTTACCCATCCAAACAACTAAAATTTTGTCTCGTTGTTATTTTATGCTTCACTTAATAATCCAAAAAGTTTTTCTCAGAACAAATTCAAGGTTGTCTTACAGCTAACCATTCAGAATTTCCTCTGAAAGATCAGATCCCTGATTTGTCCCTTTGACCAGAAGACTCACATCTCTGAATGTTTTCATTATTTTATAGGAAATATTTCAGCTTTGTTTGAGTATTGTTGGAAACTGAACTATTACTGCAATTTCGCAGAGGTACGGAAGGTAAAAACTACTGTACAGTATATTTAGCCTTATATCATGAAACCACATTAACTACACAGCAAAAGAAAAATGAAATGTCCTTGTCCAAAGTACAAACATAATGGAAAAGCAGTATTATCTAATTCTAATATCAAAGGAAAAATAGGTCAATTTCAGAGTATTCCATTGACCATATACCAAGTTTTGAATTCATGTGTTGAGGTTAACTAGATAAAATTAATTGGTGTAGAAAAAATATCTTGGTAGGATAAAGAGTATTGTACGTTCATCTTTGGGGGTTTTACCACATTCCTTCACTACACACTTTATGTCCCTTACTTCAAGAGAACAGATATACTGCAAAGTCAATCCTTTATACAGGTAATACAAAACAACAACAAAAAAGTTTGTCAATCAAGAAAGATTATCAAAAATGTTACAAAAAAGTAAATAAGAACCTTTGTGACATAGGAAAGAGAGGAAGTTATTCACATTCTGTTCCAGGAATAATGATGCTGATGTTCACATATTTGCTTTTCTATTTTGTCACTGCTTAACCTTCACTCTCCCAAGAGGAAAGACACTTGCCACTGACAAATTATTCACGTTGTGTCAAATGACACTAATCAAGTAATTTATTAGCATAAGTTTTCAAGTGTTCCTCAGAACAACAGTACTAAATAGAGAATTAATTCTCAAGTCATGCTGTGGGTATTAATAGTTGAAATTTTAAAAGTTGAAATATTAAAAGTTGAAATGGAGAAGGACAATGTAGCAGGAACAAGTTGGTCAATTGGATAAACAACACATATAACCCCAAGTAACTTGATTAGTTATTTATTTAACATTCAGCTTGATCTATGCAGTCTTTAGGGTAAAAAAAAAAAAAAAAGTGTTGCATGAGGATCAGAAAGGAAATAAAGGAAATACTGCTCCAGGGGAAAGGAAGATTATAAAGATATGCTATCTGATTAATAAGGAAGAGTTTATTTCCTTAGTTGTGCTCTACTTGATTTCACACCAATATTAAGTGGTCAGATTTTCAGAATACTTCTTCATCATTCCCCCTCTGAAGATCATGTTAACGAATGTCCATTGTTTTTATGCTGTCTCTTTTGCAAGCTCTTTGTGCTATTCAAAACAGTCAACAACAAGTATCCTTGCAATTATTCTGTTGGCATATCTAAAATGAAGACTGCCACTACTGACACAAGAAAAGAAAATTAGTCAGCCTAATGTGGAGCTTTCTACAGTACAAATGTACCACCACCTGGCAGAATTAATTATTCCTTAAAAAACTATGCAGTCAGATGCCTTTTGATAGTCAAGCTAGGTTGCTCAAAAACTACCTGTGCTAATGCATCATTACAACAGAAGACATTTTGCAGGTATACCCTGCAAATCATCTAAAGTTGGGAAATAATGCTCAGATCTCTTGGAAATTCTATAGTACTTAAATATGTTTAGACTAAACATATTTTTCTTAAAGGTAGTATTTTCTTGCATCTTACACTAACTTACAGGCATCTGGGCTTGGACATTTTCCAGCTAATTACAGATGATTATTTTATGTACTTCAGTTAAAAGTCAAGCTGCTATTGACTCCCTCCATAGTTTCTATAGAGGAGAATGTGAGTGAGAAGATAGCCAAACACCTCTGCAAAGTGCATATGGTCAGCTCAAATTTGAGGCAACCATTTTTTTTATTATTATTATTATTATTTTCTTCTTGAGTAAATAAAAACCCACTTTTAAATAAAAAGTAAAATTGCAAAAACTTGTTGCTGATTATGAAATTAAGCATTTGATTTTGAAGATGTTAGATCAAAATATTTTGACATTTTCAGAATTCTTTACTTTGGGTTTGATAATAATATTTCATGTTTCACTAAACACTGCTGTACTTTGATTCAACAATAATATTTATTTCTGTATTTATTTATTGCAGTGTACATTCTTTTAGATTTTGGTGCAGATCTTATTTCCCACAAAACGCCATTCTCTGCAGCTATCTATGAGCAAAGAAATAAACAAGCTTGTCAGAGGTCCTTTTGGCTCACCTTCTCCCTGACTCATCCAGTTAAACTGAGTTTAGGTATTTTAAAGATAATGAGGTATTCAGTGAGTATACAAAATGAATGGGTATTTTGCTAATAAGTGAGTTTCTGGTCTTCTCACTTACCCCTGCTTGGCAGAAATCAGGTGGAGAAAAACAGTTCCAAGTGCTAAACAAGTTCTACCTCATAATGTTCCAGCTCAGTAAAAACACCTAATTTGTAATAAAATTATGATGATATAACAGGAATATTTACTTAGCAGTACATTGGTCATTCTGTGCACTATTAAAGTAATTGAAAAGTAAGAAATATCTGGCATTAGTCTGAGTCTACACTGTATTTTTATTAGTATTACTTCTGTTTAATTAAAAAAAAATCCTACCATATTTATCTGCATTTCACAAACAATTAATTATGAATATGTTTCTTTTTGTTGTTAGTGGTTATATTTTATTTTATTTTATTTTATTTTTTGTTATTTTATTTTGAGGGGGACATAAATTGCCTAGCTATACTTAAGAACTCCCGGACAGTAAGCATGCAGGGAGCTGTTACGGAGAATGTCATTGAAAACATTAAGGGATTCTCTACTGAATTATTTGCTCAGCAAAATAAAGATAATTGGTAAGGTTAAGAGAGATCATTCTATTGGAAGAATTCTAGAGTCAATAGGACTCTGCCAAGCTGTACATTTTAGCAGCATTCATCTGTTTGAATTATGATGGAAGTTCTGATATCTACATTCTGATGAATATATTTTCTGCTATAAATTGAGAGCAGCAGTAGTTAGGAAGTTGTGCTGCTCCCTTGTGTGATACCTTCATCCTGGCTGAAAACTGTTCCCCTTTTCTTCTCCTCCTTCTGGACTAGGAGGGAAATAGACTCTGAGAAAAGGCCATTATGCTGAAAAAGCTACTTCTTCCTTCCTCTGCACATTATATCCTCCCACTAACTGCTGTTCCCCTCATTTCCCTTATATATATATTATTATATATATAATACTATAGTTCCACTTATAGTATTATTCCATAGAAGAAATCTAAAAACTTAGGTGAACAGTAGACCTGATTTGCATTTATCATCTGTAGGGATGCTGTGAATCTTATTCCTCACTGCTGACATCCTATTTTAAAACCAAGTACAATTTAATTGTTGTTAATTGAAATCACTTTGACTATATTCCACACTAGCACTTACCTACTGCTGTCCCTACTGAACAGCTGAGCTGTAATTTTGATATTTGGAGCTGGCTTTGGAAGGACAACTATTTCTGTGTGTGCTGGCTACTAATTCTGTTTCTCATGTTTAAAATCCAGACAACATTTTGGAGTGCTATAGTAACACTTTAGAAATACATCCAATGTATTTCTGAACATGGCGTGGAGACAGGTCATGAAGCTGCAGTCAGTTCTCTATACCATGCAGCATTTTCTTGCTATCTGCCCAGACACACATATCTGGGTATTTTCAGGATAAAAGTGTCTAGTGGAGATGTACACTCTGAATATACACACAGCTGGTTGGAATTAGCTGATCATTCAGGAGTCATTTTCACTGGAGTCCCAAAAGCAAAGAAGACACAAGTTCCTAAAGACCGATCAAGCACTAACCTTCAGGATATACACTGCTGCACCTGAGTCTCCATCCTCTACATGACTGTAGGAAAACACTGGCAACACAGATATTACAGAATCACAGAATCACAGAATCACAGAATTTCTAGGTTGGAAGAGACCTCAAGACCTAACACTAACAGTCCCCACTAAACCATATCCCTAAGCTCTACATCTAAACGACTTTTAAAGACTTCCAGGGATGGTGACTCCACCACTTCCCTGGGCAGCGCGTTCCAATGTCTAACAACCCTTTCGGTAAAGAAGTTCTTCCTAAGATCCAACCTAAAATTCCCCTGGCGCAACTTAAGCCCATTCCCCCTCGTCCTGTCACCAGGCACGTGGGAGAACAGACCAACCCCCACCTCGCTACAGCCTCCTTTGAGGTACCTGTAGAGAGCGATAAGGTCACCCCTGAGCCTCCTTTTCTCCAGGCTGAACAATCCCAGCTCCCTCAGCCGCTCCTCGTAGGACTTGTTCTCCAGGCCGCTCACCAGCTTCGTCGCTCTTCTTTGGACTCGCTCAAGCACCTCGATGTCCTTCTTGTAGCGAGGGGCCCAAAACTGAAAACAGTATTCGAGGTGCGGCCTCACCAGAGCCGAGTACAGGGGGACAATCACCTCCCTAGCCCTGCTAGTCACACTGTTTCTTATACAGGCCAGGATGCTGTTGGCCTTCATGGCCACCTGAGCACACTGCTGGCTCATATTCAGCCAACTATCAACCATCACTCCCAGGTCCTTCTCTGACAGGCAGCTCTCCAACCACTCATCTCCCAGCCTGTAGCTCTGCTTGGGGTTATTGCGACCCAGGTGGAGGACCCGGCACTTGGCCCTGTTGAACTTCATGCAGTTGACCTCAGCCCATCGGTGCAGCCTATCCAGATCCTCCTGCAGAGCCTTCCTACCCTCGAGCAGATCGACACACGCACCTAGCTTGGTGACATCTGCAAACTTACTGAGGGTGCACTCAATGCCCTCGTCCAGATCATCGATGAAGATATTAAAGAGGACCGGCCCCAGCACCGAGCCCTGGGGAACGCCACTAGTGACCGGCCTCCAACTGGATTTGACTCCATTTACCATGACTCTTTGGGCCCGGCCATCCAGCCAGTTTCTAACCCAACGAAGCGTGCGCCAGCCCAAGCCAAGAGCAGCCAGTTTCCTGAGGAGAATGCTGTGGGAAACGGTGTCAAAAGCCTTGCTGAAGTCAAGGTAGACCACATCCACAGCCTTCCCCTCATCCACTAAGCGTGTCACCTTGTCATAGAAGGAGATCAGGTTTGTCAAGCAGGACCTACCCTTCATAAACCCATGCTGACTGGGCCTGATCGCCTGCTTGCCCTGCAAGTGCTGCATGATGACTCTCAAGATAATCTGCTCCATGAGCTTCCCTGGCACTGAGGTCAAACTGACAGGCCTGTAGTTTCCCGGGTCAGTCCTCCGGCCCTTCTTGTAGATGGGCGTCACGTTTGCTAGCCGCCAGTCAACTGGGATCTCCCCCGATAGCCAGGACTGTTGATAAATGATGGTAAGCGGCTTGGCCAGCTCTTCCGCCAGTGTTCTCTCAGTACCCTCGGGTGGATCCCGTCCAGCCCCATCGACTTGTGCACTTCCAAGTGCCGTACCAGGTCACCAACCATTTCTTCATGTATAGTGAGGGCCACATCCTGCTCCCCATCCCCTTCTACCAGTTCAGGGAATTGGGTATCCAGAGGACAACCGGTATTGCCGCTAAAGACTGAGGCAAAGAAGGCATTAAGCACCTCCACCTTTTCCTCATCTCTTGTAACTAAGTTTCCCCCCGCATCCAGTGAAGGATGGAGATTCTCCTTAGTCCTCCTTTTTGTATTGATGTATTTATAAAAACATTTTCTGTTATCTTTAACGGCAGTAGCCAGATTGAGCTCCAGTTGAGCTTTGGCTTTTCTAATTTTGTTCCTGCACAGCTTCGCAACATCCTTATAGTCCTCCTTAGTGGCCTGCCCACTTTTCCAAAGATTATAAACCCTCCTCTTCCTCCTAAGCTCAAGCCACAATTCTCTCTTCAGCCAGGCTGGTCTTCTGCCCCGCCAGCTCGTCTTTGGGCACGTGGGGATAGACCGTTCCTGCACCATTAAGATTTCCCTCTTGAAGAGCGCCCAGCCTTCCTGGACTCCTCTGCCCTTCAGCACCGCCTCCCAAGGGACTCTACCAACCAGTGTCCTCAGCAGCACAAAGTCAGCCCTCCGGAAGTCCAATACAGCGGTTTTACTGGTCCCCTTCCTGGCCTCGCCAAGAATAGAGAACTCCACCATTTCGTGGTCACTCTGCCCAAGACAGCTCCCGACAATCACATCCTCCACCAGTCCTTCTCTGTTTGTGAAGAGAAGGTCTAGCGGGGCGCCACCCCTGGTGGGCTCACTAACCAGCTGCATCAGGAAGCTATCTTCCACGCTCTCCAGAAACCTCCTAGACTGCTTTCTCTGGGCTGTGTTGTGCTTCCAGGATATGTCAGGGAAGTTGAAGTCCCCCACGAGAACAAGGGCTGATGATTTCGCAACTTCTGTCAGCTGCCTGTAGAACTCCTCATCCGTCTCCTCATCCTGGTTCAGTGGTCTATAACAGACCCCGACCAGGACGCTAGCCTTGTTGGCCCTGCCGATCCTAACCCAGAGGGACTCGACCTTGTCATTCCCAGCCTCGAGTTCTACAACATCGAAAGACTCTCTAATATAGAGAGCCACACCACCACCCCTTCTGTGCTGCCTGTCCCTTCTGAAGAGTTTATAGCCAGTCTTCATTACCAAAACATCTTTTAAGAAAACGGGTTTGATGGAAAAGGTTTTATGGTCCTCTTGCCTCACACAGAGGAATGAGCTGGGTGGAATTCTGGATACAGGCAAGAATCTAAAATTATGATATTTTTCTTCTGATAAACTAAAATCATGTATATTTGAATAAAGCTGACGAGGAGACAGAATCAGAACCAAAAATACTAGCTTAGGTCTTCTCTTTGGAAAATTTCAGAAGAATTGAGTCTATTTAGTAATTTAACAGATTCATGAAAAGGCAAAACTACAATGGGGAATAAAAAGAGCAATAACAAAAACAAAAACAAGCATAAACACATATAAAATAAAAACAATCAAAAGCAAACTTAGAGGTCCAAACACATTTCTTTGAAATATTTCCCACAAGTTTTCTTAGACAAACATTCTTCCAATAAACAAACAAAAACAAACAAACAAATAAAATCTATGTATAGAAATATCCATTAAAATACTGATGGGAATTTCTATTGCTGAGTAGTTATAACACTAATTGTAGTAGATACATATGCCACAAGGCCTCGGTATCTCTGAAAAATAGCTCCCTTCTCCCCTTTTCAATACCTTTCCTAAGTGATATTTGTTTATAGCTATTTGAGTTAGAAACGACTTGTATTCGCTTGAAGGAGGTAAGTAGACATCAAATACTGCAAAACCTACCACAAACTGCATATCACTTCTGAAGTAGGACCTCACTCATGAAAAAAGGATTTTAAAGTCAACCTAGAGAGGCAAATATTAATTAACAGCATTTGCTGCTGAATTATTAATTAATTTCTGCTGACTAAGCAATATAGTTGCAACAATTTATTATTTAAAAATATTTTTAATATTGCCTCGTGATTAGGAGATGTCTGCTAGAGGTGGAAGTAGAGTCCTTCACAAACCACCAATTCATTCTGAAAAACTAAATGCCACAGAGTTTAAATTAAAATGAAAAATAAAATGAGTTTATACTCCTTTCACTGAGCCTACTTTTTTTTTTTTTAAGAAAAAAAAAAAAAGTAAAAAAGTTATGATCTGTTGTACATATAGGGGCAGGTTGTGACTTGCACATTTAAGAATGACTCAGGCAAGTGAGAATTGTCTCTTTCAGTGCTGACTTGTGAATAAGGAGATGCATAAATCACCTTGCTTCTTTCTGGGTTCACCAAGACAGCTCAGCAGATGAGCGCACAGAATCTTGTGATGTGATTGCATCAGCATTTGAGGTACAAGTTTTGTCTTCAGCTTAGACCACTCCAAGAAAATTATTAATTATTAAGGGAGCTATCCCAGCTGCCAGGACTGTAGTTTTGCTTAACCCTCAAATATATAATGAATTGGCCTGTTAATACTTGATCAATCACAGGCCTTCACTGTGTGCAAAAATTTATTTTACTAGAGTGGAATAAAAATATCTAGTAAACAATATTTGGCAGTCCTTTAAAATAAATTGTAAAGTATTTTCTTCAGCAGCATTCAATGTAGTAATATTATTCACAACAAAGTCCTTGCTCAGCTTATTTATAAAAGATACCATATTGACACATTTAAACATCAATGGTTAAAAATAAATCTAAAAAGGGGGTCTCTGCCTTCAATTTTGAAAGGTACAGAAATAATTAGGCTGACACCTCTTAAAGTGGATATTTTGAGAACCTGGGATGGGTACTGGAAAGAGTGAAGAGATTTATATTTGCTTATCAGTTCTCATAACATCTGCTCTGTGGAAAGGCTTATTAATTTTTCAATATACCAAAACCAACCAACCAAACAAACAAAAAAAAACACCCTTCCAGTAATGTTAAGGAAAATCCCTTAAAAGTGTGTCTAGTCATCCTCATTCAGTCAAGATAACCAGAGAGTTATAACCACACTTAAAGAATCAACCATCCACATTTTACCTTGTTCTCCTAGTTCTCAGTATTGTATCTCATGGCAAAGGTAGAAGCAGTATATTTAGAAAACAAGACAAAACAGAACAAAAACATTCCAGCATCCCTTCTACATGCAAGCATCATTTTGTGCATACAGATATTTCGTTCATTTTCCTTTTAATTTTTTTCTGACATGCATACATTTAGTCTCCAAAAACTTAAAAATTGTGTTTACATCCAAAAATCAAGCCTTAAGTTAATAAACCAAATCAGTGTGCAAGTTCTAAAAATGTAAAAAGCTATCCCAGCTATCCCATCACCTCTTTTCCCAAAGATAGCCAGAACCCACACAGACCACTTCAACCCAATGCTGTTTGGATTTCTAACACCAGCAAGGCACACTGGAGTGGGAGAAAAAGGCAGAAGCAGGAGGATCTGGAAACATATCTTTCACTCTCCCATCTCAGGTGCTGCCATATGGTATTGCTTTGTATATGTACAAGTCTTTCATGCTCAGCTTTTTTCCATGGGCAATCATCCATCATCCATCACTGCACTGGATTTAGCATGCTGCCAGTACAGCCTGCACCTCTCCAGGGCTTCCTTCTGCTTTGGGTATGCAAACCCCCAAATCATTGCTTATTTCCTACAGCCCAACCTGTTTCCCTGGGCAATTTAGCTTCATTAGAGTTACTGTAAAACCTTCCAAAAAAAAATAATATATATTTTTTAAAATTATTTTTCTCCTAAAGTATCTCTGCATAAAATATTACAAATTTAAATTAGGAGTTCATGGCTTAACAAGAGATAACCCTGGCCTTGCTTACTGTAAGGTCAGCAAAGACTTTCCTCTAATGGCAAAAAAAATGCTTAGTGAATAAAGGTTTTAGAAATAGTATCATTATTTTAAAAGGACAATTCAAAAAGGTTGCAGCATATACAGCAACATTACTTTTAAATCCAAACACCAAACTGAAAAATAATAAGTGTGCCAACATCAAAAGTGGTGGCTCACCAGGTAATAAGATGAAAGCAGTGTGAAAACTCAGGGAGATGTTTTTGTAAATTACATGTCTGGAATGACAATAATGGTAGTAATAATGACGCATAATATATATTACATAGACCTATACATAAATACAATAAGCATTCATAGTATATATATTATATATTAGTAAAGATTAACCACCCTTTATAAGTTCTTTATATATATGCTTATATGTGCATGTGTGCATGTCTCTGTGTGTGCTTCATGGAAACTTGATTCTGTACATATACATGATTTATTTATTTGAAACAATATGCTTTTTGGAGTTTCATTTTACAGAATTAAATGACTGGGCAGTGATAGGTGTTGCAAATGGGATAAGCTAGTTACGGGTAAGGGAGGACAGGCTGACCTTTTAATGCAATGATTTGCATGTTATATCCATGCTCTGTATTTTTTCCACCTTACTCCTCTTGTTCTCTCGGGCTTGCTAAATTATTAAGTCACATTGTGACTGACATGCCTAGCAATAGAGGTCATTTGGTGAAACCTGGGCCAGCACATCCTGCTAGAACAGTATATGACGTCTTCAAAATCCCTTTCTTTCCTGCAGGGAAAGAAAAGCTCCATGAGCTCTGCTGCATCAAATGCATTCATCTGCAAGTGGTACTTCCAAGAAAAAGAAATCCTGAAAATTTGTAGTCATACAGACAAAGAGCCACCCAAGCCATATCTACCTGCACCACGTTGAAACCACAGGCATCTGTCAGTGTGACAGCATTCTACAGGGATAAAGAGTGGACCAAGACATTGCCTTAATTCTGTGAGGCACACCATCCTGAGAAGAGGCATAGGGGATGGTAAAGGGAGAGAGAGAGGTATGGGGTCACTGAATCTGTAGTTGTTTTGGCCAGAGGTTGTAATTGCAGCATTAGAAATGATACCAAGCTCCTCTGGGTGAACACACAGAAATGTGGAACTGAGCCCCATGTACAGCTCTAACAGGTGGGAACTGAAAAACTTTTTATCTCCAAAATTCTTCTGGCAAATCAATGCATAAAATACAATTCCTCAAAAATTTCTGAGTGTAACAGAAAATAAATCCTATTCTTTTTTTTTTTTTTTTTTTTAATCTTCATGTCCCATTTTTTGGTAGTTTTTGTATACTGATTTTAATGCCAGTGCCTACTGCTGTCTTTTAAAACTAACACTTCTGAGAAAAAGTTTCAGCTGGGTCTCAGTCAGGCCTCTAGAATTAATCCTCTTCTGGCAAAAGAAAATGTGAACCCACTACAAGCAGTGAACTGCAGGGAAAATATTAGTAGTTAGATGTTTAAGTGCCTAATTTGCTGCTGCTGACACATGGGCAAAGAGATACAGTATCTAATAACTAGCAATTAAATGGTGTTGAAAGTGATTGGGGTTTTGAAACTGAGTCCACCAAGACAAAGAATAGATGAAAAGCTGAAGCATACAGTACTGGAAGATTGGTCTTAGGGTTTTCTAATATCAATAATTTAAAAAATAGTCGTTTGATATACAGTAGGGAGGTGAATAATCAGTAAGCTATGCACTCTGTGGATTTAGAACTCATGCTAGAGAAAATTGCAGCATGTACACTGTTAGTCAGAATACAATAATAATTCAGTGTCAATTGCAGTGTAATTTTTTATATATAACACTGCATCATTCTAAAGTGAGCTTTCTGGTTGCGACATTTTATGTGAATCATTAATTCTTACACTTAAAAAATGTGTACCCTTGAGCTATAAAAGATATGGCGCATCTTCATTCTTTACAATCTGCAAAAAAAAATCTTCCTGATACCAATCATTTTGAAGCAGATATAGAGTGACAACACCAGTTGGTTTTAGTAGCATGCAGTGATTCTTTCTATAAAGCTATTTAATACAAGTCTGCCTCTTATAAAGCTATTTAATACAAGCCTGCTTCACGCTGGTTTCCATTTTCACTGATGTTCTCTACAGCTCATCTGGTTTAAAAGGACAGGAGCCAAATCTATTTTCAGGAAAGGCAGGGTAAATGGGAAGAATCGAATTGCTCTGGCCTGTCACAGGCCATGCTGAGCTCTACGTTGTTGCTCAGTTTTAGTGTGTAGGTGGCCATTGACCCTCAACACCCCCCAGTGTCATGCTCCAGGGCTGCTTCTAAAAGCATATACTGCTGCTTCTGCTGTTTGTGATACCCACCAAAGCACTAACAATATTAGCCATAAACAGAAAGCTAAGAACATGCATTCAGTGTATGGTTCTATTTTACAATTCAGTATCTTTAGTGCAAGTGCTTTCCTGTATTTCCAAAGCAATCAGGATCAGACACTATTAACAGCAAAACAAATGTACAACATATTTTTGACAAATTACTGGGGGGTTCCATCATCCTGAATATTTTAGATAAGATTCCCCATCTTATCTAAAATAATTTTTCTGCTTTACAGAGCAGTTATACAGAAAAATAAATAAATAAATAAATAAATACATTTATATCAGCCTCAGATTCATCAGCTTTAAAGGGATTGTATTTGCTTGTAAGACATAGCTTTCTCTTCTACAATAGTAGTAGCCATTTCATAGCTCAACATATCTCCTTGTTGAGTTTCTCTCTCCTCCATTTCTGATACCAGAGGCCACAGTGTTGATTGGATTCAGAAATGAATAGTCAGAAGTGGGTTAATATTCAGCATGAGGACTAAAATGCAGATTTTTCTTTCTCTCAGGACATCCTAAACTGAAAATGTGCTAGGGGTTGCAGGGTTAATGAGTCTTATTTACAGAAAATAGTTTGAGGGCCTATTAAACTTATACATCATGTGATGATGAGCCTTGACCTATGAAATTAATAAACAGGGGTTTCCACATGCCCAAGATAAATGCCAGGTTATAATTAGCAGCCCTGAAACTCAAAGGAATCAGCAGACAGATGTGGATTTCTTTCAGTGACACTGAACATCATACAGCCTATTGAAACGTATGAAGAGAGAATCCCAGAGGTTTGCATATCTAGCAAAAGGGTTAGTAGGTGGGGTTAGCTTTTTTTTAAAATGATCTTGGGAAATTCCCATACTACTCCATTAATATACTTGACCTGTTACCTCTTAGTCCTGCTGAGTCCTACTAATGCAGTGGGGAGATGGAGGCTTTGAAAAGCCTAAAATTGGGGTCTGTTTTCATTTATTTTTCACTTAAGCATGTTAGTTTGGATTTTTGTTACAATACTTAGTGATAACAGTTTGAGAACCATGTAGCCTCCAAATATTAAAGATCTGGGGCTCATAATATGAAAAATTGTATTTAAAATGCACCTGTTCATTTACCCATAGAACAAAACACAAAAGCACCGAGTTCTTGCTCCAAATCCTCTTATTTTTTTCAGGTTTATGAATTCTCTTAGCATAATCAGTAGGTGAAGTTTATGGACCAGATTTTCAAAGGTACTCAGACATCAAAATACAGCTTAATATTTGGAAGGAGGTTTTTTTTTGTTTGTTTGTTTGTTTGTTTGTTCCCTGGCTTTAGGCAGGTAAATGCTGCAAAAAGTTTGAAATCCCCATTAGACATCCTTGAAAATGCACACCTATGTGAAGATTAAATACTCTGTTTGAACTCAGGAACAAAGTTTCCATCTTCTTAGTTAGTGACTGCTGGACAGACACATTCTAGGATATAGAAGAGGCAACAATGAATTAAGAAAGGGTCTGAAGGGTCTGAAGGGTCTGGAGAACAAGTCTTACAAGGAGCGGCTGAGGGAGCTGGGATTGTTCAGCCTGGAGAAAAGGAGGCTCAGGGATGACCTTATTGCACTCTACAGGTACCTGAAAGGAGGCTGTAGTGAGGTGGGGGTTGGTCTGTTCTCCCACGTGCCTGGTGACAGGACGAGAGGGAATGGGCTAAAGTTGCACCAGGGGAGGTTTAGGTTGGAAAAACTTCTTTACTGAACGAGTTGTTAGTCACTGGAACAGGCTGCCCATGGAAGTGGTTGAGTCACCATCCCTGGAGGTCTTTAAAAGACGTTTAGATGTAGAGCTTAGGGATATGGTTTAGGGGATGATTTGTTAGTGTTAGGTTGGACTCAGTGATCTTGTAGGTCTCTTTCAACCTAGACTATTCTGTGATTCTGTGATTCTGTGAAAGTAAGTGATTCAGATAAGCAAGATACAACCTTTCTGTTTAACTACATAGTTGAAAGAAATATACTTATTTTTTTGTGCAAGGCGTGTTTCCTTGGCTGTATATGAAAAATATATCTGCACATTCACATAGAAAAGAAGTAGACAAAGTATCTATTACGACAGATTGACATAATATAGGTTGTTACAGTTCCAATTCATCTATACTCAAATAAGACACATGGTTTAAGGAAGTGGAGAAATATAAGACATTAATGCCATTTTAGCAGTATCAGCTACAATTTTATATTGACTTTATTTATCCTGTTCTTTGGGTCCCCACAGATACATTAGTATGCAGCCTGAGCTACCTAGTTTAATTCAATCTTGCTAGCACTCTTCTATATTGCACACACTTCTGTGGCTTCCATGAAGGTACACTCTCTCAAGTTTGTCAAAAAGATAAAAACTCAGGTGCATCACCTTCTGCATGAAGTTTGTGGGTGGTTTGCTGAAGTATAATCATATTTTTAATAGCATCCATTGGGAACTACAACCCCCTCCTACTTTCAGGTTCTATCTTTGAGCTAGCACATCACATATTGTTAGCTGCAACTTGTACTTCATAATAAGAACATGGAAATAGTATGGTTGGCAGTAACTGCGTAAGATTCCTTAGTTTAGTTGTTCCTTCCAGTGGTCCATCTCACACATAAACCACCACAGGATTCAAGGCTGTTCAATATACTATTGTAACTACTGTAATATGGTTGAAATTCCAGTCAGAAACATTAAGGAATTTATCCATTCACAAAAATTTTAATACTATACACTTGGACCTGCCTAGTTTGGGTCAACAGCTAAGCATTTTCTGTACCAGACTGTCATTAGTAAACTCCAAACTCTGTGACTCCATTCAGGATTATATTTCCATTTATTCCTTGGTACTACTCATAGTATTTTTAGTAGTACACCAGACCTTAGGTCCAATACTCTGACTCTGTCACAGACCAGTAATTAAGAACTCACCTCCCACCTAGTGTCCCCTCAATGCTCAGTCATGCATTGTTAAAGAAACAAGAGCACAGTGTATGGGATAGAATATTCTTTCTGTACATAGCAGCCTTTCTCTCACAATTTCAATCACTGCATCTTTATCTTAGTTTACATAAATGCAAACTTTATTACAGTTCATTAATTTATCTAGCATTTCTTAAAAAAAAAAAAAAAAAAAAAAAAAAAAAAAGTCATGGAATTTGTTTCCATAAACCTTCTGCAACCTTGAATTTCAATACACTGAAAAACTGTACTATGGAGAGAGGTCCCCTTTTATTTCATTGCTTTATATTTAAAAGGTATGATTTCATATTCTTTACATAATAGTAACAACCAATAGATAGTCTTTTCTTTAAAAAAAAAAAAAAAAATGTTTCACTCAGTTGCCCTGTTTTCTTTCCTCATGCTTGTCATCATAAACACATAAATTCATGGGCTTTTCTGGAATCTTTTCTCAAGGAATAAAAAAATCAAAGGAAAATAAAAAACAATTATAAAGAAAATTCAAGCATATCATTATATTCTTCCAGCCCCTAGATCTTAGCTGGAGGGACTTCGTGAACTATAGGTAGAGGTTTCTGACAAAATCAGAGAAAAACAGCAACAAAAATCCAGACCTATACAATTCTATCAGCTCTCTAACCCAGGTAAATGTTTAACAAGAAGTCCCACAACAATGTTCTGTGAGAAATGTCGTATTTTGTTGTTGTTGTTGTTGTTGTTTATTTTGAAGGCACTAGTAATTTATTTTGATGCTTCTTAGTTCCTAAGTGAGTAAAGCTTTCAATTTATTGTTAAAATAATAATATTAATACAATATAACACAATATAATACAATATAATATCAATATTAATATTAACATCAATGTTAATATTAAAAACAATAGCAAAATATTGCTATAATAAAATCTCATTCAGCTCACCTATGCCAATAATGATTTTATTTACTTTTATCATATCCTTTGTCTAGTTGTCTTTTCCAAGATGAATACTCACTTTTTCCTGTGTGAGATTTTTCACACCTTCATTAACACTTGTTTTATTTTCTTCTGCAATTGTGCACTATGGCATTTTTAAGGCTGGAAAACTATAATAGGATCTGAGAATTCAGAAACCACCAAACATTTGGTGAGCTTCATGTTGTTACTTCCTAAGACTTAAAACAGAGCCAAGCATTCCTGTACATGCTTTGGCTTTCCTGTGTGGTTGCAACAGCCCAGTGCACCCTATGAATAATTTGCTGTTATTACATGGCATATTAAATGGCAGCTGCTGCATATACTTGACTGGTGAATCAGTCTTTTCTCTTGTAAGCACCCACTGGAAAATACAAACAGAGGAAGCTAAAAACAAGTTTGAAGGTAAATCAAACCAAAGCTTAGAAAATCATATTAAACTCTCTATGGCCTAGACAGTTGCAAGCCCCTTGCATTAAATATCAGAAAGTTGTGATTTCTTTGTAAAAGGAAATTAGTTTGCATCTGAATAAAGAAGATAAGCACACTTAAAAATTAAAGCAATTAAAATTTTGAATGGTAAAGCAGAAATATTACAAACATGTTTAAGATAATTCTATTTCTTAAACAAACCTCAATTTTCTTTTTAAACCTAGCATTGTATATTGTATTTCTAACTTTTACATTGATAGGAAGGAAAAATGAATGCACAGCTCACAATTTAATGTTAATTCAAGTCTTAATTACAGATCCACAAAAAAATACAGAAAGTGTAATGAGTTAATCAGTTGTCCCAGACAAAGGGGATAAATGACATCCAAATTTTGAGTTCTGTTTAAACATTTCTTTTCATCCCAACACCTCTCAATAATCAGAACAGGCTGTTCTGAATAATTAGCAAGACAAAAATCAACCATCAGTGTTGATATAAATCATCATAAGTCCAATCAAGTCAGTGAGTTACAAGGTCATAAATGAAAGTGAGAAGAGCATGGTTTCTCCTTGAATTAATTGGAGCTGTACCAGTTTATATCAGAAAATTGCTCAGGAGTAACTCAGCCATATGTGCATCAGCACAGAAACACTTGCAAACGATGACAAATTTCAGCACCTAAAATGGTGTGAGAAAAGTCTACAACATGAATAAGCAGTGTTAGCCTTAATCTTTTTTTTAAATTTGCTTTGCACATTGAAGTGAGCTGGTGCTCAGACTGAACTCATACTAAAATCAGTATAAAATCAGCAAGAGCAAGACAAAAAATCGTGTCCTGTTTTTATCTCTTTGCCCTACTAGCTCTTTATTTTTCAATGATTTGTTAAAGGGAGTAAAACATTTGTAAATGGATTTTCATTTGTTCTCGCTTGCCACGTGCTGCAGGTCTTCCTGTTTTTTTCATCAATGAAAAACTTTACTTCCTCCTCCCCACACCTCTCACCTCAGTTTACACAGCAGGGGTGACCCACACCACTTTTACTTTGACCTTATAGCATATTATAGTACATTTATGTTTGGCTGTGAGTAAGAGTGGAATAATGCAGCTAGCAGCTGCTTTCATCTTGAATGATACTGCAGAAGGGGTCTTTTATCTCATCATCAAATATCTGAGTTAACTTTTTTTATAATTTTATAAATCAGAAAAGATTCCTTCTACTGAAAGAAACTGCAAAAACACTAGAAAGATGAACATAAGAGCTCGTGTCTTTGTTTAAAACTATTATATTGGTTTAAAGAAATTATTAAAGGTTTTTCTGTTATCAACAAAACCAAGTGTCTGTAACCTACTCTGGCTCTGCAGAGACTCTGAAAACAAAATAGCCTATTCCCTTGACACAACCAGGAGCTTTAACACACGCATCTCAGTTGGGTGGTACTGATTACCTGAATTTAAACACTTATACAATCTGTTTCTCATCCATTGCTAAAGTGAAACCATTAAGAGAAAAGAAAAGAAAAAAGAAAAGAAAAAAGAAAAGAAAAGAAAAGAAAAGAAAAGAAAAGAAAAGAAAAGAA
>CM021766.1:98198036-98246353 GCA_011076525.1 Nettapus auritus | reverse complement strand
AAAGAAAAGAAAAGAAAAGAAAAGAAAAGAAAAGAAAAGAAAAGAAAGAAAAGATTGCATAATCATATCAAGAAAAACTACAAGAACAGGAACAGGATAAGTGCCTGTTTTCCAAAACTAAAAACATTCAGAATCCTGGCATCCCTGATGAAAACGAGACGTGAGGTTAAAGGATAGCCAGGTCCAACACAATGGAATATGTTTTTTTTTGGAATGGAATGGAATAATGGAATAAGTTTTTTTTTTTTCCTCTTCTCTATACTTGTTATTTGCAAATAAGATGCTTTTTGTTAAACTCATAATAGGAATAATGATTTTGTCCAGAGAAGCTGTGGATATCCCGTCCCTGAAAGTGTTTTAGGCCAAGCTGGATGGGACTTTGAGCAACCTGGTCTAGTAGGGGGGGTGGAATTAAATAATTTTTAAGGTTCTTTCTAATCCAAACCATTCTATGATTCCATGATTTCGTGAAGGATTGAATTGCCAGGAATACTCAGTGAAGCATTAATTAGATCAGTCTAGCCTAGACTTTTTTATTTATTTTCATATTTGTTAAATTGCAGAATCCCTAATCTTAATATCTCCTGTCCTGATACACAAAGGTTTATTTCTTTCAATATATCTTCTACGATTATTACTGGAAGGTCATGGTCTTCAGATGTAAATAGACAGGTGCTACAAATACATACTTTGACCCCTTATTTACCTTCATCTTAATCAAAAGCTTTAAAAAGACTTTTAAATTTTCCTTCTTAAGAATCCACCATTTTTTCTGGAAATTATTGTGCTAGATGTTTCAAGGAAACAAACAAATAAACAAGCAAACAAAACTTTGCATATGTCCACTCAGGCATGGGAAAGACTGTATATCAAAAAATAAATAAAATGAATACCTTGTATATTGATGCATTAGAAGTTTATTTAAAAGGTCTCTGGACATTTAAACTCTTTGTTATTTTTTTTTAATTTAAATATAGTGTAAGCAGGAAGTTACAAAAAGGTAGACTAATAATCATGCTATAGCATTTAATTGCAACTTGAGAGAACAACTTGAGAGAGAAGAGGGTAAACAAAAGCAAGAACTTTTACATAAAGAGGAGATGTTTCAAACTTGCCTGTTAAATCCATTGGAGAAAATCTGTTCAGTGGTAATCACTGTTTTGCTTGACCTCAAATCTGTGCTGTTGGAACATAGTCATCTCTGGATCATAACTGTTCCTGTCCAAGATACCTCAGATGAGAACTTCAGGAGGAACTAGCCAGAAATCCCAGCTGAGAGGAGTAGACACAGTCAAAGAAGAGGCAAGGGAGGTTTAGATGATTGATATGTAGAAATGAAGCCAGTGCTTTCACTGGGAAAGTGAGTATTCCATAGTAAAACAAAATGTTCTTTTTTGCAGGTAGAATAGCCTTGCTCCAGGGTAAAATGGCTGCTTTGTAATAGATTTTGATTGTGCCTGTGTATACAACATACAAATACATGTGTGTTTGTATGGAAATAGCAGTCTTTATGTTCTCTAGAGTATTGCTGTCTGAATCTGGATATGGCCAGATATTGTTTAGACCACAAGAAGCTAACTCAACTTTAGGAGAAATCATCAACATTTACTGCTCTTTTTAGTTTATTTTCATCATAAATAAAAAGCAGAGTAACACACAGGGCAATTTGGATGTGTTTAGTATAACAGACTGACTTGCAGTCCCTAGCTTGCCATGGAGTTTGACTGTCTTGCACTGGCTGGCTCTTGTCTCCAGTCCTCCCTCCCTTCCATTTCACCCAACGCCTCCCATTACACTCTTCTCATTTATCCAGTATTACTTCCAGTACTTGCCTTCACTTTTCTGAATATTTGGCTTAGTCTTTCCTGTAACTAATCAAAAAATAAAAATAAAATAAAAAATAAGGAAAGTCATGGAACTAAGGGGACATTTGCTTCAATTATCCTTTCTTGCTAATAAAGCAAAGAGAGACTAAGGGTGTGAAAATCCTACCTTGATGCTTTTCACCTCAGTAAGAGCTTTGTTTGGAAAATGTTTTTGTATGGGCACAGATAACATAATTTGAGTGACCATATTTGTATGCTGGATTTCTCAGGGGATTCTATGAAGTACATATTCAATTTGGTGTTTCAAGCTCAATGGTGATATTAAAATAAAAATAAAAAATCCCAAAAGCATAACTTCATCCTACAAGTTTGGACACTACTTAATTCCAGACTAAAATGCTGCTCTGCTAAAAAACATGATAGAAATAATAAGTAAAAATTCAGTTTACACATTCAACTAATTTACCCTGTGGGTTACAAGGGAAAGCCTTCATGAACTCATGGGTAGGTGCAAGAATTGCAAATAGAACAAGTTCATGAGGGCTTCTGCTATAATTTGATAGTGATTTTCCAGTTTCTTACTCCTAATGAAGTGTTTTGGAACACCTTTGTGGGACAACTTTGATATAAGAAATCCTGTGGGTTTTTGTTTTGTTTTGTTTTGTTTTGTTTTTAGAAAGATTTGTATTAATACATGGGCTAAAAAGATTATCTATTCAAGCATATTTTCATTATTCAGTGTTTGTCTAATCTAAAAGAAGTGTTTGTTTTTGAGATTACTATATTTGAATAAGAAGATAAAATTCTGTATTAATTTTCAATAAAATTAAAATGGAATAAAATTAAAAGACCCTAAATTTACTATTTAATTGTTGTACCTTTGACTTCATTACATTTCCTGGAGGTATAGTCTGTTCAGAAGTATTTGAAGGAGATGTTTTATTGATCTACTGTGAAAGTCAAATGATTCCAGACGCCAGATTTTACTGAATGTTTAATTCTATTAACATATTTATGACTGTGAGCAAGGAGATATTTTTATGGAAAGCAAATAACAGGTGCCAATATATATGCATGTGAGTATGTATACATTAAATTATAATAATTCAAAATTATTCATCAATATAGGCAAGGCAAAAACCACATACTACAAAGACATTGTAGTGCGTAAAAATGAAACTATTGTGCTCTGTAGTTTGTATGCTGTATGTACTACAGACAGAGTGTAAGTGGACTTCCAGCTCAAGCAGACAAGAAATCACAGAATCACACAGAATCACAGAATTTCTAGGTTGAAATGTTCAGGGTTTTTGTTATGTCTCATCTCCCTCATTCTTATAAGTAGAGTTACACCTGCTCACTTAATTCCCAACTCTGCACATTGAAAAAGATGGTTGTGGCTGTATGTAAAACTAACATAAGTCAAAAATAACTGAAAGGAATGATGTTAGAAACTGGATTGTAATTTTAGGTTCTGGCTCAGTAGTTTAAAAATTGAAAATAAGCAGACAAAAGTTATCTCATATTGCCACCTAAAATGAGGCATTTCTGTACTTCCTATGATAATTCCATGGTTTGGATTACAAAGAGAATGGCATCAGGAACTGTTCTGAGAAATCAAATTTTCATAGATTGTGTAATTCTAGACATATGAAAAAATCAAAACACATAAAACTGGATAGATAAACCTTATATCACAATTAATAGGACCTAAAAACTTAAGCTAAGCAGGCAAGAGTAAGTCCAGTGTTAACTGAAAGATTATCTTACTGTAATGTTAACTATCTTATGGTGTATAGAATAACAGACATAGAAGATGAGACCATGTGACCATTTTTTCACCATTTGTAGAATGCCTTTCACAATGCCATCTTGTTCCTAAAGTTAGATTATAAGGTACTCGTAAAATGTAAATCAAGCAGCAATGCCAGCAGTAAATACATTACATATTTATATATAATTAGATGGTTAGGGGACTGAAGCACCTGTCATACAAGGACATGCTGAGAGAACTGGGTCTATTTAGTCTGGAAAAGAGAAGACTGAGGGGAGTCAACCATCAATGTATATAAATATATGAAGAGAAGTTTTCAAGAGGATGGAACCAGACTCTTCAGTTGTGCACAGTGACAGAACAAGAGACAACGGGCACAAACTGAAGCACAGGATGTTCCATCTGAATATGAGAGGGCACTTCTTTACTGTGAGGGTGCCAGAGAAATGGGAACAGGTTGCCCAGAGAAGTTGTGAAGTCTCCTTCTCTGGATAGATTCAAAACCTGCCATTGTGCCATCTGGCACAATGTGTTCTAGGTGATCCTGCTTGGCAGAGGGTTTGGACTAGATGATCTTCAGAGGTCCCCTCCAACCTCAGCCATTCTGTGATTCTGTGATTCAGTGATATATATATATATATATGTATATACACACATAAATAGCTCTCTCACAAGCTAGAGCCTACAAAAAGGTGTACATAACACATTAAATTTACCCATGTGTTTAAGGATCAGGGTCTGTGCTAATGAAAAAACTGATAGGCACAACATGCAGATGGGTAAGGTCAAGAAAGAGGAAGGAAAATGCAGCAATAACACAAAAATATGTTTGAGACAGAATGTGTGACTTGCTGCCTGCCAAACAGTTAGCAGTAGGCAGTATTGTGTAGGCATCATAGAAGGAATAGAAGGAACAAGGCTTGCTGAAGAACCAGTAAGAGCATGAGCTAGGTTGTTGCTTGGCTTCTCATGTTTTAACTTCTTAAGTGCTGCATGGCAACATTTGTTTACAGTCAGTCCCTTATTTGGAGAGCAAAGAATCATCAAAATCACACCCACTAATCCTAGGTCTTTTAAAATGCTTAATGCAGCTAGACAGTCTATCAATATACATTTCAGTCTTCATTTAAACTCTCTGGTGACAGAAGAGTGATTAAGAACAAAGTACATGCAGCTGGAAGCATTTTATTTTACTTTAATAGGTATTTTTGGGTCAAGATTTGTTGTATTCAAAATAGAGGAAGTTAAATCATAGTTCTTGTAGCACAACAATAAGTCTTCAATATTTGCAAATATAAACTGCAACTGTGTTTTTATAATCTAATTTATAAACATTTTTTTTTAGCTTTTGGATATAAACAGTCTTGGACTTTATGTGTTTTCTCCCTGCAACACTTTTACCAATTTGAAGGAAAAGTCAATGCACTTACTCCATGGTGAAACTGCAAGAAACTACAGCACCTAGTTGAACAAGCTTTGTATCAAGTGGTAATAGGATCTCGTAGCAGCTTGGTTAAGTCTAAGCTTGTTTAAATTCAACACAATCGTAATCAATTTGTCCTCCTTTACCACTTCCCAGCACACTCCACATTTTGACAAACATTGTCTATAATTGCACATTCATGATGTTCTATTACTTAAGCACATTCATTTATATATATATATTGATTGTTTTATATAGTTAAAAAGGAAGTATACAAATCAACACTTTTTTTTTTTTTTTTTAAATGTCTTATTGTTATGATACTCCATTGAAAACATAAAAGATGTGGCTTCCTTTCTATGAGAATTTAAATCCATTTAGTAACACCGTGAAGCTCATAAATTGTCTGTTAGGACCATACTTCTAAATCCGTAAACTAATTTCCAACCAAATTAACTTTCTATTTTACATTTGAGAAAGCTTGATAGAGACCATAAGTATTCTTTAATCTTAGAGAAATCGAAATTTTTATATCCTTTTCTTTTTCCTTGGAAGAAATAAGTAATTTGACCTAGTACATAGATGCACATCTCTTCAAGCATATATTCCATGTGTTACACAGTTGATTAAGCATACTTACCGTTAAATTATCACATATTCAGATTTTGTAACTTCATCAGACTAATATTCTGGACTGAACTTTTGCATGTCATATGTTGGCCAACCAAAGTTTTGTTTTGCAATGTTAGGCTAGTAAAGGAAAGCAAGAAAAAGGAGAGGAAGCAAGTCATACTGACCTTTTTTTGCCACCTAATTAATTACGTGTGAACTCTGGAAATATCCAGTACTGTTGTGAAATAGCATGTCTGTACTCATCAGTCCAAGATTTAATAGATCTTATGCACAAAAAAAATCTTTGGGCAAATTTTTTCTTATGCCCTGCAGGGCAAAGAAAGAAACATAGTAGATGTTCCTTGTTTAGTTTGTCTGCCTTTATAAAATAATTCCCTGAATTCTATTTTACTTCAATTTTGTAGACAGTGGTTGTACATTTCCTTGATATTTATTTTTAATTACAGAAAATATCCTGAGCAAAAGAACAAAGTTCAACTCTTTCTAAGAAGTAACCTATTTCAAAACTTTAATTTTGTAGTGACTTACTTTCACATGCCTATCAAATTATTATCAATATTCAGGTCACTTAAGTAACTTAAAAATAAAATAAAAAATAAAAATCTGCTTTAATCCAAACTACACTTAACTAAGATGCAATTTCTTCTCTCTAACTAGAATGAGTTAAAATACTTGAAATATATAGGTGAACTAACCATTCAGTCTACTGCTTCCACTGTACATCTTTTTCTAGATTCTCTTCCTTGAATCTAGAAAGCAAGTCAAAATGCTCGATTCAGTCCTAAATGACAGCAGCTGAATACAAGAAAAAAAGCATCTTTTAGAAGTAGTCTGATGCCATGGAAAAAAATAAAAATAAATAATATAAATAAAAATCCATAAAATTCAAAAATTTTAAATCCAAGAAACTTCTAATAACAAAGATTATAAATAAACTGTATAGAAAAAAAAATCAGGAAGAACATCAACAACAACAAAAACCTGTAGCATACTCAAAATATTCTTGGTTTGATTCCCAATTGGATGCAAATATCACCATACTGAAATATCCCAAACAAAAGGAAATGCTGAGTATCAAAATGTGAAGAACATGAAAAGGCTGTCAAGACAATGTACTGATTCAGTGCTTCTGGGAAACCTTTGTCTCTATGGATTCCAGTCTTCTTTTTCATGAACTAGCAGAGCAGAAAGTATTCATACTTTCTGCCCTTTCTCAAAAGTCTAGCATCTCTATGCTGATGTTCAGAACACAATAAATTACTAAGAAAGTCAGATGGAGCCTCCATCTGGCCAGACCAACAGGAACTGTGTTACTGAGCTTATCTCAACAAATTATGCAATGCTATTACGATGTATTTTATTCTATAATCACTGATTAATTCATTTCCTTTCCTTCTGTTTTTGGACAGCTTTCACTTAGTTCCTTCCTGCTAATACAATGCATGATGAGTTGACACTGTATCTGTTAACTGAATGACCCTTTGGGTTAAATCCATTCACCACCACCCAAACACTTTATTTGATCAGTTCTTTTCTAACATTGTGTTTCTATTAATTTCTCTTAATAATACATTCCACCTATAAAGGATTACTCTCTTGGAAGTTTTCAGCAATGCAGCTAATTCCAATTTCTTTAGAAGTAATCTCTCTCATACAAATAACCGGGCGGAAGTTGTATTCTTGATCAAAGACTTTTTTTTTTAACCTTTCATATTAAGTGGATGTTTATTAGTAATTTACATTTCAAACATCTAACATCTAACAATTGCTTATTATAAATACCTATCCTAGGACAGTTGTCATTTTAGAAAACATTTATGTACTACTAGTAATATGACTGGAATAAGCCAAAACACTTGGTAAAATTTTGCTGCTCAGAATGTAAAAGTCATTCTCTAGACACTCATTTCTAAGAATGACAATACCATTCTCTGTTTATAAATTATAGAACACTGTTTTTTGATTTTTTTTGTGTGTGTGTGTGTGTGTGTGTGTGCATGTGCTTGTTTTTTTAAACACCAAAAACAAAAACATAGACTTTGGATTTAGAGGTATAGGAATTGTTTACACAGAGAACAAACGGAAGATAGAGTACTACATAGCAAGGTCTTCATATTCTCATACACTAAACTATTAATGGCTACTTGGAGACAAAAATTTTTTGACCTAAATTTAGCCTTAGTTTGTGAAAAAAAAGTCAGGATTCATGTTCAGAAATGGTCCAAATCTAACAATAAGGAACATTTATAGTCTGTTTCCTGCTTTCTTAAGTTCACAATATAAGATTATTTTTAAATTAAGCAGTATCTGGATGCTAAGTATTCAAACATATACAACTTTGCTCTCAAATCAACAGCATAATCACTCTCAAGAATATTTGTAGATGAGAGTACAGTAGCATTTCCAAAACTCACCATTTTCTATCACATTCATCTCAATCTCACATGGAAGACTATGCAATCAATCAACTCTGTTCACCTGCGTCCTCTGGGCTGGCTTCCATACTAGTGAGTTTGTCTGCAAGAAAAGCAAGCAGAAAGAAATTGTGCAGCTTTCTATTCAATTAAAAGTAGCCTTTTACTGTAAATGAAAACAAAAATGAGAAACCAGCATTAAAAAGGAAAAAAAAAAAAAAAAAAAAAAAAAAGAAAAGTGACATCTGTCTCCAGATAGTGTTTGCAGGGACCTATAGCAAACATTTAACAAATTGAAAGGGTGAGTTTCTTCACCGAGGTCCTTGCAAGTACCACAGCCTTGGTAATTAACTGCTGTTGGCTGTCTAATCTACTATGGTGGCTTGTGATTCCCATTAGAAGCATCACCAGCTATGTTGGCACAGACTTGAAGAGACAACAGGAGTGAGCTTGAGTGAGCTTGAGCACGCAGATCAGATTTCTCTTAACTTTGATTCAGCTAGGCTACAGGGCCCCGGTATTAACAATCCCTTTTCACTACTGCAACATACAGGTGGCAAGTCTTCTGGGTAAGATCCTGCAGGAAGGGAAAATAAAGCATATAAAAAAATTAAAACATTCTCAGAAAATACTATGCTTGCAACATTATTGCACAAAACAGATGTAGTCAGTTTAAACTGATGTTTTATTGTGTTTGTTGTTGTTGGTTTGTTTGTTTTCCCTGGTGTTGACTCTAGCATCAAAGGAAGCAGTAGAAGTAGTCAGGACAGAAACAGCTGTTGGTAGACTTGGAATCACATAATCATAGAATCATTAAGGTTGAAAAAGACCTCCAAGATCATCTAGACCAACTGTCCACCTACCACCAATATTACACATTAAACCATGTCCCTAAGTACCATATCCATCCTTTCCTTTAAACACCCCCTGGGAAGGTGACTCCACAACCTCCCTGGGCAACCTGTTCCGATGACCAGAAATAGAATGGAATAAAATTCAATTTAATCCAGTCTCTCACCTTGTGAGAACAAATACTGGAGCAGAAGCTGAAACAATTTCTCCCTATTTCATTGTTGTGGTTTAACCTGGCCGGCACCTAAACACCACACAGACATTCGCTCACCCTCCCCCCTCCCTCACAGTGATGGGGGAGAGAAACGGAAAAGTGAAATGAGAGTTGACATAGAGACAGTTTATTAAGATAGAAAACAACAACAACAATAATAATAATAATAATAATAATAATAATAATAATAATAGTATGTATGAAACAAGTGATGCACAATGCAATTGCTCACCACCCGCTGACCAATGCCCAGTCTATCCCGAGCAGCCGGCCCCCCCATCCCGGCTAGCCACCCCTATCTATTGTTTAGCATGACGTCAGATGATATGGAATACTCCTTTGGCCAGTTTGGGTCAGCTGTCCTGGGTCTGTTCCCTCCCAGCTCTTGCTGCACCCCCAGCCTGCCTGCCGGCAGGACAGAGCGAGGAGCTGAAAAGTCCTTGGCTTGGTACAAGCACTGCTCTGCAACAACCAAAACATCATCATGTTATCAGCACTCTTCTCATCCTAATCCAAAACACAGCACTCTACCAGCTACTAGGAGGAAAATTAACCCTGTCCTAACTGAAACCAGGGCATTCTTTCACAGGAAAGGAAATCTGCCACTCCAAATGGAAACTAAGGAAAAAAATAAAAATAAATAAAATAATAATGGTTTGCTACTTGTCATCAGTGAATCCTCTGTTGGTGCGCAACTTGTTTGCCAATATCTGATCTTATCAAGCCACTCATGCTCAGGACTCCAGACCTTAAGTTTTGCCTTAAGAAAATACATAGACTTGGATTAGACTTTTGAGTCCAGTTAAACAGTCACACGGATATTACATGTTTGCTGTAACTCTTGAAACCAGTTTATGCAGAATACCAAAGTAGACCTACATAACAACAGAGTATAAACAAAACATATATAAAATGAATAGTTTAATAACTTTAAAATGGGAAAGTATTAAAGATATATGTCTCATAACCTGAAACCAGTGCACCCCTTAAATAATCCTCTCTAGAATACTTTCCTCTTGGCTAGTCTCAGTTTTCTGCAAGAAGAGCCAAGTCATACAAACTCTTGTTTCTTTATGTGTGTTTTCTAGTACAAAATTCGCCACAAAACACTCAGAGACATGTAAAAAAAGAGCTTTGTGTTGTAACATTTTCCTTTAAAATGCCATAATTAAAAATTATATTGATTCTCCCACTTGGCCTTAATCATTTTTACTCGTGTTCTATTCTGGCTGCATGTGTAAACTGTTAAAGTTATTTCAAATTACATGCTAAAATGACTGCTTTGAAAGTTCTAACTACGTTTTGTGTGGGAATTTATAAGGAAAAAATATTCTTCAACGTGTTTCCTTACATTCAAGTGTTTTAAAACTTCAGAAGGAAGAAATGTAATTTTAGATGTACCTTAATGTTTGTGGCTAAGTACAGTTAAGAAGACATTATTTCTGATGTTATTCAATGTTTTACTCTTATTGCACCATATTGACAACAAAATCATCACTCATTAAGTTAATAAGTAAGGAAGAGAAAAACTGACTCAAAAAATCTCAAAATACACATGCAGAAAAAAAAAAAATTCTTCTGAAACTGAACTGAAATTAGCCTCACGAGGCAGTATATTCTAAGGATCCCTGTTTCACTTAGCTATGCTAATGAATGAATGAATCAATCAATCAATAAAAGAAGGAGGAGAAAGAATATATTGGGAAACACTACAGAAATGACAACAAACATAAACTATGACCAGGAGTTTTCAAAAATCAAGAGGGAAATAAAAATCATAGGGATGCATGACAAGAGCAAACAGGATTTTTACAGCAGAGATGTTAGAATTGTTCCAGGAAAACTTAAGTAACAAAGGAATTAGACCCTCCTAACCTCCATTTTAGAGGCTGAAGTTGAAAGTTCCTTTTGCTTCCTGACCATGACACAGTTCATAATTTTTCAGAATCAGAGTCCCCTGGCCATGAGATATTGTTTGGGGGCGCTGCTAACAACTCTGTTTCAACAGTGCCTATTTCATCCTAAGTCCCATGACAAACTGAATTTTTCCAGATTTGCTGCTGAAAGAGTTTACTGTTTGGGGTATTCACAACTGTTTCCTTAACCTACCAGACTCTTCTTCTGCTTTTTGCACATCATTCAGTTGTACCAGACAAGGTAAGACTTCTGTTCAGCCATCATACTTCTATCCCATACTTGTCCCAGGAGACATTCATATTTGTTCATGCTCATCTCTTTTGACATGAAACAGTTTTGTTTGGAAGAAATAAGGTTATACATACAACTCTAAACATGTCCTTTCCAGCTAGTTTTCTTAGTGCTCAGACCAGTGGTTTACTTTCACATTACTTGGGGGTGTCAGATTTTAGAAAAGACCATCTAGATCTGTGTTTCACTTAGCTTGTGGGCTCCTCCGGTCCCCTTGTGGTATTCTTGCAACTCCAGAAACATATTGTGTGTGTGCATGTGTGAGAGTATGTAAGTGAACATTTCATGTTCAGGGTGAGGGACCCAAGTGTCTGAAATGAGTGAGGGCAGTGTCACACTTCACTAGAGCAGTACTTCTAATTGCATAAAACTACAGATGTTCTACATGTAGAACATGTGTAGGGCATAAGCAGAGGGTACTGTGTAATGCTCGGTGTGAAGGTCTACAGTGGGAGTATTTTATGGAGTACAGTCTTGCCTATTTCATCCTATCTTGCCTATCTGCTAGAGCTGGGCACTGGACCAAACAATATTCAGATGCAGCTGGGTTTTGTTTCAGAGACCACTAGATGGTTCACAGCAAAAACAAACAAACAAACAAAAACAACACCAGTATTTGCTCAGGAGAAACTGAATGTTTGTGGAATGTGGGCAGTCAGGAAATAGGGAGGATATGGGACCAAACTGAGGATCTAAGTTATAAAATCTAGATGTATTTTTTGCATTTTCCTTGCTGAGAACAGCCCACCACCAGGTGATTAAGGTATTCTTTGGACAAGAAAAAAAGTGAGTTTTGATTCTAACAGATGGAGAAGTGAACAGATGGTACAGTTTCAATGCAAGTGCATTAACTACTTGAAGAAAAGAAGACTATCAGGATATGGTGGACTGATAGTCTTGTGAAGACTATCAGTCCAAGTGTGTATGCCCTAGGAGGGACAGGTTTTAACATATCTTAGAGAAATTAGTGTTTCTTCAGAATACTTGCAAGCTCACTTTTCAGCCTATTACTTTCTCAGAAGCCTACCTCTTTACAAGCAGTAGGGCTTCACTGCCTATTTGAGGACTGAGGGCTTTGGTGCAGTGGCCAAATATGCAGGCCATATTGCCACCCTCATTGCCTGCAAAGCTATCACTAGAAGCAAGAACTAGAAGACAGCTTTCTCTCACAAGCAATTAGAAAAAGAGATTATTTAAATCCAGTAAGGTATCCCCTTCCCAGTGCCCATACTCAGACAATCCTGTCATAATCAGCCAGGAACAATAAAATACTAGACCAAAACTACCTATACCTGCTGATTCTCACTAATGACAGAATTATATTTTACAGGAAATATATATATATATATGTATTTTATTTATAATAAAACAATAACATACATCCCAGACCATAGAGTAGCTAGACTGGATAAAACTTACTTTGTTTATTGAAGTTCTTCATTTATCTAGCTTAAAGCTTCTGACCTTAAATTTAATTTTGACCTTAAAACAGAGAAGTGTGTTACACTATAAACAGCAAATTTATATAAAGAAATAAAAAATTGCTTTTAACAGGGCAAGGCTGGATTACTATTATCTATGTTATTTCTGCTGCTTTTTATAATCAGAACATACCTTCTAGAATAACAGCACATGAAGCAATGATTATTGTGTCATATGAGCATAATTTTCTCCAAATCTGATGATTTATTTTTTCTCAAGTGTGATTTTTAATTTATTTTGGCATATGGGTCAGAAACATTTTGGTTCCAAGAAGATAAACATTGAAAGTGCACAGATTTAAAAGGGTTCTTTCTAATACTCACCCCCCAAACCTCCTCCCCCCCCCCCCCAAAAAAAAAAAAAAAAAGTTAAAAAAAAAAAAATTGTGCATTTAAATGAGATACGCCAACTTAAAAGTTCTCATGTATAAAAAGAGGTTATATTAAAGTAGGAGAATTGGAATTTAAACCTTCAGGAGAGAGCATTGTCTAAAGTGACCAAGAACCATAAGTGATTCATTATTAATTGGGCCAGTGCTTCTTCTCAAGCGATTGTCTTAACACCAGATTCATGTTATCAGGAGTCCACGTCTATCTGTAGGATCAGAATATCAATTACTCCATATAGGTTAAGATGTGCACCACTTGGAGTTTTCAGAGGGTATTCATCACTCAGTGTGTTATTTTGAGGATGTTTTATTCCCTATGTTCAACTGACAAAGTGTTCCCTGATGAAAAGTTACAAATGGGATGTGAAAGAGAAGGCAGGAGAAAGTGATTATTTAATACTGGTAGTTAAGAGAAATTTCCAGATCTTTTTACTTCAACAGTCTTTCAATCTACTATCAACAATCTATCATTTTGTTTTGTATATCTGGACATACTTTTCCAATTTGAGAAGCATATGTATGTCTACATGCACATACACACAAACCATACATGCACATACTGTTTCCATGTTGCTTAACAAGGAATAAGACAGCCTGTTCCACCTTGGAATTTCAACATATTTTACCAAAAAAAAAAAAAAAAAAAAAAAAAAAAAAGAAAAAAAAGGAAAAAAGAAAAAAGAAAAACTGACTGATAAAAAACAGTGCATTCACAAAGACAAATCTTCAGATTTCATTATTCCTGTGCCCATTTCAGTAGATTTTCACTTCATTTCCTATATCTTTAGATCAGGCTGCTGGTCACTGATTAAAGAGAGGTCACCTTTGTCATAAAGATGAAGGCAAACCTGTGAGAGGCCTATCATAAGGACTGCTTTTAGCCAAGAGAAACCGTTATATTAGGTATTGCTCTGAAAGTCTATGCGTCTATTTCCATCACAAGAGAGAAATAGCTCAGTTAACAGCAAATCACATTCTGAAAAGGGAGCATTTCATCCTACTTATGCCAGGGGGACATGGTATTTCCTTTTTTTTTTTTTCTTCCTAGCCCCAGCGGTAACACAAGGGGTCAGATGCCACCCTCAGGGAAATTCATTTTAGGTTAAACAAACATATTTCTGGTTTCTTGGTATGCATATTTTTTAAAAGTCTGTACAAAAAGAAAACAAACAAACAAAAAACAAAACAAAACAAAACAAAACAACAACAAAAAAAAACACACTTATGTATTCCCTCTGGTTTGCTTTTTTTTATTATGGTGTTCAGAGGTCCCCTCTGGAAAATAAAAAACAAACAAACAAACAAAAACAACAAAAACAAAAAAGATTTTTAAAAAATATATATTTTTTTTCAGCTCCTCTCTTTCCTCTGACTGTGTTTGTCAATAGTTTGCTTCATTTGTTTACTTCTTAACAAGAAGTTCTATTTACATGGCCCTTTTCCTTTGGAGGAAGATGGGCACTTAGAGCCACAGTTGGTTTCAAATACTTCATTATATGGTGGGGCACCTAAAGTCTGCATTCTTTTTCCCAAATTCTGAGCTATTTCTGTAAAACCAAGGAAGTACACTACAAATGAAAACTTAATAATATATCTGCTAATTATCTTATCTCCATCTAAGTGTAAAGCTCAAGTCTTTTTTGTAAATGTAAACAGTAGATCACTGCCTTTTGAAATGCTTCTGAAAGGAAATTTACTTTGGTCAAGGCAACTAAAATAAGAATAAATCTATAATGGCTTTGTAAGTAGAACGGCATGCCTGACATTGTGCAGCATAGCTAAAATCAGTTCTTCAGAGCAAAACTGGATCCCATCATCATTGGTCAGTTCTCTCCCAGTCTTATATAAATTAAATAGGCAAGAATAGCAGGACATTTGACCAAGCATTACCAACATGAGGTTTGGTTCAGATAATAAAGAGGATAGGAATTGACCCAGATGTGAACAGTGTAAATTATATAGGAAAGAGTAAGACTTATTTTGCTACTTTATTTCTCTTTGTGTTGGATAACTTTTCTTTCGTGTTTTGTTTCTTTTTTTTTTTTTTTTCTTTTTCTTTATTTAGTTTGTAAAGGAAGAGTCCTAATGTTATTTTGGGTTAAATGAGCAGGACAAGTTAATCCTTAAGCCTACAGGTTGTATAGTAAAATGGGTTCATTTATTCTTCAATAAGACAAAAAACATGAGTTATTGCCTTCTGACAAAATATTTTACAGCATAAAACAATAAGAGCTGAGAGAATGAGACATCTACAATCAGTGATGCTGAACATTAACACAAAAACTGATTACATACAAGGAAATATATATATATCCTTTTTCTGTTCTGAATCAGTGGAGAAGCTGTCTGTTAGGTACAGAAGCTCCTTTTTAGTTCTTTCTTTTCCTATGGACTGAAGGACTGTGTATTTTAAACACAGTTGAAAATATTAACAGGACAACCAGTGAAGTCTGACATTTGTTCCATATGATCATTAGTTTTCTGCAAAACAGTAATATTGTCATTAGTGTCTTCATATTTTTAAAAGAAAATACGCAAACTCTGTATGGAAAGTATATGTAAAATTAGTATGGAAAACTATAAAACTTCTCTTTGTCCTGCCTTTTGTCCATCTTTTTGCCTTTTTTTTTTTTTTTTTTTTTTCTTGAAGAAAGATTAGCTATATAACCCCAAGTAATGCAAAACTTACTGTTAGATTGATTTCATCGAGGGGATAACTTTAAGATTTCATTCTAAAGGAAAATCCACACCTTAACAAGGTCATAGAATTTCTAAGGCTCCCAAGAATACATTTACAAATGATCAATATTGAATAACTACACAGCTTGAACAGAAAAAGACATAGGTTTGTGTTGTTTCTAACTCTGGTGGGAAAAGAAGAACACTCTTGTGTTGGTTTTACTTGGGTGGGCAGCTGAGTTCCACCATGGCCGCTCTCTCACTCCCCCTCCTCAAAGGGGAAGGGGGAGAAAATACAATGCAAAGGGCTCAGGGGTTGAGATAAGGACGGGGAGATCATTCAACAATTATTGTAATGGGAAAAACAGACTCAAAGTAGGGAGATAGTAAGACTGCCTATTACTGACAAGCTAGAGAAGTAAGAAGCAAAGGAAAGAAACAAAAATCCACCTTCCCTCCATCCACTCTCTTACACTTCCTCCCCTCGAGCAGCGCAGGCCAACCGGGTAATGGGGGCTGCAGTCAGGCTACAGCACTTCATCTCTGCCGCTCCTTCTCTGTCACTCTCTGCCCCTGCTTCACGTGGGGTCCCTCCCACGGGATGCCATCCTTCCCAAACTGATCCTGTGGGGGCTTCCCATAGGCAGCAGCTCTTCAAGAACTGCTCCAGATATGGGTCTGTACCATAGGGTCCATCCATCAGGAGCAAACTGCTCCAACCTGGGTCCTCCATGGGCAGCAGCTCCCCCCTGATCTCCTGCTCCTGTGTGAGCTCCTCTCTACGTGCTACAGGTCCGGCCAGGAATCTGCTCTGGCAGGGGTCTTCCACAGGCCACATCCTCCATCAGTGCAGGTCCACCTGCTCCACCGTGGTCTCCTCCACAGGCTGCAGCGTGGAACACTTCTCCACCATGGCACTCCATGGGCTGCAGGGGTACAGCCTGCTTCACCATGGTCCTCACCACAGGCCACAGGGGAACTTCTGCTCCAGCACCTGGAGCACCTCTCCCCCTCCTTCTTCACTGACCTTGGCATATGCAAGGCTGTTTCTCACTCCTCTCTCTCTCCCAGCTGCTGTTCCCCAGCAGTTTTTCTGTTTGTTTTTGTTTGTTTGTTTGTTTGTTTTCCTCTCTTAAATGTGTTCTTACAGAGGCGCAAACAACATCATTCATTGGCTCAGCTCTGGCCAGTGGCAGGGCTCTTATCTAGCATATCTAACAAGCTTCTCAGAAGCTTCTCCTCTCAGAAGATGCACCTGAGTGCCCCCCAAAAACAAAACAAAACAAAACAAACAAACAACAAAAAACTAAAACTAAAAAACCTTGCTAAGTAAACCCACTACAAGACTATGATGAAAAGATTGTGAATAAAACTGGTCAAAAATGTCCAATGATTCTTCAGTGTGTCCTGGCTTCATATGGGATAGAGTTAATTTTCTTCTTAGTAGCTGTTTTGGTGCTGTGTTTTGGATTTAGGATGAGAATAATGCTGATAACACACTGATGTTGTAGCTGTTTTTGAGCATAGCTTTCACTAAGTCAAGGAGTTTTCAGTTTCTTATACTGCTCTGACAGCAAGGAGTATGGGGGTGCACAAAAATCTGTAAGGAGACACAGTCAGGACAGCTGACCCAGACAGGCCAAAAGGATATTCCACACCATATGGAATCATGCAGAACAATAAAAACTGTCATGACTTGGCCAGGGTGGAAAGCGGCCACTGTTTGAGGACTAGCTGGGCATTAGCTGGTGGTGAGTACATTGTGTACTATTTGTTTTGTGTATTATTTTATCATTTATCATTTTCCCAACCTTTTCTGTCCTATTAAACTCTCTTTATCTCAACCCATGAGTTTTATGTTTTGGTTTGGTTTGGTTTGTTTTTTTTTCCAATTCTCCCCCATCGCACGGGGTAAGGGAGAGTCAGCAAATGGTTGTATGGTGCTAAACTGCCTGCTGGGTTAAACCACAATGGCCCTTTTGTGCCCAACATGGGGCACAAAGGCTTGAGATTACAACAGATCTGACCAAAGTGTGTTAAAACAATTTTTTATAAGCATTATATTGGTTTAAGAGTTGCTGGTCACAAAGTTGATTTATCTGCTCTCAGAGTCATTTGCTTGTTCTCAGAGTTGTGCTGTGTAACACCTTACTTGCTGTCTATGCACCCTGTCATGCTGTTTATCATCTCTAGGGGCTGGCTTAAGTTTATCATTTTGCTGTACTGTGTAACATTGACATGATAAAGTTACTGGTCATGAGACTAATCTGGTATTTGTACTCAGCATTGTCATCATCTCTATACTTTAGGAACCATCTCTCAGAAACAATTAATATTTATACTTTTTATGTTTTCTCCTCAGGGAGCCAGTCTATGGTGGATACAAGGAGGGACACTTTCCCCTGCTTCTTTACCCTCCCTTTCTCCTTCACTTCCCCCTCCTCCTCCAGATTAGTTACAGTAGCTCTTGAGAATTTTGAATATCCTTTGGATGATCAAACTAACATATTCCTATTGCTAGGCCTCCTGAATGTGTTTCTGGTTTTGTTTATGGTTAAACAACTATTTAAAAATATCAGCCAGATGTCTGCCCTGTGGCAGGATAGTTGTGAGTGGCAGGGAGCATGGCAGGATATGGGCAGGCACCTAGAAAAGTGGGCACCTCCAGTGCTTTGGAACTTCACCACTGAAAAAATGCAGAATCCCCCCCCAAAACAGTAAAATGTTTAAATAAGGTATGCCATCATTCTGGCAATTCCAAAGAGAGACAAATCACTGCAACATGCTGGGGCTTGGCCCATGCCTATCGAGCCACAATCAACACTAACCCAACCCCCACAATGGGCCCACAACCATTCCAACCCCTACAACACGATCTGTAGCTGGGCCAGAGACCCAACCTGTGCCAGTATCAGTTGCCCTTACACACAAGATGAAACAATGGATGCAAAATTCAGCTCATTTAGTAAGGGAAAACTACTAAGAAGGGGAAGGAGGAAGAAGTGGACAAGCCAGGCTATTCTCAAGCAGGGCTATCACAAGGATAGGAAGAGGAAGAGGCAGATCTCATAAATGCAGCAATAACCACCTGATCCCTATCCCTGGGTGAGCTGTGAGATATGCAAAAAGATTTCAGCTGTCATTCAGGTGAACATATTGTCACCTGGCCACCCCAATGCTGGGATAACAGAGTCAGTACCCTAGACTTAGAGGGCAGGGAAGCCAAAGAGCTGGGATCCCTTTCTAGGGAAGGGGGCACTGACAAAGTGATGGGAAAAGAAGTGTAAGCTCTCAGCTTCTGCAAGCAACTCTTGTCAGGCATGAAGGAAAGGTATCCTTTCAAAGATGTTATATGTCACCTATGTACGTGGACCACCATGGAGAGAGGTATCCAGGGAATTAGCCATGTCGGAGGGGATTTATGGTGACTAGACAATGGCCAGCCATCCAGAGATCCAGACAAAGTCAAGTGCACATAACCCATGTGGCAGAAGTTTGTAAGAGTGCACCTTCTTCATATGCCAACTAATTGGCAGTAAAGACCTGGAAAACAGAGAGGAACAAAGATTGGGTGAATTGGCTGGCCAACTCCAGTAATATGAAGGAAACCTCACTTCCTCCCCATAGGCCTGTGTCTTGGCTGTGAAGCAACTTTCCCAAGAGGTCCAGCAACTCAAAGAGAATATCTTCCTCCCCACCTGTAGGGACAAGTTTCTCTGCTATTAGGAATAAGCATTCTTCTGCTCAAGACAGATGATATAGTGGATGCACATCACAGGCCACCCTGTGGTTTTACCTGTGTGACCACGGAGAGGAAATGGAACCAAAATCTTCCTTGACCCCAGAGGCATGAGTATATGAGTTGCAAGAAAAAAAAACAATGCAAAAAAGGGTTTCTTCCAGGAAAATGTCTGCTCTAATTTCCAGTGGGCACTTCCCCAGAGGGATTAGAAAGGCTGATCTTACTTCTGATCTAAATAAAGGGACTACTGATTTTAATTTACAAGAAGTTATTGTTTAAGAATGCTATGATGGGTGAGGGTCATAGTTCACTGCCTGCATGGTTAAACCACAACATAGTGGAACAATCAAAGCCTCTGTACAGGTTTCAGGAGGTTCCCCCTGTCCCTGTGAAGAGGGTAAGGATTGACCCTTGAGTCTCACAGACCTGGATGTGGAGCATTTTTCCTGGATGGTCCGCCCTGGATCATCCAGGAATGTTCAAAAGCTTTCCTATTGTATAATAAACTTGTACATCTATTCAGAAGTTTTTGTGTCTATGCACAGTGTATATGCATATATGCACAATAGATGTACTTCTTGAACACTGGATTGGTGGAGCATGATCTGAAAATCAAACTATCTTTTTTGTTGTTGTTGTTGTTTTTCTCATGAATCCTATTCCTGAGTTTTTGCAAAAAGGGAGGAAGACTTCTGCGTGAGTATTTTTTGCTGGTATTTGAACAAAAGTCCTTTCCTACCACTGTCTGTAACAGCAGGAGAGGCAAAAGCTTTCCAATCTGCAAAATACCAACAGCTTTATTACACTTATTATGCAATATATTTCTGTGATTTCTTAGAAAATCACCTACAGAGACAATGAATTGTTTCTGGTTTTGTTTGGCCTTTCTGAACTTCTTCTAATATAGAAGATTAAGGGAATGTTTTGCAGTGGCCATTCTTTTTCGCAAAGCTTTGTCCATGGTTATTGCTTTTCATCCCCTTCCCATTGATGGTTCATGAGGATATACTGCTCCAAGTGTAGTCTCAGAATGTAGTACCTAAATATAATAGCACAGTGTACAATAATTATTTGTGGGAGAATTACACCTTTGTTTTTTATCCAAGTGTAACCCCTGTAATGAAATGATTATTAATTGAGAAGCTAAAAGTCCAGGAGGCACTGGAAGATAAAAAACAAGTGACTTTATAAATCTCTGTGGATGTGACTGCTGTAATAATCCTCTAGAACTTAACTGAGGTAACCTCTCCATTTAAATGGGCTGCTTTAATGGAATGGTTATTGTTATGGACAAGAGTGCCAAGCTGAAGGAGGTTTGGAGGGCATCCCTCCAGGGCAAAAATAATATTGATGATTAAAATAGATTGTGAAAGAAGCTAGAAATTACTTACTAAAAGATATAGGCCTCTAGGCTAAGAATAAATGTGGTATTATTCAGCTATCAGAATAATATCTGAAATATCATCTATTTTTGAACTGTATTCTATTTGGCAGGCAGTGAGTCAATGATTAAGTAGATCTTCACCATCTCTGATGGTTCTTGTTCTGTGATTTATATATTCCAAAAAAGAATAGGATGTCCCAGCATGAGGGACACAGAGAAAATGTGTGAATAAAGAGGAAAGCCTGAACCTGAAACCAGAAACCTCTCATGCAGAGGCTGACAGATTTTTGAAGCCAGAATGGTCATCTAGCCTGTCCTCTCTAATATTACTGGCCATAACATTTCACTTTGTTACACGAGCTGTAAGCCAAATTTATCTTACTAAGGAGAATATTAAAAAGTAGGAGTAATATTTTCAAAGATATTTAGACACGTAAAAAGTGGAGGTAAAAATACCTGTACAGAGTAGGTGCTTCTCATTGTTTTCATGATAGGCTGACATCCAACAATTTTACTCTGTTTTTGAAAACCTTAGTATGTCTCTGAGTCTGTTAAATGCTATTTGAATTCTGGTGTGTGTACATGGTCATATATACAAATCACAGCTCTTTACACATTTCTAAACATAATTAATGGCACCAGATAGAAATTTTGCTGGGAAAAGGGGAATTCATCCACTTATGTCTTCACTGTCTAATAAGGAATTGTTATTTCTTCATGGTTTGGATAGGGATTTATTTTCTTACTTCAAACATGTCTGAAATGAATGCTAAGTTTAGACTCTTCCACCACTTCAGATATTAGAGATTAATACTGGCTTCCTAGTAATGAGCACAAAAGATTCTGCATATAGTGATTTGGGAAATAATGTATCATAGAGGAAATGATATGATGTTCTAGAGGATATTAGATTTTCAGGTGTTATTGGTAAAAAGTTAGGATTTCAGTAACATTCTGATAATTGAGTTTTACTTTGGCTTTTCCCTTTTTAAAATTACATAATTGTTCTTTTTACTGCTGAGCAGAAGGTAAGTAGGTGTAAAATTACAAAACATTGAGAAATATGTTATTATTTTTGCTATGGGGAAAAAATGTTAGAGATGCAGAAAGAGCAACACCAGAGAGAAATTCATTTCATTCTCCTCTCCCCCCCTTTGAAATTCCTCAGTACGTATTTCACCAATATAACCCTCTATCTCATAAAAGAGGTTGTGCTGTGTATATATTTCATGAAGTACTCAGGAATTTCTCAGTAAACCTTCTTCATTTTGCAGGTGGGAATGCAATGGAAACAGAATACTTTGAACTGTTAGATGCATTTGAGGAAAATTTGAATTTAAAACTGTGTCTAAATAACTGTAGCATGCAAATTATACTAATTTATTCAAAGAACTGGGATGGACAGATTATTGGATTTCATTTGCTTCCACTTCTGCAAGATGTTCAGCACAATATCCTACAATATTTCTGTATCCATGTTAAGGCATTGTGGTCTGGATGGGCATAAAACAGGTAGAAAATCAGTTGGGTGGTCAGGCACAGAAGGTCATGGTTAATGGGTCATGTTCTACCTGGATGATTGTAATAACTGGTGAAATGGTGTCTGTGCTGGGACGTCTCCTAGCTACCATCTTTCTCAGCAGTCCGTAGAAGATAACAGAATGCAGAGATACTGAGTGTGAATATAATACCAAATTAGGGGGGCACAAATTGATCTTCTTGAGAGTAGACTCCCTTCTAGAGGGACCTCAACAGGCTAGAAGAATGGCCAGACAGGACCCTTGCGAAACTGAAGGACAAGTACCACGTGCCCCTGGGACAAAGGATCCCCTGCAATGGCACAGGTTGGGGTTAGACAAGCTGGAAGCAACCATAAAGGAAAGGCTTTGGGGCCTGGTGGTCAGTGAACTGAGCCTCAGCCAACAAAGGTGGCCAACAGCTCCCTGGACTGTATGAACAGGAGCACGGCCATCCAATAGAGGCAGTGATTATCTCCCTTCTTCCTCCGCTCAGCACATATTACACTACATCTATAGTACTGCATCCAGTTTTGGGGCCCCCATGCTAGAAGGAAATTAGCAAATCACAGCAAATACAGCAGAGGTTCAAGGAGGCTAGAACACTTGCCCTGTGAGGAGAGGCTGAGGAACTGGGGCTTGTTCAGCTAGGAGACAAGAGAGCTTTGGGGGCAACTAACAGCAGCCTCCAGTGTTTGCAGGGAAGTTATCAAGGACATGGAGCGAGGCTCTTCACTGCTGTACGTGGTGGGAGGATAAGACACAATGGGCATAAACTGAAACAAGAGATGTTCAGACTGGATGGGGAAGAAACTTTCTCTCTCTAAGAACGATACAGCAGTGGGAGAGACTGCCCAGAAAGGCTGTGCAATTTCTGTCCTTGGAGGTTTTCAAGATACAGGAGTTCTGAGCAACAACATCAGACCTCAGAGCAGGCCCTACTGTGAACAGGAGGTGGGACTGGAGACCTGAGATCCTGTCTGAACCTGAATTGTTTATCATTTTATCATGAAACATTAAACAACAATATTCAGCTGCTTCTTACCTCCTAGCAATTGCATTTGGAGAAAGACCATTTCCTGAAATACCACAAACAAACAAAAAGCAAGGAAGGGTAGGACAACAGGAGTGATTGGATCTCCAATTTCCCAAGCTACCTTTAGCTAGTTATAAAAGCTGAGAAGTTTACCATACAAGTCTTGTGAAAGACTAATTCCTGAAAAAAAAAAAAAAAAAAAAAAAAAAAAAAGAAAGCAAGGATAGAACAATGAGAAAGACTGGTTCTTCAATTTCATCATTTATCTTCAACTAGCTATAAAAGCTGAGAAGTTTAGTATACAAGTCTTCTGAAACCTGCCATCCTGACACACATCAGGTTCAGGTTCAGTCTGAGGTCTGAGAAATTCACATCCTGAAGAAAAATCTCACTTGACACATCCATCATAGCCTCTTTTCAGTTACCCCTACAGGAAGGTAACGCTGGGAAAGTTTGTTCTTCTTCTCACCCACTGCAAGGGTTGTTGCCGTCTAAGTAGATACATTTCATTCATCCATTTCTTTTCATTATTACATTCAACTTTGGTCTCTTGCATGATCACAACACTGGTTTTGGCATTATTTCTGAAAGTGTTTCACATACAAACACAGGACTGCAAACATCAGTTTGACCTGGATTCCTTTTCAGATCATTTAATTCCTAGACATTTCTTTACTCATTAAATAAAATTTGTTTCAAATGCAATTAGGCTGGTTTAAATTGTTTGTCATTTTTTATTTTATTTCATGAAAAATAGATATGTGCTATCTTTCTGTTTCTGAAGATTTGTACCAGGAGGGTGATTACCCATGTTAATTTGATAAATATTAGGTGAACAATGACTTCTGACTCACTCAGAAGATTTCTTAACAAATCTGAAGTTAATAATGTTACCTACTTCATGTTATCTACTAGTGTAATGACATTTTAAATAGTCTGGCCCTAACTGTTTGCTCTGAAAAGTCAACCCAACTCAAGTACAGCTGGTAGACCAGCTTCTTTCTTAGATCAATGTCTTTCTCAACACTAATCAGTGACTAGTATCTTAAATTATTTTCATTTTATTATCTTTTAGAGAAACATGTTTGAAAGTGATTACCTTTGCTTGAGATAATGACTAAAAAAACCAACTAGCACAAGCATAAAGAGAACATGAAGTTTTATAAAGCCTTATGCTTTATTGCTAATTTAATTAGCTTCCATTAACCCACAAACACAGCTTGATAGATATATTCTGTTGTTTATTATGTCAATTACCACCCCACAACATGGTGCTTGTTTAGATTATCTCATCTGTTGAGGTTGACAATGCTCCTCAGTGGTGATATTCAGTAATATGCTAGGCTTACCAGAGCTGGTCCCTGCCAATTCTTAAGTTTTGCTTTTCTAAGGTTAAGGATGAAACCGTAGTTCTTGCCTATGGTTGTTTAGGAATGCTAAACATTAGTCCAAAATTACTTGGAGAATGTCTCCTGTAGAGGGAGGGGAGATCTGGGAGTCATCAACAAACAACAGCTTCAATGCCATTTCTTTAAAGTCTTAGTTATACCTCTCTGCAGTGTGAAAACAAACAAAACCCAGCTTATTAAAATGCATATATTTTCCTTTTGTTCCAAGAGGCAGGGACAAGCAGGAATTGGGAAAAAAACATATTGGACTTTGCTGAAGACCTTTGGTTAGCAAACTGTTTTCTCATCATATAGTCCTTTCCGATCAGAAATCAGCATATGAATGAACATATCCATATGTACAAATTCATGCAATTTTCCTTCAAAATAAACTAATAAGCAGCTTTGTATAATCTACTGTGAGAAGTTTTGTTTGTTTGTTTTTCTTGGAAACAGGAATCGTTAATAATAAAGCTAGAGTTACTTATACCTGACTGATACTTGAAAAAGACTGTTCAACAGGACATTCTTGCTGAATTTTCTAGAAAAGCTTTTGGGAAATATTAGGAGAGAATAGAATATATATAGAAAACTTCTTAACCAGAGATGAAACAAAGACACCATACAATCTGAACTGAGAACTGGTGTTTTCAGGAAATCAAGAGCTTCCTGAATAATTAGCATACAGCTGCTAATCATCCTGTACATTTTTGTTACAACCAGACATAATCCTGCTAACACACTTCACTAGAAATTACTTTGACTGGCTGCTCACTTTCAATTCCCTGTAAGAGAAAGATTTTCAAAAACAGATATAAAAGATACAGACCTAACACACACACAAAACAAACAAACAAACAAACAAACAAAAAACAAAACACTATTTTTTCCAGCTAATTTGAGGGCTGAGTTTATTCTCAGGCCTAAGGAAATTGCATCTGAATGAGTGCAACTGTTAATTCCTTCAGAACTCAGCCTTTTACCAGATGCTGAATAAGCCTTTTTTACTTCTGTCATTCCTTATGGTGTCCTTAAATTCTAATAACTAGAAATAATTCTTAAATATATATAGAAACAGAGAGGAAAAAACAAACAAACAAACAAAAAAAAAACAAACAAAAAAAAACTAACTAATACCTGAAGTCTAATATTACCACCTTCCCCTCCTCTGCTCTGTTATTGTCCTAAGACAGTAAGACGTGAATCCACTGGGAACAGGAGGAAGCAGATGAGTGTTTTCCATTGAAATCTTTATTAGCAATATAGTCAAAGCAAAATAAGCATTACCCTGAATTGCACTTATTTACTATATTTTGCTTATTAATACAGTATGTATTTATTTTATGCAGCACCTTTTATCTAAAAAGCTAAGACAATGAAAAAGAGAAAGGAATTAAACTGTTTAGAGGAAATATTCTAACATTTTTTTCAGTGAGATTTTTTTAAAAAGAGACAGTCAATGAGGCAAAAAAAATACAGCAAGTCCCTCCCAGATGGTAAGCACTATACAGAAAAAAAGCTCTTGTATCAGAAGTCATATGAATTTGTTAAGGTTCAGAGAGAAGGCTTATAAGTAAAGGCAGAAACATTAGAAAGTATTAGATGTGGTTCCCCTTGACTATACACTAGTTTTATTCATTTCCCCTTTATGTCAATCAGTGTCATCAGGAATGAACATTAAAAGCTCATTGGTACTTCAGGGGCTTCTGCTGGTTTCACTGTGTTTGGCACTATGTCCATTAGTAATCAGGCCTGGGGAAACCCATCCAGCAAACATAAGAATCAACAAAACCCTTCATCTACAATGCAAATGAACTTAAATGTACCCATTTTAAACTCATTTCAAGACAATGGAAAATAGCTTACAATACCAAAAGTATTTTGCTTAATTTCCTGACAGCTTTCTTAACTACAACATTAATTTAAGTAAAATAGGGTGTGAAAGTTAAGTGTTATAGCTGTCCTTGAATAAAACTAAACAGCTACAGTTCATTTCAGAACAAAAACACCTTGTGCCTATTTAGTTTAATCCATTTACTAGTCAGTTTTTAAGTTATTTGTCAGAATCAAAACTGGAAAGCACATTAAGCTAGATAAAGTTAAGATTATTTTATTCTAGAGTTCAACATAAGCTTCCTTAGGGCTTGTCTTAAAAATGAAGCTAATCTGTTCTGCATACACAAATGTGTTCCATGTCAAATCTGTACATAGTAAAACCCTAAATCAGACTCATATATTTTGATATTTTTCTTCCTAACATAGTTCCAGTGAAACCTGCATTGAATTTTCTGGTCCAGATAAGTGACTTTATGGCCTGAAAACAACTGAAGTAACAGTTATTTCTGAACAAACACCTGAGAACATTTAGTTAACTCATGAAGTAGCAACCAAATATTCCGTGTGGTGGTCTGAGTCTAGCAATAATACATATAAGAGTAATCCTAGTAAGAAAAGGCAATCTTGTCATAACAAATAGGGAGTGGGTACCTATATACAGCTTTTGATACAATTCACAATAATGAGGATTATTGTGAAAATAGGTAATAACTATTCCAGATGCTTGGAAATCAAATGCATGGAAAAATCAAGTGAATAACAGCAAATTAAACAAGAAGATGCAGTGCAATGGCAGGAATTCCTCCAGTAATCACAAAATTTTTCCTTCTGAAACCTAAATGTTGAAATCTGGTGTTTGTCTGAAACAGCCATTAGATTAAGAGAAGCCTATTCACTGACAAATTATTTTCACACAGTCTTGAACATATATTATTTTTACATTTTTTTTCTCTGAAAACTACATTGAAATTTGTCATCATTTGACCTAGTACAGCAGAAACATCTGTTTAAGCAGAGCAAACAAAAAGAAAACATGAGTTTAATGACAATTTATTTCTTTAAGTCATCTAAGTGGAAAGATATTCTCTTATAGAATAAGAGAATATCTTTCTCTTTTTCTATCTTATCTTTCTCTTCTCTTGAGAAATCAATCGATTTTTTCTTTATTATATTCACAACTCAATGTTGTTAATTTCTTAATCTTCATTTAAACAAGGGATTGAAATACTTAAGTATGTTATTTCAGTCCCAGTAATACCAATGAAAGTACAGCAGGATTTATGAATTTGATTTTCTGTTTAGGGATGGATTTAGTTAGCATTTAAAGCACTTTTCAGAACAGTGTCATTAGGCTGGGACTTAGGCTTGGTTCCTCTACTAACTCAGCTTAGCTTCTCTGCCTAGCCTCTTGCCATTGCATGAGAACATTGCACACTGGACACTTTTCATTGCATATTCCATGTTCAGATATGGGAACAACATCAAGGTAACAGGTTTATGCACTACATTCTCCCTGCAGCTTACCTCTGATGGCATTTCAAGCATGTGCTTTAGTCTTCAACAAGGGCTATTTAAAAATCTTTGTTAAAATCTCTCTCTCCCACTTCTAAATTATATCATATAATCAAGAAAAACAATTGGAACTGCAATTCAGCCTGAAGTAAAGATGATAGAGTCAAAAGATTAGGTCAATCTGAACTAATTCATCTTTCATAATGCAATCTTTTTCCATAGTTTATCAGTGTCCAAAATAGAAAATAGCATAAAACTGTCAACTCAATGCTTGCAAATTACATGAAAGCTAATTAAGACTTAAGAGAAGTACAATACCAAAAATAGGGCGGGACAGAACACACTTGTATGTTTTAATATTTCTGTTAAGAGTAGAAAGATCCAAGATCAGCTGCAGTAGTTCAATGCCTTATCTAAAACTATTAATGGTAGCTAAGGACTTGTAAGCTCTACCTAATCTATTGCTGAATGCACTAGAATTAATAGAAATAGGCAATAAGTAAGCAAGGTTAAAGCCAGGCTGACATTTCACTGTCTTCCCTCTACTTGTTGGAAGATGAAAACTTTTCTCTAGACATTTGCCCTCTTTTGATATGTTGTCATGACAAGGATTTGATGAGAACAAATATTTAAAGAAAGTTGTCAAGGTTAACAGGCCACAAATACAACTCCTTTTCTCACACACAAGTGTAGAAATCATGACATTTTCATAGGGAAGGAGTGCTTCCTGAAGAATAAATGTTAGTGTTTTCTTCTATTTTTTTTTTTTTTTTTTTTCTCTAAATGTCTACAACTCATTCATGGGCAAAGTAACAGTGATAAACTTCCACATGCAAAGCAAGGAAGCATTTATTAAGAAATACATTGCAGCCTCTAAGGGATTATTTTATGCTTCCATTTTATATTATAAAAAGTATTATTTAACCACACTCAAAATTTCCAGGAACTATATTGTCATGAATTTTTTTTCAAATGTGCAAATAGAAGTGGCAATGTAAAATAAAATTGGCAGGAGACATTAAAGGTGCTTTCCAATGTGCTCTAGTAACTGAGAGCAGAGTCTAGTCTAAAGACTGTTGTCTGCTGCAGATTATAGAGAGAGAAGCAATTGTTATTAAAAAGTTCCTTAGGTTTGCCTACCTTGTAACTTTGCATGTATCTAAGGAGTATAGGAGTTTTTTAGTGCTAAGGATGGGTATTTATATTGTAAATAAAAAAAAAAAAACAGATAATTAGAAGTTTATAGGACAAAAACAATCCAACTAAATCCCTTATTTAATCAATATATCCATTCATTTGTGTCTTCATTTAGCTACTTGTCTTTCTCCTTGTTTTAATCTCTCTTTCAAGAATGTGTTTACGGTGACCAAGATTAAAGAAAAGAAACAGAAGAGGGCAGAGTTTTTGAGGTTGTTCCTCTGGAGAACATTAGGCCACTGTGTCATCAAAACCCTCTCAGGTGTTGCCTGACAATTTGTCACCTGTCTGGTCCCCATTGAAAAATTTGTCTTCCAAGGCAAGGCTATATATTCTCCCAAAGTAAAACTATAAGCAAACATATTCCAAAAGCAGGTGTTTTTTTTATTATTATTTTTTATTGTTGTTGATGCTCTTGGTGATAATGGTTGTGTTTGTGTTTCTTTTTTTTCTTTTTTCTTTTTTTTTTTTTTCACATATGTTGCATTTCCAAGTTCAAATAGTGTGATGGTTTTACTCGGGTGGGCAGCCGAGTTCCACCACAACCGCTCTCTCACTCCCCCTCCTCAAAGAGGAGTGAGGAGAAAATACGATGAAAGGGGCTCAAGGGTTGAGATAAGGACAAGGAGATCGCACAATAATTATCGTGACGGGCAAAACAGACTCAGCATAGAGAGAAAGTAAGATTTATTGCTTATACTAACAAGCTAGAGAAGTGAGAAACAAAGGAAAGAAACCAAAAGCACCTTCCCCCCCCATCCACCCTCTTCCACCTCCTCCCCCCGAGCAGCGCAGGGGAACAGGGGAATGGGGGTCATGGTCAGTCTACAGCACTTCTTCTCTGCCGCTCCTTCTCAGTCACTCTCGTCCCCTGTGCTGTGGGGTCCCACCCACGGGATGCAGTCCTTGCCGAACTGATCCGGCGTGGGCTGTCCACAGGCAGCAGCTCTTCAAGAACTGCTCCAGATATGGGTCCGTACCACGGGGTCCATCCCTTTGGAGCAAACTGCTCCAACCTGGGTCCCCCACGGGCAGCAGCTCCTGCCGGGTCACCTGCTTCTGCGTGGTCTCCTCTCCATGGCCTACAGGTCCAGCCCGGAATCTGCTCCGGCAGGGGTCTTCCACAGGCCGCAGTCTCCGTCAGGGCACAGGCTCCACCGTGGTCTCCTCCACGGGCTGCAGCGTGGAACCCTGCTCCACCGTGGTACTCCATGGGCTGCAGGGGGACATCCTGCTTCACCATGGTCCTCACCACAGGCCGCAGGGGACTTCTGCTCCGGCGCCTGGAGCACCTCTCCCCCTCCTTCTTCACTGACCTTGGCGCCTGCAAGGCTGTTTCTCACTCCTCTCACCCTCCCAGCTGCTGAGTGGCACAGTGATTTTTTCCCTGTCTTAAATATGCTCTCACAGAGGCGCAAAACAACATCGCTTATTGGCTCAGCTCTGGTCAGCTGTGGGGCCCTTACCAAACATGGGGCAGCTTCTAGATCCTTCTCACAGAAGCCACCCCTATGGCCCCCCCTGCTACCAAAACCTTGCCACGTAAACCCACTACAAATAGCTATCTAGTTCTGCAAATCTGTCTCTTTTCATAAGCAAGGAACTCTGCCAGACCCTTCTGGTTTTGTACAAAATAGCTGAAAATGCATCCTAAAATTTTCCATCCACATACTATTTCTTTCTGGTTCATCGGTACAGCTAGTAATTAGTTCTTTGAGGAACAACAAATATGTAAAAATGAGATTTTTTTACACTGAATAAATATCAATAAGTATAATTTCCTCATAAGAAATGGATGAGATTACAACTTCTTTCAAACAAGAGGGGAGTGCTTTTCAGAAGCTTTTGTTTGCATTTTGGGAAGGACACCGTCCCTGTCCTGAAACAGTGAGCAGCCAAATTAATAACTATTTCCAAGGGAAAGGCTGTTTGCTGTAGTGAAGCAACGATAATTACACTGAAAATGCTGCAAAGAATATGAAAGTTGAAAGGCCTGAGAGACAGCGAATATCCAGTGAATTTTATGAGAGGTAATTTGCCAGCTTGGATGTCCCTGTTTGGGTGCTCAGCATTAAACACCCTGTGTTTTGGAGAACACTGTACACACACTAAATAAATAAATAAATAGAGTTCTTGCTATGACCAAAAACATTAAAAGAGGAAGCATTCCAGTCATATATAAAAATCCTCATCCCAGCCAAAATTTCAATTAATAGTTTAAAAGGACCCTTTAAAACAGAAAACAGAAGTAATTCAGTGATCCATGTTGCTCTCTAATGACTGTGTTGAGAGTTTATGTCTCACCTTGAAATTGCTCTATATTAGGAAGCCCCTCTCTGCTGAGGATACACGGAGTGTTTTCATCATATCAAACCAGTTGCATGTGTAAGAGATGCTTAGACCAAGTACCTGATTTGAGAGTTCCTTTCTCAAGTGTGACCCGTCCCTAGCTCCTAGTAGTCAGGAACCTTTTCCCTTTTTCCCTTAAAAATAATCAGGCAATGTTGACTAACTTTCATCAGTATGCTGCTTAAGTTACAAGATCCTAGTAATAAAATAATAAGCCTTAGAGGTTTGAAGCACTCTAAATTTGTTATATTAATGCTCCCTAAGATGTATTAAACCTGGGATAAGATGTGAAGACTCAGCACAAGAATATACTACAAAAGGAAAAAAAAAAAAAAAAAAAAAAAATCATTCTGGTGACAGCAAGTTTAAATCATATTGCTATGGCTTATGCTTCAGATATGGGAAAAACACAATGCATGTATTTACTGTTGTTCCTTTCCAGAAACCATTCCCATTCTTTCTCTTTTCCCACTAAATTTAGAAGGCTCACTTTCTTCCCCAAAGTTAAAATTAAGTTTTTGATTGGCCTAAAAATAACTCCTGCTATTTTAGTGTTTTAGCTTCAGAATAGGTAGGTTACAGAACAAATGCCTGAGTGGCATTCAAAACGCGATAGAGTGAATTGACCAGCCCTCTTCTGGGGCATGTGTTGCTTTCACAAAATAAATAAATAAAAATCGTTTGCCAACTTTTTTTTTTTTTTTCCTCATCTGCAACGAAAATTGCTGCAGAGTAAGTGTTCAGACAGTTTATGGCAATTCTGCCCCAAAATCCTGTTAAGCAATAATAAGATTTGTTTCTCAGCTGCCAGTTTCTGTTTCAAAAATATACCCCCATGTGCTCTGAATTCTCAGAACAAATTTTGATTGATTTCTTTCTCATCACATTCCTTTGAAAATAAAATTCTTGCTCTTCATCATTTTAAAGCATTTTAAGAGGTGATTAAACTGCAGCCACACAGCTTGTGTTACAGATGGATAAAATTTTGCCCACAGGGGGTTCATACTATGTGTCTAACTGCAACCAGAAACTATCTATCCTATTCACAGTTCTTGTCCTTACAAGTTCTTGTCCTACAGGTTACTGCAAGGACATTATTTACTTATTTATTTATGTAGAAATACTTTTGCTTATTTAAATACACTTATAGTCTATTTGGTTTTGCATTGTTTGTTTGTGTGTTTGCTTTTTAATTTTAACGTTCTGTATATCAAGGAACATTTAAGGTCTCCAAAGGAGAGTCCTAGAGTCAAAAGTATCTGTGTAAGAAAATACAGATAGTATCTACTCAGTATAAAAAAGACATAATTTTTGCCTAATGAATTTGAATGCTTTTTAGGGAACCCTTTACACACTATACCAATTGCCTATCTTAATGCTGAAAATTTCATACTTTAGCTTTCAAGAGGCTATTTCCAAACTATTTTTATAAAAGGAAGTGAATAACACTTAGAGATAACGTTGTATTTCAGTTAGAAATAAAATAAATAAAATAAAGAAATGAAAATAAAATAAAATAAATAATAAATCTAAATAGGAGGAAAGTGAAAGAAGGAAAGAAATGTTATTTAAAATGATAACTGTGCATTCTCCTACCAGTGGGTTTGTCAGCCAAAACAACATTACTCAAACGGTTCAGACTTATTTTGTAAAAGTAGCAAAAGGGATACAAGCACAGCAGTTATCAGACATACCAACTTAACTGATGGGATTTATTTGATAGATTTTCAAGGTATATACAACACATAGGAACTTCATGAGTAAATGACAGCCATTCTCATACTCATTATCCTAAATATATTAAAATATATTAAAGTCTTAAATCTGAATCAGATTTCCTTTATGTACCTCCTTTACTCTCTGGCCTTATGTAGTGCTGAGCAGCATCTATGTCTCTGGAGATGGATGCTTTTGAGTATCTCATGGGACATTATGTTTCATTCAGATGAATGAATACCATTCAGATTTCTCAGTAACTTACTGGTGAATATTTTGAGTCAGAATAGGATTTAACCAGTCCCCTCTTCTACCTTCCTTTATCCTGGTCTTTGTTCAAGGAAGAGGTGGTTTGCTACCCAGTAATGATTTTGTTGAGAGTCTCTCATGTTCTGTGGATCAAGCCTCCCATCTCCTCACAGAAATTTTTTTTTTTTTTTTTTTTAAATCAGGAAGCCCATTTTTTCTCAAATTAGTTGTTGTTCAGGAGGTATTTCTTTCCTGTGAAATAAGCCTGAATAAGCAGCTGAGTACTTGTGTCAGAGATGATAGCAGAATCCTCTCATCCCTGTGCACAAAGCAATGGGAAAAAAAAAAAAAAAAAAAAAAAAAAGTGTTGTCTGTGTGTATAGTTGTCTACTATATCTTCCATTTTTATTGTTTGACATTTCTAAAGCTAAGTCTTATTACAGGCTATTACCTTGTGCTGTGTGCTGGGAAGAGGCCTTATGAAAATAAGAGAACACAAATATATCTGTAACTGCAAACACAAAAATTGTGAACATGGAAAAAAAAAAAAAAAAAGGAAGCATCTTATGAAATATTAGCACACTTCTAAACTACTGAATAAATGATGAAATAGCAGGTGGAAGAGGAAAATGAAGTCAGAGAAAAACAGATATCCACCTAATGCACCCTAAATATTACCACAGATTTGAATAAAGTGAGTTAAATTTTATTATTTCTTATAAGTTAAAAGTCAACTTCTTTATTCTTAGAAGAAAAAAAAGGATTTAGTTCTTGGGATCGAATACGAGAATTTTTTGGAATAGTACAAAACAAGGCACTTAGTCTCACTCATTAGTTTTTATGAACAACCTTCTAAGTTTGTGAAATCAGTGTAAAAAGTTATAAATGATGAATGAAATTAAAGGTTTTGTAAAAAAGCCTATAGAGTTTTAATAGAGTTAGCAATGCATGGCTGCAATATATGCAGTAGTAGTTTGCCAGACCGAGCCAAAACTCTCCAAAACATACAGTTTCTATGTCCAAAATGTCATATTAAAATGTTGTGGGTTCTTTTCACCCAAACCAACATTTTTCCTTTATATTGGAGCAAATATCTTGAATTCATTACAAAAGTTTCCCATTCCTCTCAGTGACCTCATGAAATAGGTACAGCTCAGAATTTTGCCTGCAGGCAAAGTACAGGCTGAATGGCACTGGATATTACAGGTATCAGGCTGATGCTCAGATCAGAAAAAAAAAGAAAAAAAAAGAAAAGAAAGAAAATATTCCAATATTTGTGACAGATAGTTTAATCAAGTCCATTAATCCATAGCCTACTAGGTTGATATAAAGCAAAATGGTTCTGTCCATACTTCCTAGGTGACTCTAATGTTTAAAAGATTTCATTTGAAATATTGCATAGAGTTTCTGACAGGAGAAATACCTCTAGCTCTTTAAGCAATACTTTGAGCTTTGAGGATAACCATACCTTTCAAGAGATGCAACATCTCAACTCACTATCCCAAATTCAGTTAGACTGAAGCTAGGTGGTTTCTTTTAGACCGGACACACACTTTCAAGCTGTCATCATAATGTGAATTGTGCCTGTTATGTTATTTTCTATGGTTTCATGTTCAATAAGGAGATTTTAATATTTCTTTTTTTTTCCTTTATGCTGTTTCTTCTCTCATTAATCTTCCTCCACATACTTCACAAGAACAAAACAACTGTTCAAAATGGAAGATTTTCTATCCAAAAATTGTAAAAAAAAAAAACATTATTTTCTCATTTCCTTTAAGGTTCTATGTTTGCACCCTCTTTTTGGTTTGGAAACATTTTATCCGTAGCTGAAATTTTGCCTTAGAGTTGAAAATACTTTCCTGTTCCTAATGATTAGAATAGAATAAAATAGTGAGATCACAAGGCATTACCTAAGTTAGGAGGTCTTTAGAGGTGATGCATAAAAAATGATCAAATGATGCACAAATTATGCATAAAAAATAAGTATCAGGTAACTTAGTTTTTCCTCACCATTACTCTTAGCTACTCTTGGCCTTTTTCATTCCTGATTTTGATAAATGCATGGAGATTTAGGCAATAGTTTAGGTTTTCAATGCTGTCTTGGGCAGCTGATGCCTATCTCTTCATTGTTTTGCTGTAGAAGTAAATAAATCAATGAATCAACATAACTGGTTCTGTCCTGAACAGTGAGAACCATGCATATGAGAAGAAACTGTTCATTTATTTCACACCCAGCTTCTGGTTATTTCAAAACTGACTACATTTAGGCATAGTACTTCATCTTCATCCTTGCTGAATTGAATCTCGTTAATCTTTAAGACATTTTTCTAGTTTATTATAACTTTTTTTAAAAAAATCTGAAATTCAAATTACATTCTTCTTACGCGATTCTTCCACATTCTCCCAGTACTTTTAGCAGCATACAACCCACAAGCACAATGAAACGTTCCTTGTTTAGTTATATCAGTCATTAATTATACGGAGTAGTACTCTGCCTTCCCTTTTTTCTGATAATCAGCAAATAAGTCACTTTCTGAATATTGTTTAACTAGCTAACTCATACTTGGCAGTACTTTCATTAGGACTATATTTCTCTACCTTATTTAGGAAAATATGATGTGACAGTGAAATAACATGAAGAAAGATTTTTTTTTTAATTTCTTCTCTATTCACCAAGGTTTTAAACTTCTGTTCTCTAATGGCAGTGTTTAAAGCAAGCATCTCATATGGTTTTGTATTCTCCATGGTTCTCAATAACCAGTGTTAGTCAATCTTAAAATAAATGCATCCATCTGCAGATTTTGAAGATTCAAAAGCATAATCTATCTTTCAATAAGAAAGTCCAATGTATATTAGCTACGGTTCTGAAAAAAAAAAAAAAAAAAAAAAAAAAAAATCAGTTTTCCAACCCCATTGGACTGTAGCAGAAAGTAATAAGTACAAAAGTCATGCTTGTGCTTATAAACTGTTGTCAAGGGCATACACCTCTGTTCCTTCCATCTTCCTTCTATACAGGACATTTTCTTATTTTTGTGGTCAACAGCTCGATGTCCAGGTGGAGATCAGGTTGGTTACATGGACAGAGACATGGAGACATTGGTTACATGGACAGAGAGACTGAGTGTGCCCTCAGGAAGTTTGCCAATAACACCAACCTGTGTGGTGCAGTCAACACGTTAGAAGGAAGGGATGTCATCCAGAGGGACCTCAAGAGGCTTCAGAGGTGGGCCTGTGCAAACTTCATGAAATTCAACAAGGCCTAGTGCATGGTCCTACATCTGGGCCAAGGCTATCCTAAATTCAAATACAGGCTGTGTGGAGAATGGATTGAGAGCAGCCCTGAGGAGAAAGACCTGTGGGTTTTGGTTGACAAGAAGTTCAACATGAGTCACCAAAGTGCGCTTGCAGCCCAGAAAGCCAACCATATCCTAGGCTGCATTAAAAGAAGCATGGCCAGTATCTTGAGGGCAGTGATTTTCCCCCTCTACTCTGCTCTCATGAGACCCCACCTGGAGTATTGTGTTCAGCTCTGGAGCCCCCAGTACGAGGACGTGGATGTATTAGAACGAGTCCAGTGGAGGGCCGCAAAGATGATCAAAGGGCTGGAGCACCTTTCCTATGAAGACCGGCTGAGAGAGTTGAGGTTGTTCAGCCTTGAGAAGACAAGGTTCCAGGGAGACCTTAGAGATGCCTTCCAGTAAAGGGGTCCTAAAGGAAAGGTGGCAAGGGACTCTTTGTCAGGGGCTGTAATGACAGGACAAAGGGTAACGGCTTTAAACCAAAAGTGGGTAGATTTAGATTAGATATTGGAAAGAAATTCTTTAGTCTGAGGGTGATGAGGCACTGGAACAGGTTGCCCAGAGAAGCTGTGGATGCCCCATCCCTGAAAGCGTTCAAGGCCGGGTTGGATGGATGGGACTTTGAGTAACCTGGTGTAGTGGGAGGTATCCCTGCCAATGGCAGGGTGGTTGGAATCAGATGATCTTTAAGGTTCCTTCCAATCCAAGCCATTCTATGTTTCTGTGATTTTTTTTTTTCTTTTGTTGTTTTTGTTGTTGCTGTTGTTTTTGTTTTGGTCTTCTTTAAATTCTTGTGCTATACAAGAAACATTCCATCTGTCAATTGACTCAGTATATGTATTTAACATGTGAAAGCACATTATTAAATTGATATCAAATCCCATTCGTTGAAATATTCCAAAGCAGAGGCTAAGCAAAATGAAAGACATCAGTGAGTTACTGAAAATATATTTGCACTTTAGTTGGTGAAATCTCCAGGCTACCAAACCTAGACTTTCAGAACATGAATTGTCACTGCCTACTATAAGCTTTCCTAACATATTCCTGCATAACAATGAGAGTAAAGAGACATTTTTTCCTAAATTTGTGGAACACAACTGATAAATTTATCTTTTACTACAAAAGAATACAACCAAACTGTTAAAGGTAAACATTTGATGGATTCATTTTCACCAAGAGCTGAATAGCCAAAGTGCCTTGTTATTCTGTGTGTTTCTTCACTTTCTTGTTCAAAGGACAGAGCTATTTTAAAAATGACTTTCCTTTGTGTGAGAGATGTAGGGCTGTGCAACTCTCAGTATTTATTTCTCATTTACAGTACTTGTTATGAGAAAAGAAGGCAAATAAAATGCATACACTTACTCCTGTAGAAAGTAGTAACGATATTTCTGCCCGTACTAAACCTTTTATAGCTCTGTAAGTTCTCAAGTTCCTGAAGAGAAATAAATTCTAGTGCAATTATATAAACTTAGATATACGCAGACAGTAGATAGTTATAAGTTCTGCTTTGGGTGGTTTGCTACTGCTGTTTATATTTCAAGAAAACTTATGTGACTAAGTAGAACATATATTCCAGAAAAAAGCAGATGAACCTTTTAATAATAACAGCAGAGCTATGTGGGATGTGCCATGGTGATCAGCATCAACTGTCAGGTGTCACCTGAAAAATAGTGTAGCAGCCAGGCATTCCATGAAACTCCTCAAGGCTATTAGGGGGCAATAATGGTAGACGAGTGATCAGTCTATCTCAAATATTCCTGTGATATTCATCACTGCTGGCTCTTACTTCACTCATGATCACAGGACTTCCTGAGTCATCCTCTCTTACTGCAGATAACCACATTATTTAAATGATTTAATGAACTCACCAACCTCTACCTTAAAAAAGAAAAAGTTAGGTATATCTTGCCTGTTCCTTTTACTGGTTACTGCTCCAAAATTTTATTATTTTTAAAAAGTCTCTTCTGCTTTTTTACCTAAACATATTATTGTCCAGTTTAATATACTCTTGCTACAGTACTTAGTATGGTAAAGCTGGTAAACTGTCAGTTCATGACAGTTCGCATCTACACACACAGACATAGCTTTCCTAATGTATCCTGCATCTACATCTTTTAGTAGCTACATCTCATTCCTGATGCATTGTAATCCTCTAATTTATTCCAAGCCTTCTCCACTTGTTTTGTTTGGTTGTGCATTTTGTTTGGTTGGTTGGTTTGGCTTGTTTTTAGCTTAACAAATATTGTCTTGCTTTTATATTATTCAATTTCTGCTCTTTTACTCCAGTCTTTGCAGCATCATATACAGGATAGGACAATATGTAAAAAGTCATCCGTCCAATATGATATTTTGATCTTCCTCTTTATTGATGATGTCTTTCAATTTTTTTTCATCAAAACATTGCATCGATGCACTACTCCTTATATTTTTTCCATCAAGGTCAATGAGGTCTCTCTGACCTTCAAGAATTTCACTATTAATCTCTCTCTCTTTTTTTTTTTTTTTTTTTTTTTTTTTTTGGCACAAGCCGATTCCTCTCCTTCAGCTAGTTCTTTCTCCTACTTTATCATTTTGCTAAAAGCCTGTCTTTCCTCATTATAACTTACAATTTTCAGCTATGTATTACATTAAATGTTTCACTAATGCCAAGGCAGATGGGATATATACACCATTTCCCTTTACTGTAATTAAAAAAAAAAAAAAAAAAAAAAAAAAAAAAAAAAGTTATATCATAAAGAAAAGATACAAAATTACTCTGTTGAAAGTCTTCATAAACCCAGTTGGGAATTAAAGCATCTGAAACACATCTAAAGTTAGAAATCTATTCCTTCTTTTCTCCAGGACTGTAAATAGAACCCTATATTCTTTCAGCTGTTCTCTATTGAACCTTAATGTTGTTGAGGCTTAGATTAACTATCCACATATACTCAGAAGTGCCTGCTTCATAGAGAAAGGTCCCTTCTTCATCAAACTTAAAGTTCTATTTTACTGCAAAATTTAGGGACCCTGGAAAAGTAACATACAGCAAGAACTCATAAGTTATCATGACAACCTTTTTCATGATAACCTATTAGCAAGAGAACTCGTACAGAAAATAAGCCTATGTTCAGTCTGAGAAAGAAACAAGGTATCTGAAAAATATCCTTAATCACTTTGCAATGGACAGACTCTTCCTCTTCTGAAGCTGAGCCACTGGAAAGCCAGTGAAAAAAAGAAAAACTGGTACCTAGGCTACATTGGCCATACCTTTATTACTGGATAAGATATTGCTTTAGCATAGACAAAGATTTTAATCCAGATTTTCTTGTATTCAGAGTTCTTGAAGTAAACCTGGACCCTCAAGGAGGGAGATTTATTTGTTTTCTTAAACAGACATCAGGATCTTTACCTCAGACTCCTCTCCTTCTTCACTTTTCCAAGTCTATACATGCTCCAGAATACCTTCACAGAAAAAAGGAGACAAAACTTTGATATCAGATAATTGACCATTACTACAAAGTCTAGTTGGATATGAGTATGATGAAGTTTACTATTCTACTGTTCCATATATGATAATATATGGATGCAACTTAAAGAAGTCTCAAAATATTTTTAAAAGATCAATCATTCTTAGTTTTTGTTTGCTTGCTTGCTTGTTTGTTTAACATTCAAAGTTACATTCATTGGGAGTGGAAATAATCTGAAAATGCCACACTGGACACAGTCTCAGAACAAATCAGTCACTAACAATTTCTTTCTCTCTTCTGCTAAATAACAAATTGTTTTATTAGTTTACTATACTGTTTAATCCCACAGTCTGCCTCTGGGGACTTGAGGGATACTTTATGCATATTCCTGAATTTCCTGTGGCAAATTCTGTCTTATCACTCACAATTCTTCACTTTTATACAACAGCAGTTTCTGTCTTCACTAGCTTACCTTTTCTAACTGTGGAATACCAATGTAAACATGGGAAGAGAAGGTAGCATGAGTCATATCAACAATTGTACTTTAATCCAGAGTCCAGCATGCAACGGGAAGTCTTAGGTTGATTTCAAAAGCTGTTCATAGTACCTGTCCATTGCAAATCTTTCCAACTGTACCAAAGAAGATGGCCCAAGAAGTACACTTGAAAAGTACTGCAAAGTTCTTGTGCAAACTAGAATTCAAGGTCACCTCCTCCTTAGGTGAACTGACGTCCTTGCCTTGCATTTATATAATGTAAATATAAATATGCATATTTTATATGTAATATGTTTAATCTATATGCAAATACATTTTATACATATTTACATACATACATACATGTAAGTATATGTCTATAAAAATCAATGTTGTAGTCCTGTGAAAAAAGAAATAGTAAATCTCTAGTGTTTGGGAATGCTTGATCTACCAGCTTGATTTCTGCATTCCCATCACATACTATGAGCCATTAGTCTGAACACATGCAAAGGTATAGGAATCCAATAAAGGACATGAAGTGCCTTTAATTTTGAACTCATTTGCAATATGTTTTACATTACTCTGGTAATTTTAATATGGTCTTTCACTGAAACACCCATAACAACCGATCATTTTTTGACAAGTTGAAATGCATAAGTAGACTATGATAGTGCAATAACAACTACTAACATGTTAAAATGATTTATTTTATTTAAATTTTCCAGTGAGAAGTGGAGGCAGTTTAACATTTTAGTGTTGAAACAGCTTTGTCTGGCATCATAGGGAAACAAGTGAAAAAGATGAAGGTAGCAATCAAAAGTAACCTGAATGTTTTGCGACATAAAACCATTAAACAAAGATAACCATAAATAGTTTGGACATGATTTTCATTGCATGTTTCACTTCCTATGTCCAAAGGTTTAAAACCAAACTCTTGTTAATATAGACATAGCCAACATTTTATTGTATTTTTATCCTACCTCTATCAGGCTAATGGTAGGTGATTCTTTCCATGTCCTTCCAGGAAGTGACCTGTCCCTTCCAGGAAGTGATTATTCCATGAGATCTTCAGTGAAAGTTCATTCTTCCCACTTTTAGCTGTCTCAGGTCTCTTTCTCTTCAGTTCTGGGATGCTAGTTCATTTAGGCACAAAGCATGAGCTAAATTCATTGCTGGTGTTCCATTACTGATAAATAACTTCAAAGGTAAGCAACTAGCATTAGTGTTATAGAAAAAGAATGAGGTTTATAATTTCAGTAGCTTTTACTGTAGGATGCAGTCACAGCTATTCCTACAGGTAGATGTCAGGTTATATTGCATAGCGACTAGATCTGTAATGCATCTCTACTTGCTTACATGTTCTTTACTCAATTGTTGGAGTTGGTGTATTTCCAAGCCCTCGGTTACAAACTAGGTAACTGAGAGAGTGGCTAATTTTTAATAGTGATGTAGAGGGCACAGATTCAGCTGGAAAAAGCTGGAAAGAGCTTTTCACTTTATTTTATTCAGCCAGTGGGGTTTACTTACCTTGCATTTCCAATTGCACATCAGTTATGTCCAGCTAAGATTAATTAGATTAATTTTTCCATGTATACAACTGTTTAAACATACATGATAATGCTATAAATCTATATACTGCAATTGCTCTTATAATTTTACACAAACACTTCTCAACAGCTAATCCTGCAGGCAGAAACTGCAGAGTAAGAAAGGACTGTTTTATTACTGACATATGACCATACACCTTGTCAAGTAAAAAATAAAAATAAAAAAAAAATGTAAATATTGTACAAGGGTTGGATCATCTTCATTACTCTTCATTAATAACCATTTTCTTAAATTTTGGTAACACTTTCACCTTTATCAGTGAAGATTTGATCAGCAATTTGTGAGAAAAGTAGCATAACCAAAACCATTCTCATCAATGCAACTAGTTAGTGGCTCTTTCCTCATTCTGAGATGTATCGTCTAACCCTCATTCAATGCAATTAATATGCATCATTTTTCTTTCATACCATTCCAGATTCTTAATAGAAATTTTGCATTATAATAACTATAGTGCTTTAGGAAAAAATTATATATAATTGTGCTAATAAAATAAAAACTGATTTGTAATACTTGGCATGTCAGTAAAATTATATACAGTTAGTTTTATGGAATCAATTTTCCATTAACTCACATTCAATCTTTATTATTATTATTATTTGTTTATACAGTTTATTTTCCTGAAGTAGGTATAAGAGAACTGAAATCCTCCTAATCATTAAAACACTCCAGTCTGGTAGAATTTTTCATGTTAACACTGTAAATAACCAATGATCTACAGCTTTAACCACCCTTGTACCTCCTGGAAGGACAACACAGTGTGGCCTATTAATGACAGCTTCCTGATGCACATGATTAAGGAGCCAACAATAGAAGGTGCTCTGCTGGGCTTGATACTTACAAAAGAGAAAGAGCCAGCTGTGGGTGTGAAAATCAAGGGGAACCTTGGTGCAATGACCCTGAGGATGTAGAGTTCAAGATCCTAAGAGGAAAGAACAGAAAAATGCACCCCTGAATTTTATGAGAGCAAATTTTAAACTTAATCCATCAACATTGTATTCAGAGTGAAGAATGGCACAACTGGCAGATAAAAAGAGAAAGACTAATTGTTTGAAAGTTAATCCAGCAGAGGAAAATGCAGTCTGTCAATTTCACTAAATTCGTACATTAATAAGATGAAATAGATTGGAAGAAAAGTTATCTTAAAAGTGAGCATACACACACACACAAAAAAAAAAATAAGTGAAAGAAAATAAAATTATGCTAAGTTAAGCAGTGACTGACATCAACACAGTAAAACAACAGTTAAATTTACCCTGTATGAACAAAAATATGACTGAGGATGCATCTAACATCATTTACAGCTAATATTATCAGCTCTGATTTATCAAAACAAAATGAGGCTCCAGAGATTCAACATTTATCAGTGCAAGGTATTAAAGCTGACATCTGTAGGATTTTAACAGGACAACAAAATATTAAATAAACAGATTAGGTTATAATAAAAATAATAAAGCCAGCTTGTCTTATACTAGACATTTCAAACTGGAGATATTTAACCTCAGTGTTTATGAAGTTGATACCTCAGAGGAATATTTATATCTTCTACTGAAAAATTGAATTATTTATTTCTTTCTTTAAATATATATATATATATATATATAGTATTTTACTATTAAGTCCTACCTCTCAGACAGCAACATTTTAAATTATACCTAGAACTGCTGCTTTTAAAAAAAGCTCAAGGACCTGGCCTTCTGGAATATTAACTGATCTTGAATCATAATGCGAATTTATATAATTGCTTATCCAGAGGCCTGGTTGTATCAAGGCAAATCCTATACACAATACCCACTCTCCATTATGGAAAACATAAGTCATGCTGTGACAGAATATTTCAGTGTTATTGTGAATGCACTTCCTGTTTTGAGTCCTGAAGCTTCTGGTAGGGCTGACAACTTCTCCCAATACACTAAGTAAGCATCAGGAGCTCAGAGTAACAACTTTAATATAAGCAGTAAGACAGCAATATGTGCAAAAGTCTTTTTGTGCCATCTCTTTTTCCCTCATCTCTAAATATCCTCCATCTCTTTTCATTGTTTCATTTTAATTGAATTGAAAAGCAATACTATCAACTTAAAAATATTTTTTTTAAATATATATGACATTTTTACAAACTATATGATAATAAAAATCAATGTGGTTACATGGACTTGTTCCTATCCTACCAGATAATGAGTGATGTACTTTACACATTTAACACCACTTTTTTCAAATTGGTGCAGTCAATTTTCCCTGCATAACCAGCATGTCCAGATATATAGGATATGAAAACACACTTTTTTCTTTCTCCAATTAAAGAACACAGATATGGAAGTTAAAAGTATATTTAGAATGTCAAGCTATCTTTAAAACTGACTGGGTGTCTAATGAAAAGTGCCTCTCAAACACTTTCAAAGAATTAAAACACTTTCAAACACTTTCAAAGACCTTTCCAGCCTGCAAAACCTTCAGGAAAATAATGTCCTGGATCTTCTCAGAATACTTAGAGGGGATCCCAGGCTCCTTACTATTTAGATAATTTCTCCTTTATTTATAGTGTGTTTTAGAAAAATAAATTCCTTTCCTTTCTCTCTCTCCCCTCCCACTTTTCCTCTTCCTCACATTCTAATCCTTGATATTAGAGATGATGTGTAGTCCTATTTCTCTCCTTTTCATCTCTAAAAGTTACCTGTTGCCATTCTGTCAGCCTGACAATCACATAACTCCTCAGGTCACATTGTAAATATATTCTTAGCACAGCACAAGTACAGCCTGAAATGCATGAAAGGTCTATGAAATACAATCCTGAATACCACTTTCTTAGGGCTCCATGTGGCATAAAGAGTCAAGATTTATAACAGCCTGCAACTCTTACTCTGCATCTAATGTGCTTTTTTCCTTAAAGCAAACAAAATTTATAGTCTATTCTGCATCCTAATCTTGAGAACATAACCACTGCAGGGGTGATGAGAGAACCAGTGACAGAAAATAATGCTTGGACAATGATGGATCATACCTGAGAATTCTAATAAAGTACGCTAAAAGAAAAGCAAAGTGTCACTTCAAGTGATTGTCTTTCACAGTACACTTCTATTGGGGTACAATGTATAAAGTTTATCAATTTTGAGCTCTGGGATGTAACACTGAACCGTCCCTAAACACTTGAGGTCTGAATCCAGATCTTGGTTTCTTTGGATTATACTTATTTAAGTTTTATAGAAAGTTGAAGCCTCTTACGAGAATAGTTCCAAAATTACCTCTGTTCACAAATTTAAATATTTTAATCAGAGGTTTCCATTTCTTGTCCTGACTGGAACATCATCCCAAGAATGGCAATAAAGTTACAAGTGTCAGCCTGCACATGGCTTAGGGAAAATGGCTTTTGAAACAGCGTAATTGCTTAATCCATGTTCTCAGGGATCCTTTGGGGGCTTCTGAGGATTGGTACTTCTATCCACATGCTCTGGGACTTAGAGTCACTCACCTCTGCTACATGGCAGACAATGATTTTCATAATCGTGGTGTCGGGGGGCATTGGCCAGCTGCCAGGCGCCCACTCAACATGGCTGCTGGGCTCAGCTTTGGTCAGTGCTGGGGCTGTTGGGCCAGCTAAAACTAGTTATATCCAGCACTGGCCTCTCCTCACAGAGGCTGCCCCTGCAGCTCTGCTTCCGTCCTAGACCTGGACACAGACACTCAATGCACCACTTCTGGCAACAAGTCCTGCACCTGGTAGACCAAGGGCAGCCTTGTCACCTCCTCCTGTCATTGTGCTTGGTCTCCAACTGCCCATCCAGGACTTGGCCTTGGGACTGGCACAGGCCTGATCTAGCCCACAGCAACGCCTTCCTGGGGCACAACAGGGCCAGGGCTCCAGGGGAAGTCAAGCAATGTCCCATGGGAACTGGTGGCACATTTGGTTGGCACTAACATTGGTGCCATGCAAAAGAGGAGGACAGAGCACCACCCAAACCTTAGGCACTGCCAGCTAGGCTGCAAGTGTTGCCCACAGGGATAATACGGCCACCACTGGGTTAGCTAATGATCTTGCAGGTAGCTGCAAAAAAATAAATAAATAAATAAATAAATAAATAAATAAATAAAAAGAGCAGTCATGAGGAACATGCAGAAAGAATTACATTGACTTATGCTTAGTTTTAATCTTGCTCTCAATGTTTACCCTGTCTCTTCTTCTTGGCCTTCTTGTGTTTTTTACTTCCTGATCCCCTGGAAGCTCATTTTCTCTTGTTCTCCTTTTTCTTTCTGTTTTACATTCACTCCCATTTTCCCAGGTCTGTTTTCTTTTTCCGTTTCTTCCTTCTTTGTTCCCCTGAGGAGAGTCTGCAATCTTTCCATGCAATAGTATTATTGGATAGGGAAGCCATGATAAACCTGAAAAAATATATATATATATATTTTAAGCAAAGCTAACTCATTTTATCTTCTTTACTCTGATAAACTCATCACTTTTTCAAGGCACATGAGGGATTTGACCACGCTTTCTGGACCAAGTAGAGGCAAAGCCATAGGCATCCAAAATGGACAATCAAAAAACCAGTCTGCATTGTTCCTTATTATGTTCCTTTTTTTGGGGGGAGGGGGAAAGAGGGGGCAGGGAGGAGATAACAATAAATAAATAAATAAATAACAATATATTATAACAATAATTATACTAACAATATAATATTTTGTTATTTTATAAATATCAAGAACAGGTCTAATTGAGGGAATTGAGTTCACCCTTAGTAAGTTTGCAGACGACGCCAAGTTGGGGGGAAATGTCGATCTATCAGAGGGTAGAAAGGCCCTGCAGAGGGACCTGGACTGAATGGGTCAATGGGCAGAGACCAATAAGATGAGGTTCAACATGGCTAAATGACGGGTCCTGCACTTTGGCCACAACAACCCTATGCAGTGCAACAGGCCTGGGGCAGAGTGGCTGGAAAGCTATTAAGAGGAAAAGGATCTAGTGGTGCTGATTGATGCTCACCTGAACAAGGGTTGGCAGTGTGCCCAGGTGGCCAAGAAGGTCAATAGATTGTATCAGGAATACTGTGGCCAGCAGGACCACGGAGGTGATCATCCCCCTTTATTTAGCTCTGGCAAGGCCACACCTTAAGAACTGTGTTCAGCTTCGGGCCCCTCAGTACAAGAAGGACATTGGGGCCCTGGAACATGTCCAGAGAAGGGCTACAAAGCTGGTGAAGGAGGTTTGGAACACAAGTCCTATGAGGAGCAGCTGAGGGAACTGGGGTTGTTCAGTCTGGAGAAGAGGAGGCTCAGGGTGGACCATATTACTCTCTACAGCTACCTGAAAGGAAGGTGTGGGGAGCTGGGAACTGGCCAGTTTTCACAAATAACTAGTGATAGGACTAGAGGGAATGGCCTCAAGTTGCACCAGGGAAAGTTTAGGTTAGAAATTAGGAGACATTTCATCTCAGAAAGAGTAAGTTAGGTATTGGAACAGATTGCCCAGGAAAGCAGTGGAGTCACCATCCCTGGGGGTGTTCAAGGGAAGGTTGATATTGGATATTGGTTGATATTGGTGGTAGGGTGATGGTTGGACCAGATGATCTTGGATGTCTTTTCCAACCTTAATGATTCTATGGAAAAAGAAAAAGAAAAAGAGAAAAAGAAAAAAAAGAAAAAGAAAAAGAAAAAGAAAAAGAAAAAGAAAAAGAAAAAGAAAAA
>CM021766.1:98155792-98191232 GCA_011076525.1 Nettapus auritus | reverse complement strand
GGAAGGAAGGAAGGAAGGAAGGAAGGAAGGAAGGAAGGAAGGAAGGAAGGAAGGAAGGAAGGAAAAGAATTAAATGTCCACTTTCTGTATGCAGAAATGTTTTCTGAATACAAGTATTTCTTTTTTTTCATTTTTTTCTTTCATCTTCAGGGAAAAAAATGCCTATTTACAATATCTCCTTGGAAAATTCCTTTTGATAGCTCTCAAGCACAAAATCTGTCCCATACCTATGCACAGTGCCTTCAAACATGGCAAAAAATAGGTATATTGTCAGCACTGATGAACAGTAGGCTTCTGAAAAGATGGCAAAGTAAAATTCTGGAAATACAGCAATAAAAATGTGACAGAACTGTTGTCTCAGTCCAGCACAGTTAGCCTGAGTTACCAGCAAAAAATGTTCTGTAGCAGAGAGAGTCAATTTTAGACCAAATACCAAGAATAGTGCAAGTAAAAGGTGTTTAATAGTCTTCTCATGAAATGCTCTGAGCAACAAGATTATTTTTTTCAAAACTATGTTTGGATTTTTAAAAATGAAATTTCAGAAAGCTTTCAAAGATGAATATACATCTCCTAAACATTCTCAATATCTCAAGAGCTTCTTAATTAAAATTTGTCAAAAGCAAAGCAAAGTGTCAGGTAATGGCATTCTAATGATATTAATGCTAAAAATAGAACCAGATGCTCACAGAACTGAACAATATAGTCACAAGATATGAGGAATGCTGAGGTTACCTGAAGATTTTTGCAGTCAACTCTTCATTTATCATGACAGCCATTATTAATAGATAGCCATTAGATCTTCTTAATTTACCACTATCATCTCTTTACACATTTAATCAATTTCATTGCTCATTATTACTTTTGTATCCACTAAAGGCACTGTTCCTACAAAAGCATATACTTTGAGTTTCCATACCAGGTGAGACGAGTCATGAATAGAAACAATGAACACATTTTTAAATATCAAGGCTTTATTAATTATTCAAAGCTGATCATTTTATTTTTTGAGAATTGATGTCTGTGACGAAAGTGATATAATTTCCCACAACATATAATATGGTAAAACAATAATATGTTGGCCTATCAATTTTTCACTAATGCTGAAAAAAATAATCATAATAATTTTGTGTCTCCAAATGAAAAGTAGATATTTCACCCTACACAGGTGTATTTAATCAACACAGAAGTCATTGTATTTCAATACTGAGATATGGCATGAACTGCCACCAGTTGTTCTCATCACCTGCAGTTTAGGATGTGAACCAGTTTCCCATAGATGTATCTCTATATATTTATAGTTGCCTAATGTTCTTCACAATTTTGCTTAGAACAAGAACGTTAAGGATTTTTTTCTGAACCAAGACTGTCAAAATCAATTATTGTGTCTCAGCAGTGGACAATGATATTCATTAATGTTTAGTACATTTGTCAGTCTGACACTCTCAGCAACTTGAAATGCAAATAATTAAATACATAAACCAAGATCTCTCTACATTTAATGTGGACACAAGTAATGGCATCAGTTAATGCCATTAATGATAAGAGATAAAAAGTTCACATCATCATTAATTTAAAATATATATCTTCCATGAAGGAATAAAATAAGATAGATTTGTAATGGACTATCAATCTAAAGTTCTTCTAATTACATTGACAAAAAAGCAGGGCTACAGCAAAGAAAAATGCATATATCTAAACTGTTACATCCATACATTATGGCAGGCATCTTTTTGCACTAGTACAAACTGTTTTCAGTGTAGCAAAATGTACCTTTATCTTCTTTAGAAATAAATAGTTGAAGTCATTGCAAACAGTTGAGATGAGGTCGCATAAATTTCCTTATGACTGAGTGAAAGAGTTTGGGGGCCTGATCATTTACATTCATAGAGGCTCATGGGACTCTTGACTTTGATGCCTGTAGAAACTGGTGCCATAGACCATGGGACTGCTCATGAGTTCTCCAGAAAACAGAGTTACTGTGCATTGGGCTCAATACTTACATTATTTACCATTTTAATTGCTTACATTGAAAATATACAAGCTCAAACTTAATTATTAGTAATGTTAAATAAAATACCAGTAGGGCTTATCAGTAATAAATGTCAATCAGCAATAAATGAGATTACTTTAACTGCACATTCTGCCACAAATAGCATTAACATGAATTTTAGGTGTACAAAGACTTAAAAACTAAATAATGTCCAGGACTACGCAATTACGCATATTCTAGGGAAGGGAAGGGAAGGGAAAGGAAGGGAAGGGAAGGGAAGGGAAGGGAAGGGAAGGGAAGGGAAGGGAAGGGAAGGGAAGGGAAGGGAAGGGAAGGGAAGGAAGTGGACTGTTATCATTGTAGGATTTGCTAGATCTCAGAGAAAATCTAGTTGAGTCCTCTATACAGTTTCTTCTGCACTGGTCTGACTCATGAATTTTAAAAAGCTAGCATAAATCAGTCTGCAATAAAAATATCCTTCATGTTTCTCCCAGATTAACAACACAAGTATCTGCTTTTTTTGCTTTCATCTTGTAATGAATTTAGCACTTGTGGAACCCCTGTTAAAGCTTCTGGATGTTCTCTATGACTGTAAATGTCAGAAAAAGACACTTGAGAAAAGCCATAACAGACTATGTTTTTGCCACAATCCTCTGAGTTGACAGAGTGTTTTACACCCAAATTCTTGTTAAAGACAAAAGTGAACACACCACATAAATGAAGATAAGAATTTACTGTTGTTCTAGTTGATGTTTTAACCATCCAATCAAACAACTTGTCTAATTAATAAATAAAAGTATATTTATTAATACCATTAAATAGGTATACAAGGCTTTCTCTTCCCCAATGTTATGCTGAGTCTGGGTCCTAAAGTTGGCAGTTTCATTCTTCCTAAAGAGCAGGGAAGCCTTAAGAGGAATTGTTAATGGCGATGGTAGTAGGGTCCTTTTCTCCTCAGTCTTGAGTCATGCTTGTTTTCTTATCACAGTTTGCTTTTTTTTTTTTTTTTGTTCCCATCTACAGCTTGCAAAATACCCTTCCCCAGCCCCAGTTACAGATCATATGCAGTATTCATAGAGCTTGCACTAAACCAGGCTACAGCCACTTAACCACCATGCAACACACTAAAATAAACTCTGACCAAGGCAGACATATACAGTTCCTGAGACCCTGAACTCTCAGGTTAATACAAAGCCTGTGGCATTTTTCTAGTTAAGGCAAAATGATATTAGTCATGCTGCAATTATGAATGTCCTCCTACCCAGCCATGCCCTGTGGAAAATAATCTATTTGTATGCTGCCTGAGGACACCTCAAAAGTACATGAAGACTAATATTGTTTGAAGAATACTTTCCTTCTCCCCTGTATAATATGAAATTAAATTAATTTAGCAGTCCTCAGATTTATCTTGCAAAGGATATTGCACACACTAATACCTCAAGACTTCATCACCTCAAAATATTAGAAAAATTCATAAAATCATTCCCAAAAGAAAAATTCATGCACAAAATACAAAAGACAAAGCTGGTGACATTATGAAAATGTTCCTTGTGAAAACTAGGCAACTAAGTAATCTAACCTTACATTCTCCTCAGATCAGTTGAAATCATAAGGATGAAGAAAGGACAAAATCTGAAGGAAAATGTATATTAATGCTAATCCCCAAAGTGCTTTTCAACTCAACATGAAATACAAACAAGGTAGGTAACAAAAGTAATAGAAAAGAGGTTTACTCTCCCCTTGAAGAAACAGTCAGTCAATAAATTTCTGATATGGTGAATGTTTTAGAGGTATTCAGGTCAGTATCACTGTAGATGTAAATAGCTAATATAGCTAATATATTACATTACATTACCTACAGAGTATTCATCATCAGAAAGTGATGTTTATACACATTTTTACATTAATGCAGAACTTGCATTTGTTCTTTTAATGTTCCATGGAAAAATACATTAAATGATAAAACAAATTATTTTTAATGCAAAATGGATTTATATAATGGATTTATATAATGCTTCCTGTAATGTAGGGAAAATACTTCAAAGTCATGTTCCCTTTTTGCATACTGCTACTTACAAATATTAACAGTTATAGTCTCCATTTTTTTCATATCCTAGCCAGTGCAAAAAAATGTCATTAAGTTGTTGCTTTGGGATGATTACAACCATGTGGCTTATTTACCATCTTAAAAAGAGGTGGCTTCTTGAAATGGGATCCAAGCTGCAAGACCACAAATAATATGAAGTCAATTATTTTGAAAACTGCTCCAAGCAGCAGCATGTTTTCTACCCTTTAACACAATTAGTCTTCCTGTCTCTTACTTTTTACATATGTTTACCCAAACACATTTACTATGTAAGGTCAAAATTTGGATTAACAAGTTCTTGGACTATTAACAATAATAATACATTCACATAACCCCCAAAATAATTCTATCTGGATAATTAAGTCACTATATTCAAGAAAGCGAAAAAACGCAAATAAAAAATGCTTCCTTTCTATCTGATTTCTCAGAGTAGTCCAGAAAAGGGCTACGAAGCTGGTGAAGTGCCTGGAACACACATCCTATGAGGAGCAGCTGAGGGAACTGGGGTTGTTTAGTCTGGAGAAGAGGAGGATCAGGGAAGACCTTATTGCTCTCTACAGCTACCTGAAAGGAAGTTGTGGGGAGCTGGGGGTTGGCCTCTTCTCACAAGTAACTAGTGATAGGACTAGAGGGAATGCCTTCAAGTTGCACAGAGGGAGGTTTAGTTTGGAAATTATGAGACATTTCATCTCAGAAATAGTCAGGTACTGGAATGGGTTGCTCAGGGAGGTGGTGGCATCGCTGTCCCTGAGGGTGTTCAAGGAAAGGTTGGATCTGGTGCTTAGGAACATTGCTTAGTGGGTGACATTGGTAGTAGGGTGATGGTTGAAGATCTTAGAGGTCTTTTCCAACCTTAACTATTTTATGATTCTATGATTTTCCTGAATACTTTTCTGCTGTTACTGTCTTTCGTGTCAACTGAAGTGAGGCAATGATACTAATTTCTTCCTTGTTTTCTCATGGTCACCTCATTGTTTTCTCATTTCATATTCAATGAAATGCTGAAACTGTAAAGCAAAAAATACCTTCACAAAATTAGAATTATATTTTGAGTTAAATTATTTTTTTTTCTACATTTTTTAACAAGCTTCATGGCCTCCCACATCTCAGACATTCCATTTCATTTAAAAAAAAAAAAAAAAAAAAAAAAAAGAAAAAAAAAAAGACCACAATTGACTTGTTGCTAATGAATCTCTCCCATACATATCATGCCTCTCTTTCTGCAAATTTTCAAATTTATTTCTTAATTAGAATATATAAAGCTCTTCAGTTTGCAAAGCTAGAACCTCATTTACATGGAACTAAACAAGGATTATTCCAGAGAATGTCTGTGCTTAAACTGTCATTCTTACTAGCCTACACATCTTATAGACTCGCCAAGGATCACTTGATTATCATGGCTTAATGAAGATTAAAATGAATTCAAATATACACATCAAAACCAACTTTGGGAAGTAAGCTTTTTTTTTTTTTTTTTTTTTTTTTTTTTTTTTTTAAAAATTTTTAAAAATTTAAAAAAAAAAACCAGGTTTGGTTATTAATTTTTTTTTTTTTTTTTTTTTTTTTTTTTTTGTCTTTCATAAGCTTTCAAAATTTCAAAAAGCTAAGGGGAAGCAGTTAATGGATCTTCCTTTTCAAAATATTCCAGGACTTGGGACAATAATAGTACCAAGTCCAGGGGAAACACCTGTTTCCATGGAACATCTGTATTCATCATTCAGCATTACCATAGGAGAGGAGGATAAGTGCATCGAACAGCCCACTGAAAAGGCTGAACTGTTACCATTAAAATAAGTTGCCAGTTTAGTGTGCTCGGTAGCATTCAATTTTTGCCCATAGCTGCATTTTTCAATGTAAAACTACAAATGAGGTCAGTTCATTCATTGCAAATTTTTCTCCCATTTCTAGAGAATGTCTAGTTAATAAAAGGGTTTCCTGCTGCTACAGTATGAATCTCTTTTCACCTTATTTATCAATAACTGAATCAGTCCTAGCATTGCAAATTTAAATTAATTCTTATTTGGGGAATGGTGAGTCTCAAACTGTTTGAAATCTTTTGTTTGAAACTGTTTGAAAGACTGAACCAGAGCAAACTAGAGCAGAAGTAGAATGCAGCATATCTTACAGTCATTGCAAAACTTAATAAGGCAGGAAGAAATGCTGGTTAGAAATAGGTTTTTTGTTTGTTTGTTTTGTTTTGTTTTGCAAAAATAAATTAACAATAAATTGGTTTTCTTTGATATTCCAAAAGACTCTAGTTGGGAGAGTGGAAAGTTTAGCCAGCATGAATATGTCAGTAATTATTTTAGGACATGGCAGTAAAAGACAATTATCTCTGGTCAAAGGCAGGATGGCAGAAATAGACAGTGTAAATCCTCATGGTATAAAACCAATGTATTTCGCCAGCTTACTCTGTCACTTCTCAAATTCAGAGAAGCTTGAAAACCTTAACAAAATCTTGGGAGCATAAATCACATCAACCTTGCTGATTTCTCCAAAACATCCAAACCCACCCGTATTTGTACCAGTCAGTTTTTACTCACTCTGATTTCTCAGCCCTTCCATTCTGTGATTACCTCTCAAGCAGCTGCAAGCAGTGAAGGACAGAAGACCATTATTTCATATCAGATATGCTACTATCTAGGGTGGAGGGGTAAATACAAATGTTAACAAGGTATAAATTACATACCATTTCTGTGGTTTATTAGACAATAACCAAAAAAAGATGACAGATGGTAATGAAAGTAATGATAAATGCCAAACTGTGTGGAAGGAAATGGAAAACCATTACCCCATCACCCATCTTATGTTCCATTCGTTATGAGAAAAAATACAGGTTAAAATAAAAATATTATCCTGAGACAAACTTTAATATCAAGGAAGTGATTGAGATAGGAAATTGAAATAAAATAAAATAGTTTGCAAGTCAAAAAGAAGTTGTTGTCTGGTAAAATGAAGAGAGACAGCAAGTCTGAAAAACTGTTTGCAATTTCAGATATATGCAAGGGAATGTTGGGAGCAGAGTCTGAAAAATGCAGTTAATTTTATCTTAATGTAAGTGAGCTTAAAAAGGTTATCAGCAGCAGTGCTGTTTACTGTATCCTCAGTTCATTGGTCATACACAGGAATAGATCTCAAGGGCATTATCTTGAATCTCTTGATATATCTTAGTTTCAATACTGAAATTATAATGCGCAGAAGACACAGTCCTAATGACATGGTCCCATTCTCTGAAACAGAACTTCTTACAAAGAATAGATGTGGAAGCAGATGACAAGTTAACTCATTTTTATCTGCTGACATGGTAGATTAGATTTTTAATCTCATTTTATTTGCTTATGTACCTCTGCATGCTAAAATGAGATGCCAGGTGGACATCAGATTACTAAAGCTCTAACCATGCAATTCTATATGAAAGGCCAATATTTGGTAGTTTAGAAATTTTCTAATTGTAGCAAGAATACCTTCAATTCGCCTATGTCTGAGACAGACTATTTTCTTTCTCCAAACTTAGAAAAATAAGGAGATATATATATATATTATGTAGATATATAAGAAACCTGTCTATCTAACTTCTTAATAGCTGAAATGAAAAAAATTGGCTAGGTGTAATAACATGAAGATAATGTAATCAGACTTCACTAACGTGCTTGACTTGGAATTGCATGACATATTGCTAGGAAGCCAGGGATCAGTTCCTGACTCAACTTGTTTATCAGTTTATTAGTAACTGAAAACAATGAAATCTTTACTGGCAAAGTTTGTAAATGACACAGAGGCAACATACAAAAGAGAATAAGTTACAAATAAATAACAATCTTCATTTTTTTCAGTCCAGTGGCTGAAGACAAACCTTGAATGGTACCTTGCAAGTCTAAAATTAACAGAATGCACAACACTGGGAAGCAGAGGCTCTCTAGAAGAATTAAGAATTCATGGTACACAAAGATACTACTACCTAACAGGAGGTTACTGAAGTGCTGCATCCAGCTTCAGCGTTCAAAATTCAAAAATAACCAAATGGTTGATAGACTATAAATATGAGGTGAAATAATTCCATGACTTTGATCTGCTGAAACAGATCTGCCAAAACAAACAAACAAACAAAACAAAACAACAAAAAAAGAGTTTGTGTTACCTAGACTATTACGCATAAGCATGTGCATATATAAATGTATATGTGATGCATACTTAGTTGAAAATACATTGTACTTAGTAATGGTGTCAAATTCCACAGAACTGATTAGATAGATCCATTGATTTCACTACCATTTTGTTGTTGCTGGGAAAAAAATAAAAAATAAAAAAATAAAAAATAAAAAGTTTATTTAGATAACATCAAAACCAGTAAAACCAATTGCTTCTGTGCTTTCATTTTTTCTATTTGAGTTTACCAATCTAAAAAATCTGAACTAATGAAATGGCCATGAAAAGACAGTGTTCTGGAGAACTCCTGGAATTTCTCAAACTTATTTTATCCATTAATTAAAAAAAAAAAAAAAAAAAAAAAAAAAAACTGAATTTTAAACTTTTGTGAAAAAATAAATCCAATTTTTCAGATAGGCCTAATTATTATCATTGTGGGAAAAAAAATAATCATAGATTAACTGGATTCCCCATCGCTAAGAATTTTAAAACAAAGTTGTAGGTGTTTTTGTTTTTTTTTCCAGAAAGATACCTTCTAGTTAAGTCTCAGATCCCAGACTTTTAAAAGATATTTAATCAGAAAATCTTTATGACTTTCAGAAAGTTAGAGTAGGTCATGGTAGTTCCTCCTTTAACTTAAAAAAATATTTTTTTAAAAAAGTAAAATAAAAATGTATGTTATGTTGGTACAGAACTTTAACTTTCCTTTAAACTCTTTTTTTATGAAAAACTCTTTTTTCATGAAAAAAGAGAGGCCATTTACCATCAATTAGGATAATAACAACATTTTAAGTCCATTAATGCTACAAGAAAGCAGAAGAAAGCAGGAAGGTGCTGTCTTTTATTTATGAAATATGGATATTGTTTTCAGAGTCACTTCTGCAAAGCTGAGTTAGTAGTCAAATTTTGTTGTCTCTCTTTTCCCTGTCCCATATAATTGAAAGGGAGAACAGTATATTTCAATTCTGTCTTTTCTTAACTCTCTTGGCTTTACAACCATTTATTTTTTTACTGGCAACCACTCTTCAACAAGACCCTACATCACACCCAAAGAACACCAATATTCATGTCTTAACCACTGAACAGAGACAATCCCTTAGGGGAGTAAGAAACATGGATTGAAAGAGAAATAGAAGGACGATGTTATACAGGAATAGCAGCAGCAAATTTATATGTTAGGTCCTTACATTTTTAAGAACACGTAGCAAACTACAAAATGGTGAATCAAAATTTACTCTTGCAAATGGGAATACCTGTCTTGCATTATATAGATTGACATTTCAGAAATGACATCTAAAAGACTTGCACATAATGTCTACTCTAATCAGAATTTCAGCTGATCTAATTGTTACTTTTTAATAAGCACAGCAAATTTCTTTTTGCATATAAAACTTCAGTCTCCTTTGCAGGAGAATGACACCTATCTAACACTAATAATTTATTTGTACTATGGTCCGATAGGTCCTGTCATGATCCCATTGTAAGTAATATTGTAAAAACAGGACAACACAGTGCCTATCTAGAAATTTACAAATAAGTTTACAAGGTGAGTGTAAGATGGGATACAGCAGATGGTTACAGGCTGCCAAAGAACTATATGGAAATAATGAGACAATAATTATTAGTGTGATTGTGAGCACTGTTGTAAAATTCATGGGTGTATTACAGGAAAAGGGAAACTCAAGAAAAAAATTAAAGAAAGTAGCTCTGGGTGTGCTCCTGGCAAAGTCCTGTGAAAAGCAGCAGAATGAAAAAGAAAAACTACTAGTTATACACAATTGTCTCCTGGCCAATGCAGCTGAGGTTGAAGATTGATCAGACAGTAGGTTGATATTTATAAAAATAGTGATAAATAATTAGGAGAATGATGAAGAAAATCTACCATCTTAAGTTTCATTAAAAAAAAAAAAAAAAAAAAAAAAAAAAAAAAAAAGACAGTGGAATTAAAGGAGAGGAGGGATGACAAAATGAAACTAGAAAACAGTAAGATATTTGTCAAGTCCTGAGACATGGATGCCATGGAAATCAAGATATCATTTAATAAGGATTTTACCCATACAGCTATCAACTCAAGCATTAACAGTAAATCATAATTAGAAGCCTGAGTAATCAGGTAAACACTCAATATGTTGGAATTGTGAAGGGGAAAACAAAACAAAACAAAATATATGCTATTCAAACTCACACCTCTAGCACACTACAAAACACTCCTTTCCTCATGCAAGGATCTCCCTGCTTTATGAACTTGACAAACTTACCTCACTTGCCTCTAGATATGTATTTGATAGTGTGGTGCTTAAAAACGATTTGCTGCCTCATATACTTCGCACATTTTGCAGATGACGGTCTCCTTTCTGCTTCATTGATTTCTGAGATCTATAAAGTATTTCCATATTTCCCACCAAAGATTAATTCTAGGCTATTAAGTAGTCTTCCTTTACGAACTATTGGAATCAGTATAAAAAATAAATTTACTATGGTTGCTACCACCATGGAAAGGACTCAAAACTTTCCACATGTCAATGGCTCTTCCCTTTCCTCCGGTCTCCAGGCTTGACCCAAAGAAAAAATAAATGTAATTACTGCCTTTAAAATAAATAAATTTTGTATTATTTCCATAAATTTTTGTGAGTCATTGGGTAGTTTAACATAGTTTAGCCTGAGTTTAACTGAGTTTAACATAGTTTAGCCTGAAATGCTCAGGGAACAGCAATGTCCTAATTTCTCGAAACAGTTGTTTAATTTTTGTATTACATCTGAGTTGGTAACTGTGTGATATTGTGTAGCCTAGCCTGAGGCTAGTAGTTAAAAACTGGGTATACAGTAAGTGCAGACAGTAAATTCCAGTGACAGATTAAAGTAGGCAACAGGACCTATGCTGTATTTGCAGCTGAAGAATTAAGAACAACTTTGGACTGACGACAGTTGCAAAAATCCCATGTTATGGCAGAAATTATGAATTGCAATCAGGATTGCATAAATTTATTGGAAGTTATTTTGCAATTGTCTCCAGTTGATATAGTAACTTGGCAGTAGAGGCATGTGACAGAATGTTATAGTAGCTTTATCAGTTAATACAAAGTAGAACAGAAAAAGACAGAATAATGACTTTAATTTGCAAACCATCCTTGCAGAGCAAGGAAATGATGTCTCTGACATAGCACAGTGCCAGAATTTCAGACGTATCCCTCTCTTCAGAAGTCTGAAGAATATATATTGCAAAATAGGAGCACAGATTAATTTTTAAGAGAGATTTGACGAATTAAAATGAAGGTTCTAGACCTTTACAGCGGAATCTGTTGGCATCTGTTTTGAAGAGACAGCAGAGAAGCTTTCTCCCCCCCCCAAAAAAAATAAAATAAAATAAAATAAAAATAAAAAATAAAAAATGAGAACTTTAATCAGCCTAGAATTTGTTTAAGAAATTCTCCAGAAAAGAGAAGATAAATTAGTGTCATATTCCAAACCTATGCCCATCTGTTTTACAGAAAGGGCTAAAATAGTTCTTGCTGTTCTTCAGTAAGTAGTTCGTTACTTATCACCATTAGCCACAGCCTGGATCCAATTTTCAGTAATTAAAGTATTTGGAGGTGGCTTTTTGGTTTTGGGTTGGTGTTGGGGTTTATTTTGCAACAATTTATATGCAGAAGTTCATCAGAGCCTTGTGACTTCAGTTTGAAAACAGATTACTGTCTTTCTGTTATTTCCCTTCTATCCTTCTATGAAGGTATAAATACTTACTAACAGTGATACTGGCTGAGCACCTGAACACCTGACAGTGTAAAGAGACAAATTTTATTTTACTTACAGAACTTTGTTGCAAGAGGGTGCTACTCTCTTTCAATACAAATGTGAAGGAGCATTTGAAAACCTTTCATCTGGATTCAGAGCTGCTGCAGTCGACTATAGTAAATTTGGCAGCTTGGAGAATGACAGTGGATGAAGGTCACTAGTAACTACTGAAAGCATTAGAATTGAAAGATTTTTAGATTGAAGAGCATGATTACTTGTAGAGTGATGAAAGAACAACCATCAGTGAAAATGTTTCCCTCGCCCTCTGCCATTTTGCTAATCACTCAATCTCCCATACTAGTCCCTTAACATTTGTTTTTTTTTCCAAGTTTGTATTGCCATTTTTTCCTGAATCTGCATAACTCTGGCAAGAGATCTGTTTTTATAAATATATAGTTTAAATAAACTATACCCCTGAGATGCAACTAATACTTGCTCAAGTTATGAGTTTGAAAAACCTGATTGCATATGTGCTGTGGAGAGACTATCTAGAGCTTGACAGGGAACTAAGACAAAGTTCCTAGCTGTTGAGCATGTTGCATGTCCTTAGAGCTCCTAGACATCAGGCACCTCCATCCCTTCCAAGGTACCCATTATGCTATAATTTGAAGACTGAGTATGGCTTTATAGGTAGTTGCTTCTGATGGAAGCAACTGGAAGGGGAACAGTGACAAGAACAGATGGAATTTTTTTTTTTTTTTTTTTTTTTTTTTTTTTTTTTTTTTTCTGGAGAGGAGTAGTAAGGGAGAAGGGACAGAACTGAGTCAGACAAGACCAGTGCAGATAAACCAGGTCATAGGAAGGACAATATATTGCATTGTCCTTCTATATATCTGCTCCAAAAACTGTAAATATAAGGAAATAAAAGGGGGAGGTGGGGGTATTACAATGGTAACAGTAGAACACACCCTTCTGCAGGCCACAAAAGTAATGATAGCCTTGCAATTTATGATTTTTGGTGATCAACTCTCCAACATTCATAGTCTTTTAACATAGGAACTTAAAAGTTTCATTGTTACATTTTTGTGGACCCTGATATCTCAAATAAATAGCTAGCAGACTGGCCAATAATTTCCACTCAAGGATTCTTTCTGCACAAAAGAAATGACTTCGGCAATCTAACCTTCAATTTCTATCCTCCATAATCTTTGTTCAAAACAATCCATTTGCTAATGAAATTGAGTTGCGACCCTTTTAATAGCTGCTACAAGTAACATTAGTTGCAAGGCTTTAGGCTATAGTACTAAAAACAGATTTTTTTGTTCATAACAGTAGTTCAACCAGCTGCAGCATTGGTTCAAGTGCATTAGTTGTCAATAACCATAACCAGGTGCTTATTCAAGCCTTCCATTCATTAAGATACTTTAATTGCTTTGATTTAGAAGCATCCTTCACTCTTATATAACTTTACGTACACCATCAATTTAAGGGGTGCTGAAGCGTCACTTTTGAACATCAGTGTTTCATGTTGTATTTTAGCTATACAAAATGGTAGAAAAGTCAGTCTTCAATAACTAGTGAAGTGATAGACAGACCCTTAGATTTTTCATGTTTCCAAGTGGCAGAGGCTGAAGTTCCAGGCTACAGATGAAATATACATGATACATTCCTCAGCTAATTATTTGTCAGTATATTAATAAATCACACCAATCCCCTCAAGGCTATCTAAATTTAGAAGGTTCATGAGATGTAATACATAATTAATACCCTTAGATTGAATGGCTTAAAGGCAGGTGATTTCCTGATCTCATATGAAGCAGAAAGTATTTATCATTATTGTCCTAGTAAGGAATTGCCAGCATTCCTGCTTTTTGAGACTGTGTATAAATGTCTCTGTCATTTATTTTAGTTCAAGTGTAGAAAACATAAAATACATAGCAATTGGATCTAGATTTTTTAAGTCCTATGCAGCTTCATTTATGGATACCTACAGATACAAACTCCAGTATGTGCACATATGGGTAATGAATTGCTGATCAGTCTTAAAAATCAATGGAAGTTTTACCACTGTCATCACAAAATTATTGTTGTGTCACATACAAGTATGCAAATATCTGCATAATCTCCAGCTATTTGCAAGTGTGGCTTCATGTTCTTCAAGCTCGCCCTTTCTCAAAATGTTCTTTCATAAACTTTTCAGACGATGCTTCTCACAGTCTCCCATACCTCTCTCCCCTCCTTTTCTCTGGCTTTCCACAGGATCCTTCCTTGGTCTCATGGTCTCTTTATCTCTGTTTTATTTCTGAGAAAAATCATCCACAAACACTAATTAAGTTCTACAATAATGGTTCTGCTTCACCCTCTAGATGTGAATTCTCCTACCAGAATAAAAGAGGATCTGACTAACAAATTGTCTATCCCCTCAATATCAGGCTGACAAAACCTCCCTCCTCTTCTTCATACCTTGCTCACTAACTTGCTGACCACTGTAGATGGCACAACCACAGAGCTCTTCCTACTGCAGTGGAAAAAGTCCTTTACTATTGAGGTAACTTTTCCCCACCTCTGTGACCAATTTTGCAACATTAGTCACCATGAGGTATTTACACTATTAACTCCTCAAAACTCCTCAGACTCGGCTTAAAATCTGCCAAAATTCAGTGCACAGAAATGAGTCTGTACTCCTGCCTACAGCAAGGATAACTATTTTTACCTTCTCTTAGGTTTTGTGTGGCCCAGTCAAATCAGAAACTGTAAAGTAAAGTAAAAATGGTACCAAGGAGATAAAGGATCAGAGGTAAGAAAGAAACTTATTCAACTTTCTGCCCTGCTGGGTTCATTTGAGTCACAGAAGAGAAGTAACAGTTTATAGTAGAAGGAAAAGGAGAAAACATAATATTGTTCTGTAATTATAAATGCTGAGATATTGGGTTCTGAAACAGAATTACAAAATTATTTAATTCCTACTTCCTCAAATCTTCCTTGTGCAATTGGACATACCTTTGCAACTAGAATTCAGACCACTCCTTCAGATCTGTGTGTGGACAGACACACAGACAATACTTAATGTAGGCATAACAATACCAGATAGGAAAGTCATGTAGCTAATATTTTCTGTTTTAGTCACAAGTGTAGCTTTTGTACAGATCTCATCTTTGACTTGACATAGCTTCAGCAGCTTTTTTCATTAAACATATACAATCCTACCCCACAAATAATCATGGATTATCCTGATCTGAAAAAATTTTCACTGCCTTGTATGACCAAATCATTTTAATACATACTTTTATTTACTGGCTCCCTGCTTATTATCTCAGCTAACTAATGCAAAGAAACACCCTTAATTTAGGTATTCAAAACAAATGTCTTCATGCTACCTCACGGCTATCTCTGCTTTGAAGGAGCTTTTGCTGTATATGTACAAAATGGTAATATTCTTATTGATCACCACCTATGTCTTCTGCAATGCCTACTTATCTTCAAGATTTAAAAGAACCTTCAGTAAACTAATGGGGGAGTTCTGTGGACATAAATGTTACTTGTTATTCAGAAACTACTCATTGCTGAATGTAGAGGCAAAGACCAAAGTGGGAAACACTGACCCACTCCATCAAAGATGTCATTTTCAGTATTTCTGCCTGGTATCTTCTCTTGATAGCATTCTCAGAGACAAATGTCTTATCTTTCCTCTGTTCTGATGCATTTCACAAATGTATTACTTCTTTTATGCAAAGCAGTGGGACTGCAAAAGATTTCTGTCATTCATTCTGTTTGTTTTTTTGTTTTGTTTTGTTTTCTTTTTTGGTTTGGTTTTTTTCTTTGTTTTTTTTAATCAGTATTTTCAGAAGGCTCTCTTTTTCACAGAGTTCAGCAGACTTATTTTACAGACAATGTTTTCACTGCTTATCTCTATTTGGTATGTTGATTCCAAATCAATTTATTGATTTGATATTTATTATATTTTCTATTAAACTTATAGCAATGTAAAGTGTTTACTGCAAATCTAGGCTAAACTTTTTTGAATGGATCAGACACTGCTCCTTTAATGATGTAACATATTTTGATTTGATTTGTACATCCTCTATATATCAGATCATAAACCAGATAAAAATTAACTGCATTGCTAGTTCAAATAAATGCCTGTAAAAACTTGTCAATAAAGAAGCAATAGATAACTTACTAATAACTTTAGAATTACTTTTCCTCTTCTGAAAACAGCCATAAATGTGAAGAAGCATGTAATGTCATCACTTTTTATATGCAGAGCTTCCTATTATAACAATTTAAATATTCAGACAAATTTTCAAACATTACAATTTCTTTACAGCAAAGGGAGAAATTTCCTTCACAGAATTTGTAGGCAACCTCACAGATATGTTTTATAAGGTTATTTTTATATTTCACATCTTGTCAAAATGTCTCCTCTCACATGCCAATTTATTTTATTATTATTGGAAGATTTTGTACAAATCCCATATGAGTTACTCCAAGTTATTCTCAAACATTCAAGTGCCTGCTGACTATTAAAATAATGAAATTATGTCTTAACCACTTTGCACTAGCAGTTATCATGATTTCCAAACTATTACATTTAATTTTATCTCACTTCCATGGTTTATCTCCCTAGATTTTCCTGCAGTACTACAGAAATTTTAAGCAACTAGATATTCAGTAATACTTTCAGAGACATGTCTTTAGAGATAGGGAATATATATATAACACTTGGTATGTTTCATAATTATAAAAGTAGTATACCTGAAGGGGATGGACTGAGTTCTTTGATCTTTCCTCCTCTTTCTGGCTGAAAGGTAAGATCAGACTCTTCAAAAGCTCCAGTTTAGAGCCAGGGAAAAAAAAAAAAAAAAAAAAAAAAATATTGTTTGTTTTTTTTTGAAGTTGGAAAAAAAAAAAAAGAAAAAGAAAAAGAAAAAGAAAAAGAAAATAAAAAGAGAAAGAAAAAAAAATAAAAGGAAGATTCATTTTAAGGTAGATTGTGGGTTGACATAGCAAGGAAAGGATGAGGATGAGGATAATACAGGAAATGAAAATAACTAAAAGAAAGTGTAACAGAGATGAACATAATTTATTTTGGTTTTGTTTTGTACTGAGGCAAAGCATGCCAGTCTTTTCAAATTGTTTGTGCATCTTGTATTTTCATTTTTTCTTACTGCCCAGGAGCATTCAGATCAGCATTAAAATGCATTTACTGTTTAAGAACACTTATGTATTAACATCCCTATACAGAAGAAATCTCCAAAGCAAGCAAGGTGCTCAATCACAGAGGACACAATGCATTATGGAAATGCAATCCAGCCAGAGAACGAGTCCATAGGAAAAAAAAAAAAAAAAAAAAAAAAAAAAAAAGTAACTGATCTTAAAAAAAAAAAAGTAAATGATCATATTTCATTCAAGCTTTATAAACCCTGAAAAATAATTGTTAATTCAAAAGAAAAAATCTTTGGAGGGTAGTTTCAATAAGCTAAAAGTGTTTAAGTAAATAACAAACAAACAAACAAATTAAATGACATACTCATATAATTTTCCTTAGCATAGAATTTGAAAGAAAGCTTTTTACTTTGTAAAAACTTGCCCTTTTTTTGCTGAAAAAAAAAAAAAAAAAAAAAAGTAACATTACATTACATTACATTACAGTACAATTACAATTTTATAGTCTTTTTCTAACTAAGGGATACAATTTTTTATTCATGTTGTGCTAAAATCCACAAACACACCATAGGATGATGCTTCTCCTAAGACTGAATGTATTTTACATACGTGCTAACATTTCAGCCACATGTTGATGGCACTTTGAATCAAGGTGAAGGCCATACCAGCATAAGTATTCATATTTTGGAGTGTTTATTTTGGCATAAGCCAACTGGATACAACAACATTTTTGTGAGATCTAGTTATTACATTTAAGAGGCATCAGTTGCACTCATGAGCTGGAAAATCCTTGCTTCTATTTGTCATAAGAAGAAACTAAAAAATATCAGGAACAAAGAATGAAGAATTCTATTTTTCTAGGCATAAAAAGAAAACATATGTCTGACTAACTACAGCAGAAATAAGACCTGCTTGTCATATAAATCCATTAATGAAGAAGCTGTTGACAGGGACTACCCCAGGGACTACATTGCATCTTTGTGAATGGGCAAGGGAATTCTATATATTACCCCATAAAGCCAAACTGAGACAACCAGTTGCAATACTAATTCCAAGAACTGAAAATCACAGCATATTTTGATTTAGTTTGTGGTTTTTTTTTGTTTGTTTGTTTGTTAATTTATTGTCTTAAGTCATATTGTGATTAATTTATTATGCTGAGATATCCAGTTACTGAAGTTATATTGTTGAGTAGGGATCAAAGAATAAACAAATTCTTCAAAACAACAGCCTCACCCAAAGACTACGTGAATGTTGTGTTCAGAACTGTGCAGCATACTTAGAGACCACAATACATCTTCTGATCTGCCCCAGCGTCCTGCATTATATTGCGCAAATTCATCCATGATCGAAAACAATACTACTAATAATTAGTATTTAACAACAACCATCTGTAAGTATATTTTATATTATGGTGGTGATAAAGATCATTTACTTTTAGATAGGTTACTCCATAATTTTCTAATAGTGAAATCATATACTAGATTATATACAGAGCAGCTAAGCCACTAAGGAAAAGGTAATACATCAACAACAAAAAGAACTTAGTAGTTGTAAAATTATTTTATTTAAAATAGAGAAGTTCTTTTTTTTTTTTTTTCTTTTTCTTTTTTTTTAATCCAAAGTTTTACTGGCTGTGTGTGCACTTTCATTTCCTTATTACTTTTGGTCTTGTTTGATTTACATTTTCAGATTCATAATCAATAGAAGTGCCTTCCTTGAAAGCAAGTCCAAGTATTGTTCTCAGAATTTTTTGGAGGAAGAAAAAAATCTCTCACACAGATATTTTGTTTTGTCTTGTTTTTGTTAATCTGAAATTGATAACCCATCTGGATCTGAAGCTAAGTTAAAGATGTTCTCATTAAGAGTAAGATGGGAGGCCATCATGTGAGGCATGCTTTGTGGTGATTCCCTGAAAAATAAATAAATAAATAAATAAACAACAGCAACAACAACAAAAACAGCAAACAGCAGGGAGGGACAGGAAACCCACTTATCTCTTACCCACTCAAGAAGCTAGAAAGAGCTTGTGAGGAAATGCATCGTTTATCATGTTGGTACACATGAATATGCACCACACCTGGGCTTTCCATGCTGGGTTCCTGAGGACTGTGGGGATGGCTCTCCCCTTGGCTGCTGCCCAGCCAGACTTTGCCTGCTTCAGGAAGCCCACAGGCTCAGCAAGCTCTCCTCCATGTCTGCCCTCCTGGGCTCTGGCGCCCCCATGCTCACATTTGGCTGAATATGGCACGATGACATGCCACACTGCCAGGCATATAGCTCAGCACAAGCAGAGTCCTCAGCAACCTTGAGCAGGGCCTGCCCCAGCTCCCCTTGTTAGCCATGTCCCAGCCCTGTGGCCTCCCTTGCCCTGGCCTCTGCATGGTGCCTGGTGGTATCCTGCTGCTGCTCCCCAGAGAGATGGTTCAAGCTTTTGTTCAATTGCAGTTAATTGACATTGGAAGATAGAAGGCTTATTTAATGCATGGCATTTCTGAGGTGCTGAGCACTCTCATTTTCCCTCTGCTAAAAAATCAGACATGCTCTGCTATGCACTGCACATTATGTTCAGACTAATTTGGAAAATAAAAAAATAAAAAAATAAAAAATAAAGTCTTTCAAGCTTTCCTATTGCCAGTGTGTCCATTTTACAATCAAACCACTTTTCAAACATTTCAGTGGGAAAAGCAAAACTCCCACTTTACCAAAAAGACCCTTTATTTTAACAGACAAGTGGGTTCCTGTCAGCATAAGCAGATCATGGCATGTGGACTGCTGTCAGATGGCCTGACACCATTTGCAAACACAAGGAACATTTATAGATTCTTGGACTAAAATAACTAAAAATTATAACCACAACAACAGCTTTACTGTAATTAGGCTTTTCTGTATCCACTTTTTTATTGTAACTACTAGGTTAAATACTCTAACAAATTGACTTTTAAACACCCTCAAGTGGTACAGAGTGGTGGCATCCTCCTTTTGCTAGCCCTAAGGGAGAGGGACATCAAGTGACTTGTTGCATTTCATGCAAAAGACCAGTAGCAGAGCCAGATATATCAGCAGGCAGCCTCGCTGCCTGTCTGCCAGTCTGAAATGGGCACTTGAAAATTTTACATTCTGTTAATGACAACAAACATAGCAACTCTGCATCCTTATCAGAGGTGATTTCAGATTAAACTATCTCACAGAAACAACACTACTTGGTTAATAAACAAGGAAATGCTATGTGTGCCTACAGCTCCTGTTTCTCTGTATCCTGTATCCTTAGTCTTGTTGGAAGCCATACCCTTTTTCTCAAATCAACATGTCAGGGCTAGGCAATGAAGTCTCTCCATCGAGACCAACAAAATTCAGTGATTTTTTTTGTTTGTTTGTTTTCAGAATGCATTAATTATCATACTTTAATGACTGAAAATTATCCAATTTTCATCGTTGCTGGCTTAAAGAACAGATATTGTTCACTCACTGCTTGCTATCCCAAAAAAGCTGCTAATAAAAATGGTGCCTTGGGACATATCAGAGCTAGCTCCAGCTGGGATGCAACACAGTTTAATCCAGTACCAAAGCTGAGCTTTCAGATGGCTTGGAATACAAGCAGATAAACTTTATACCTGATTAGGTCATGGTCATATCTATATGAAATGCAATGTAAGTTTGTCTTCCTAGAATATACAATATAGACATATTCTTTCTGAGGTACATCATCCATACTCTTACATCTTTTTTCAGGCTTCTAATTCTTTCTAAGCTCTCTAATCTTTCTCCCTGCTAGTTTCTAAATTCCATCAAGTAAATACTACAAATAGTAGATTATTTCTCTCTTACCAGAAAACAGTTTATTTTATCCACAGTTTCTCATCTACTCTTTGCTTCAGGCTATAATTCCTGTGCCCTTCCTGCCAACTGCAACCTTCAAAACACGTGGTTGATTACATGTCTGTGAAGAGGCAGGGGTGAACTATAAACAAAGAGGATCATATTCAGACACATTATACAGATAAACCAAATGGCATGGCCAAGTATTTCATGGGGAATAAATCTGTGCCCGCATGGTAGAAGTTAAGGTTGAGTACCCTTTAAAAATATATTCAGAAGAGATCTGGAAGCTGGAAAACAGTAAGAGAATCCTTAAAGTGATTAGAAAAAAAAATGCTCTAAGACTTTCAGAAATAACTAGTATTATCAGGGGCATTCAACATTGCTAGCTTAACATTTAGACGCATCTTTAGACGTATACAGGCTTCCCTTTTGCCACCATCTGTGTTTGCACAAATCTCTCATATAGGACTGCAAAATAATCAGTCATTCTGGTAAATGATAAGTGTCATTAATGCTAAGCACACCCAGGTAGTATGTGTGCATAAATCCTAGAAATAGCTTTTCTCCTCTAGTAGCTTAACAAAAGTAGCATGCCAAAATGCTTATGCAAACAGAATTACAGATGCTGATTTTTTATTTATTTATTTTTTTCAATGGAGTCTTTGAAAGCGATGCAAACAGACAGAGAATAAGTCAAAAGATGAAAGCTTAAGGTCACGCACACCTTTTCTGCAGTTTCATCTACTGAAACACAACCTGGTGTTAATGACTATGTCTGCGTTTCTGTATTTTGTTGATTATAAATTACAGATACTCATTTTTAACATTCCTTTTTAACTAGTTATTGGGAGGACATGACCATTCATGCAGATTCTTCTGTTACCTGAACATGCAAGCACTGAATTCTCTCTGTGTTCACATTAAAAATCCAGGTACTCTCATATTACAAACCCATGATCTGAACAACAAATTTCAATTATAGACACATCTTGAACAAGATGTCTTCTACGTATTTAGGTGAGCTGTTATTTCTCATTAATTCAATTTCATGTAATGAAACTTAATCTAACCTGAGTATAATAAGAGTAGCTTTTTAGATGGATTCCCCCTAGTAATTGAAGAAAATCCATTAGGTTTAAAAATGAGAATTTTAAGTTGATTATTTGTTACCGGCAGAATACATGTGTATAATTCAGTCTTATTCATAATTCACTCCTTGAACTACTCTCGTTTGTACTATGAGAGACTACGAAAACCATATTCCCTGCTTTTATTTAGGTTTTGATACAAAATGCCTAATTTCTGGCACAGTCATGAACTCTCTATGAATCAGATTCTCCTTCCTTTTCTTTCCATGTGACATCATTTCTGCATGGGAAGAACTATTTTCAGATCAATATTTGTTGAGTAGCATTTCTGTCTTGCTCTGTTCTCATTATGAAGCTAAGCTGCTTACAGAATTTTGTTGTTGTTAAAAACACATTTCATGAGCCTAACAATGCTAATCCCTGTGTAAAACAGTAGATGGGTATAAGAGTATCTATTTAAGGAGTTCAATAGCTTTCAATAAGATTAGGTCCACTGACTTTATGGATATCAAAGGAGATTACAACATCCCCTGAAGTAAGCAGACAACTTAAAGTCCATCAAGTAGATAGAAAATGCAAGATGGCAAGGCAGAGACTACCAGTGCTCATGCCAGAAGCCAAGTCACAGACAACAGGCCGAACTCAGATGACTGAAATTTGCTTTTAACTCTTGATGTAATAAAACTTAGGGCCATTCTATGGACATGTGATGAGATTCTCTTGAATAAATTTAAGTACGTATTAAACATGGTAGAATGGGAGAACACAACTTTATCCTCCTTACCACTCACATGTATTTTTTCATTGCTGTATATAATATGTGTAGAGTAACTAGATGAGGTGCAACCTAGGAAATATGTTCTACACAAACATTCATCAGTACATTGTTATCAACTTAAACATATTTGTCATAATAAAAATGAGAACTGTCCTTACAAACTATTCAGAGATTTTTTTTTTTTTTTTTTTTTTTTTTTTTTTTTTTTTTTTTCCTGTTCTGATGATTTAAAGTTGATTCTGATTTCACTAATTTCCCCTTTGTTATACCTACATGGGTAAATCATCATGGTGGTGTTAATTAGTACCACTGGGAATTTTTGGATTTAAAAAAAAAAAAAAAAAAAAAGAAAGAAAGAAAGAAAGAAAATAGAGAAAGAGACAAATTAATGTGAGTCATCCCCATTTACAGCAAGTAAATTAGATTCATTAAGAAAAATAAATTTATTTAGTATGCAAAATTTTTCTGAGCATTCTAAAATTGGTGGGTCCCTGCTTTATCATCCATGTATCTTTCCAGGACAGTCTGTATAACTAACATAAAATCCTTCAGACTGGCTAAAGGACAGTTTCACAATAAACAAGTGTGCCAGCACTGAGGATAGAGTGAACTTCACAGTCCTAAAGCTAAGACTTGAAAAGATAGTTTTCTCCTGCTTGAAACTGAGCCTGTTGTTTTCCTGATTTTTCAGGTTGGTAAGCATTGTTCACACAATTGTGATGTCCTATAAACATTGTCTTTAATTATTTTCTGTAACAGCTATTCTTCAAACGTACATGCTAGATGTACAAAGGTAGACAGCTCTGAGAAGTTTATCACTGTGAAATTTGTTAATGATTGTACAGATGAAGATAATGACAGTCATGTATGCAAAGACTGCCAAAAATATAGTGTAATATAAACTCAGAGAGAGCAGTAAATATATTTTGATTAAGAAATTTCTAGGTGTTCTTATATTTTGAGCTTATCTATTCTCAAAGTGTAGAGTATTATAGGAGTATAAAAATACTCCTAAATTGTATAAAAATACTCCTATAGTACTCTTTACAAAGTACACTTTAAGAATAGATAAGCTCAAAATCCCCAGAGTTCAAGTTTGATCTAACAGAATCACACAAACTCATTCACTCAGCAAATAGGAAAAAAAAAAAAAAAAAGTAAGAAGGAGGGGGAAGAGGTGTTGCAGGCACCAGAGTAGAAGTTCCCCTATGCCCTGTGGAAATGCCCCTGGTAGAACAGGCTGTCTCTCTGCTGCCCATGGGTCCGACATGGAGCAGATCTCCATGCTGCAGCCTGTGGAGGAGCCCCCAGTGGAACAGGTGGAAGTGGCCTGGAGAAGGCTGCAGCTTGTGTAGAACCCCTGCTGGAGCAAATTCCAGCCCATAGAGAGGGGACCATGAAAGAACAGGTGACCTGGCAAAAGCTGCTGCCTGTGGGAGATCCATGTTGGAGCAGTTTTCTCCTGACAGATGGACCCTGTGATACGGATCCATGTGGGAGCAGTTCTTGAAGAGATGCTTCCTGTGGGAAGCCCACACAGGATCAGTTTGGGAAGGACGGCATCCTGTGGGAGGGACCCTACGTGGAGCAGGGGCAGGGAGTGACTGTGAAGGAGTGGTGGAGAAAAAGTTCTATAGACCGACAACAATACCCATTCCCTGTTCTGTGCCACTTGGGGGGAGGAGGTGGAAGATGGTGGATGGGGGGAAGGCGTTTTTGGTTTCTTTCCTTTGTTTCTCACTTCTCTAGCTTGTTAGTAATAGGCAATAAATTTCACTAATCTCCCTATGCTGAGTCTGTTTTGCCTGTTACAATAATTGTTAAGTGATCTCTCCATCCTTGTCTCAACCCTTGAGCCCATTTGTTCTATTTTCTCCCCTTTCCCTTTGAGGAGGGAGAGTGATAGAACAATTGTGGTGAAGCTCAACTGCCCACATGAGCAAAACCACCACAACTGGATAATAGAAAAACCCTCTCACCACCTGCAGTTCACCGTTGCTACTGATTTGAGAGTATTTTCTACATTTTATTGCATAAACTATTACAGTTTCTTTGTTCAGATAATAGCATTCATAACATTGTAATATCTTTTTACTTTCACTCCTTTGTTTAGTGATTTAATACAAAGCATGCAATTTTTTTTTTTTTCCAAAAATCATACTAGACTGTATTGCAATTCAGTGTAAGCAAGATAAAACAAGCTAAGTCACCTAAGCTTAGGTCTCACTTCATTCTTCCAATTAGAGGGATTCAAGGCCAGTGTATTACTGCTTGATTTGCTAGCCTTGCAGTAAGAGGACACTTCAAGGGAACTTCCCAAGAACAGTTAATAAGCATCCAGATGAAGTTTAGAACTTCCCAAAATATTTAGCCATATATGAAACTAACATGTGTCTTAAATCTAGGCACATTCATTTCTGTTCCTGTGTATATTAAATTGCCGGGGAGACTTAGCTAAAATATTAGCATAAAATATGTGATTATAACAAAAATACTTCATACAAATGTGCATCTCTGTCTACACAGACTAACAAAAAGAAAAGGAGTTTGTCTTTTTTTTTTTTTCTTGATCACCTCTTTGTAGCAGAATTCCCTCCTGAATCAGTCTTCATAAAATTTATTCCTTACTTTTCTTTTGTCATACTGAAATAGAAGTATTACATTTTTCACATAAATTATTACCCACAACACTCCCCATCTACTGAAAACAAACAAAAAAAAGCATTTATATTGATGATTAAATACCATACAGAACAGAACAAAATATTTTATGCAGCATTAAAGATTTTTTTTCATGTGATAATTTTTTACATAGCTCAATATTTTGAATTCAGCTGAGGAATCACTTTGGTATTTATTCAATAGTTTTCTGTTTTCTTTAAGGAAGAAAAGTCTTCTGTTTGCATGATTTAATACCAATAAATTCAACTGCTACAAAAAGCAATATAATCCAATTGTGAAAACATTTACTTTGTGTCTTGAAGACAGCAGTATACTCTAAAAATAATGCATATTACTTTATATAGTTTTTAATATCAATGTAACACCAGTACTTATTTCATCATGTGGAGATCAGTTTAGAACTTCCTAACTGGATAAGCTTCACTACATTCAAATTAATTCTGTAATTTTACCTGGAAAAAAAATGAATCTTTGTGCCTTATGCTGGAAAGCACTGTACATGTAAATGTACAGATACTCAGTGAAGTGCATTGTCACATGGGGCTATCCATGCATAAATGAGCATAAGCAAGAGTCTCAGGGGAAGAAGAGAAGCACTGTGAGTAACTGAACTTATTGGAGGATGCTATGTAGTTTCTTTGGCCAATGAAGTCCCGTGTCTGATCTATCATGTCAGCTCTTTAAAAGTGTAACTAACTCATAACCAGGTTCTTCTACCCCAAGAAAGATCCTTAAAACCTGTCATTGAAACTGTTAGGAAAATAACAGAAATATGAAAGATCTCTAATTCAACACAAGATTGTCAAGTCTAAATGTCATCCTGACCCTCCATGTCCCATTACTAAACCATGTCCCTAAGTGCCATGTCCAAACGTCTCAAATACCTCCACCACTCTACCACTTCCCTGGGCAGCCTGTTCCAATGCTTGACCACCCTCTCTGTGAAGAAATTCTTCCTATTATCCAGTTTAAATCTCCTCTGGTGCAATTTGAGATTGGTTCTTCACATCCTATCACTTCTCACCTGAGAAAAGAGAACACCCTCCTCACTGCAACCTCCTTTCAGATTCCATTTCTCCAGACTAAACAACCCCAATTTGCTCAGCTATTCCTCATAACTCTTATTCTAATCTAATCCTTTTAACATCTTTGTTGCTGTTCTCTGCACAAGATCAAGCAACTCAATAGCATTCTTGTAGTAAGGGGCTTAAAAACTGAACACAGTACTAGAGGTGTGGTCTCACCAGTGCCACATACAAGGGGACAATCATCTCCCTCATCCTGCTGTCCACACTATTTCTGATGCAGGCCTTCTTGGCCATCTGGGCATGCTGCTGGCTCATGCTCAGCTGGCTCTTAACCAACACCTCCAGGACCTTTTCTGTTGGACAACTTTCCAGCCACTCTTCCCCACACCTACACCACTGCTTACAGTAGTTATGACCCAAGTGCAGTCAGGATCCTGCACTTACTCTTCTTGAATATTATGCAGTTGGTCTTGGCCAATTGACCAGATCCCTCTGCAAAGCCTTTCTACCTTCAAGCAGATCAGCAATCCTGCTTCATTTGGTATCATCTGCAAACTTACTGAGGGTGCACTAGATCTCCTCGTTCAGATAGATCATGGATGAAAATGTTAAACAAAACTGGCCGCAGACCAGAGCCCTGAGGAACACCACTGGTGACTGGCCATCAACGGAACTGAACTCCATTGATGATAACTCTTTGAGCTCAGCCAGCCAGCCAGTTCTTCCACCCAGCAAACTACACCTGGCCAAGCCATGAGTAGGCAGGTCCTCCAGGAGCATATTGTGGAAAACAGTGCCAAGTGCTTTATTAAAATCCAGATAGACAACATCCACAGCTCTTCCCTCATCTACTAAACAAGTCATCTTGTCATAGAAGGAGATCAGGCTAGTCAGGCAGGATCTGCCTATAATAAACACCTGCAGGCTGCATTTTACCACTCAGTTGTCCTGTATGTGCTTTATATGATGACATTCAAGATGATCTGCTCCATAGTACATTTGCAGTAAAGTCTCAAATGAAGTATTTTAATCTAAAACTTAGTTCTCTAACCTTTATTTGTGGGCTGCCTTCTCTAACCTTTATCTGTGAGCTGCCTTCTCTAACCTTTATCTATGAGCTGCCTCCAGCTGGATATGCTCCTAGATTTTGGTTATAATGTCCTTCTCTGCTGGTTCTCTTCTCTCTTCCAAATTTAACATTTCTTTTAATGGATATTTCTCGTTTCTCAATCCAGTTTTCTCAGAAAACCTCCTATGATTTTTCCTATGTTCAGAGAATAATGATGAACAAGAGGTGAGTACATATGGGGATAAAGGTTGAAACACATCTAATGAGGTGAAATTCTGTATGATCTTGATCTAGATATATGAAGAGGAGTGTAAACAGTTTCTTATGAGGTACCAGTCTCTTACAAAGATGGAAAATCATAGTATAGGTAGTCTTCTTAGTGTTCAATCCTGAAAGACATTTTAGCAATTAACAAGATTAAATGTATCACCTATTATACTCACCTCTCCATCTTCTAGTCCACTAGACACTTAAATTAGGCCTCATGCTCCCCAGTTTAATTAGAAGATGACTACGTAACGTTTATTTAGAGTAACTTTTTTTAACCGTTTTCAAGTAGACTGGAGTTTCTAATCATTTTCAAACACTCTGAAGAAAGCAGCAGTTTTACCATCATAGACAAACAAGCAGCAAACTATATTGGGTGATGGGAGGGACTGTTTTAATAAATTGCATTTCCGTTTTAAAAAAAAAAAAAAAAAAAAAAAAAAAAAAAAAAAACATGACATAAAGAATAAAAATTCCTTTCTACTACCCTGCAAAATTTTCTTCTCTTTAAAGAGAAGTGGTAGAAATCAGGTAACAATGGCAAATGTAACTTCACCATTTCAGTGATATAGAAGATTTTTATTTACTTTCTTGTTATAAATGATGACAGTTCTGGAGTTCTTCAATGCCAAAAAAGAAACAAGCAACTTTTAAATTAAGATATACCTTAAAAACAGCCAAAAATTACTACATGTGATCTCATCTCAACATATTCAGTGTTGAAATATCTGGATATGGGTAATTTCTTTATATTCTTGAGACACAGACATCCCTGGACATTCTGGATGATGCAGAATGAGGAAATCCTTGGGTGGCAGAGTTTAAACTGACACTTAAGAAATGCTAAGATGAAAGTGAAGCTTTATATAGCACTCTGACCACTAAAACATGCATCACCACCACCACCAACAGCAACAAAAATTATGCATGATAAATAATGATCTGTTTTATTAAAATAGATTAAAAAGGTATAAATGAAATCAGTATTAGGTCAACAAATTCTGAACATACTTTTTTTTTTTTTCTTATTAATCTCCACTTTTTTCCTCATGTTCAAACTCGAGTTGCCCCCTGAAATCTATGTGTTTACAATACAGTTTAAAAAAGGAAAAGATATCCACTTTTGGTGAATAAGTATATGAGGAGAAATCATAAAATCACAAAAACGTTTGGGTCGGAAGAGACCTTAAAAATCACCTGATTCTAAGCCCCCTGTCATGGGTAGGGACACATTCCACTAGACGAGGTTGCTCAAAACCCAGTCCGACCTAGCCTTAAACACTTCCAGAACAACAGGACAATACCAGGATAACAGGCAAATAGGACAATATTTCTCTCAGTATCTAAGCAACAGGAATGCTACAAAGTCTGTTGCCTCATTCATATGAATTGACCTACTGAAGCCAATAGAATTATCTGTACAAGGAGGGAAAGCAGATTTTATTAATAATAATAAAAAGACTTCAGAAGCAGGACATGATCTCTCAAATTGAGGTAAAAATATAAAATTTATTACATGTACTGAAGATGATCATGGACTAAAAAAATACATTACCTGAAGCTAACCGAAATAGTTCACATAAAACTGTAATATTTTACCCTTGCCCTGAATTCTCTGTGTATTGTATATAGAAAATGTGTATTTTCTACAATCAGTTGTATCATTTTACAGCATAAAATAATTGTACTTTTCTAGTGCCCTACTGAGTTGTCATTAATGTTGCTAGCCAAAAATCATCACCTACAAAAGCTGAAGAATCTGTTTGATTTAGAGATGTATGATTCCCTCATGGCAAATTAGTAGTTTGGACTCTCCCCTAGATGGTTAGCATGAATGCACAAAGCTAAATAACAGTCATACAGGATTCATAGTTGGTGACTCACTCTTACTTTATTTAGCTATGCATAGCTACATTAGTATCTGAATACAACACAAGCTTCAATGTATTTATTTTCTCAACAGTCCTAAAAGAGAAAAGTATTGTTTTCCTCCATTTTATAAACTGGAACTAGAGAGAAATACTAAAACCTAAAACTGCAAAGGGTCTCTATCACCAACCAAAATACAGAGCCTGAAGGTAGATTTGTTGCCCCCCATGGAGATACTTACAGGCTTCCCCGACCCCAGAAAGCTGGCAGGGAACCAGTTGTGCTTGCTAAGAAAGAAATAAATGCTTGCAAGTGTTTGGTCTTTGCTGGAGTGTCTCCCTCATTATCCAACCCACCCCGCTAGAGCAACTAACACCATAACAGAAAACAAAACAAAACAAAACAAAACACACAGAAATGCAGACGACCATCCCATGAAGAACAGGCAACAGAGTACTCACCTTGGAGATGGTCACACTTAGCACTCCCTTCATGCTTGATGGGAAACAGCATTTGATTTCAGATTTTACAACACAGGAGAGTACAAAACTGCAGAGTATTCCTATGGAAAAAATTCCCGTGAAGTTGGTTCTTGCATATAAAAAAGTGAACTTTTTTGCCCATATAGATCTCTCAGACTAAAAGCTTATATAGATCTCTTGGACTAAAAGTCTTGGACTGGCGCACGCTTCGTTGGGTTAAGAGCTGGCTGGATGGCCGGGCCCAGAGAGTTGTGGTGAATGGAGTCAAATCCAGTTGGAGGTCGGTCACTAGTGGAGTCCCCCAGGGCTCGGTACTGGGGCCAGTCCTCTTTAACATCTTCATCGATGATCTGGATGAGGGGATCGAGTGCATCCTCAGTAAGTTTGAAGACAACACCGAGGTAGGTGCGTGTGTCGACCTGCTCGAGGGTAGGAAGGCTCTGCAGGAAGATCTGGATAGGCTGGACCGATGGGCTGAAGCCAACGGTATGAAGTTCAACAAGGCCAAGTGCTGGGTTCTGCACCTGGGGCACAACAACCCCAAGCAGAGCTACAGGCTGGGAGATGTGTGGTTAGAAAGCTGTCAGAGAAGGACCTGGGAGTTTTGGTTGACAGTCGGCTGACTGAGCCAGCAGTGTGCTCAGGTGGCCAAGAAGGCCAGCAGCATCCTGGCTTGCATAAGAAACAGTGTGGCCAGCAGGTCGAGGGATGTGATTGTCCCCCTGTACTCGGCTCTGGTGAGGCCGCACCTCGAGTACTGTGTTCAGTTTTGGGCCCCTCACTACAAGAAGGACATGGAGGTGCTTGAGCGAGTCCAGAGAAGGGCTACGAAGCTGGTGAAGGGTCTGGAGAACAAGTCTTATGAGGACTGGCTGAGGGAGCTGGGACTATTTAGCCTGGAGAAGAAGAGGCTCAGGGGCGACCTTATCGCACTCTACAGGTACCTGAAAGGAGGCTGTAGTGAGGTGGCGGTTGGTCTGTTCTCCCACGTGCCTGGTGACAGGACGAGGGGGAATGGGCTAAAGTTGCACCAGGGGAGGTTTAGGTTGGATATTAGGAAGAAATTCTTTACTGAACAGGTTGTTAGTCATTGGAATAGGCTGCCCAGGGAAGTGGTTGAGTCACCATCCCTGGAGGTCTTTAAAAGATGTTTAGATATAGAGCTTAGGGATATGGTTTAGTGGAAGATTTGTTAGTGTTAGGTCAGAGGTTGGACTCGATGATCTTGTAGGTCTCTTCCAACCTAGACTTTTCTGTGACTGTGTAACTAAAAGCCACAACAATTGTTGCAGAGCTTTATATTTATCTGTCCCAGTGAATCATTATAAAGTAAAATAGTTCCAACCAGAAATGCGGAGAGAGACTCATTCAGTTTCCAATATCTTAAGAATCTAGACCAAGTCAAAATGGAAAGAGCATAAATGAAGTCAACAGAGAGCCCTCTAGCATAGCCAGACAGCTATTGACTCTCAGAGCTAGTTAGAGCCCAAGTGTGATACAAGGTACCTCTTACATTGATTCCTCCATCCAAGATACAGGGGACTGATTCCTCTAAGCAAGATCTAGTTTTAAGAAAAAATTCAGTTTAAGGTAGGGTTCAAAGTGGCAGCAGGTTATGCAGCCATATGAACATTTAGAAATGAATTTTGATTGACAAAAGCATGGAGTATGTTTCTTCATAGCACTTTACTTTGTGCCAGAAACAGCACAACTTCTTCAGGGCAATTTAAGTGAAGCAGAGCACTGAGGAAACACAACTTTTCTCTAAGATTACAGTCAGTACATTAAGAATGAGCTTGAATATCTCTGCATAGCACTCACAAGTATTTTTCCCTATGTTTATCCTCCGGAAAAGACAGCAAGCCACACTCAACAGCGAACCTACAATGGATATATTTAACTCAAAATCTTAAGAACCATATAAACTAAAAGAGAAAATAAAAACCATAGTTCATTATGAGGCATCAGAAGTGACACTAAAATACAATGTTTTGTTTTATTGATTCTCTACCCACCCCTCCCTCAGCCTTCACATAATTTTAGGTCATTTTATCTGAAATCTAATTAAAAAAAAAAAAAAAAAATCTGTTTTCTAACCAACAGAGGTAGATTGCATTTGTGATTTAATCAGAAATAATGCATACAAAAAATGCAATATTACAAATTAAACTTATCCCAATTAAATCATTTTCTGATATCATACACCATCAACTACCTTTTTCTCTTTTAACCAAAAATGCAGGTGGCACTGATACCTTTTCTTGTTCTAAGACGCTCAGTGCCAATGACTCAGCCCTTGCATAGTGTTAGTCAGAAAGGAGAATGTACACTTTCAAAAGTCTGTGCCATGAAGAGATTCCAGATTATTTGAACCTCTTCCAAACCAGGTAGCCAGCTGAAAAAGTGGTCAGTTCCACCTCTGAGATAGCAATTGAAATGTCCCTTTCTTCTGTAACCAAGCAGCTGCTGATTTTTTTTTTTAAACACAAATGTCCTGCCAAGATTATAACTGGGCACAGAAAGTATAGCCATCTGCCAATGCATGTTCACTTCTTGAAATGAATGAACATTAACAAAATAATCAAAAAATTAAACATACTGTTAAAGCAAGTATTTCTGTGTTCTGTGTGCAAGACACTTGACCTGTAAAAGCATTATTTCTCTTGACTACCATCATCACTGAAACATTTCACCTTTTTTTCTTAGTTTCTTCAATGGAAATACATAATTAATATTCAGATAAGTATTCATTGATAAAATGAAAAGATATTAATCAAGGAATTAAACGATTATATAATACAGAATAAAGAAAACCCCTCACCTTTTCAAATCTTTGCTGTGATCCACTAGCAGAAAGGGACTTGAGAAAGAGCTTTGTTTAGTCTTAGCCCACAAAAGTGCAAATGCATGCGTATGATTACTGATTTATTAAGGTTTATTATAAGCTTCTCCCACAGGGCACAAACACAGAGTTTGACTAAACTGAATTTTGACTAAATTCACTAGATGATCCATGAAGATCACCTGTTACTTCATTCTGAACTTTAATTGTAGGGGACTTTTTAAGTCACAACCAATACAAAGAAAGAATATATACAAATCCTTTTCCTTGATCCTCTCTGTACATACGTCATTCAAAAATCATAGAACTCTTCAGAAAAGGAGTAATTCAGAGAAGAATGATTAGCAACAAATTCCCATCTTCGTTAAAATTCATAGTAAAATATATTGATTTCAAGGAGTTCTAGATTTCACCCCTGCAGCTCAAATGTAAATATTTCTGTAGGAAGGGAAAACAAAATTTTGGAACTTTGGGATACTCTAAAATGATGATGCTGTCTAAATCAATTAATCTGTTTTGCTTACCTTGACAAGGGAAAAAGTATCATTTGCAAGAGCACTCTGACTTACTGCAGTACTTCAAGTGGACAGTGTATTGGTCTAATGAAGACAGGACTCCTTTGTAAATCAGAATTAGAAAGCAGAGCAGTACATGAAGCATTTGTTAGATTTTCAGATCCCCAATTCAAAATATACAGCACTTATTCCCATCCCATGGGTGAAGGCCAATCTAGAGCACAGCAGGCGCATCCTTTTGAGTAAATTGGCCAGTGCCAGCTACATGTCAGAGATGATTAGTGAGGCAGATATGCCAGTCACCTACTCTGACATCAGAGGTCAAAGAAAGGAGAGTGTGACAAAAGCTGAAAAGCATAAACCCTCAGATGACAATGTGGCTGATCTGGCACATCTGCTATTCTCATCACTTCTCAGTACTTTTATTGGCATTATCTGCTGTGAGAAGAGTCTTTTTAGAACTGGCAGCTTGATTTTGGTTTGAGGAATATAATCATAATATGGTAGAGAATCAGTCTGCCAACTGCTGCCTTTCTAGTACTGAATTAAATGCACTGCAAAAAGTCAGATAATATTTAGCTTGCACCTTTTACACATGGAGTGAACACTCCAGATTGCCAAAAACTATACTGGTTCAGTCTGCCATATTAAAAGCACACTTATTTTTTTAACTGTTCTTTGTGAATAACAGCCTGTAAAAAAGAAAAAAGAAAAAAAAAAAAAACAAAACACATATTTTTTGGAGGCTAAAGAAAAATTACAGAGAAAAGTTTCAGTAGGGCTTCTGAGCTACCAAATACTCTTGCCAAGCAATCAGACTATCTGATTTTCAAGTTATAAGAAAGCTGCTTCTCTATTAAGCTATTCTCCTCCTGTCAAGAACATTTTTATACAAATGTAAGTAATGCATGTGTTTTGTCCTAGTAGTCCTTTTTCATGGATATATTCACTGTCAATAAAAATCAATTACATTGATTCTTAGGCATCTCAAGATTAAACTTCATTGATCATTATGGTATATCAGAGATAAGTTTTTCCTGAAGAGATGATAATCTGTTGTAGACTCCTCCATCTAATTCCTCCAGAGGCCCAGAGTCCAGTAACTTTGAATATATGTTCCACGGGGCACAATTAGAGTCCATCAGACATTTTAAAACTTATTCAATTATTCTAGAGGGGAGGAGAAGGACATTCCTTCTTGGACTTTGTATTCATGCAATAACATGGTCACAGCTTTCTGATATTTCATCCTTCTTATTACTCAAACCTGAGATTCAAGCACCAAAACTGGAGGCACTTAAAGTCTCCCTTTGCTTTTGATTTTCTTCAAAACTCAGACACAGTATAGAAGTATCTTCTCTGTAAACAGAGAGGACTCTGAGCAGAGATCATCACTGATGAAATTCTTCTCCTTCATTAACTGCTCATTTTTCTTAACTCCATCATATTATTTAGCTTCCAGCAGCAGTATAAAGGCATTTAATCAACATGTTTATATAAATATATTGATTTTTTTTCAACATTATTTTGAACTTAGAGGAGAATGAGATAGAAGGAATTGGCTGGACATTGCACATCTATTTTTAATTAACCCACCGCAGTGTTTAAACCAAGTAAGGCTTTCTTGCTCTATTTTGTTGAGCTCACAGAAACAAGAAGTGCTTTGTGCTCTTTGCTGCCTCTGCAGAATTAGTCCATTAGCAAGCACTACTTCTTCCAATTGTGCCAACCTTACCAGTGCTGTTGGTCAAGAATACCCTTTCACCATATGTCTGTGCTGCTGTTTATGAAGTCAATCATTTTCATAGCAATTGCATTCAGATTACAGGGAAAAAAGGAAAGGAGAGGAGAGGAGAGGAGAGGAGAGGAGAGGAGAGG